>JANPWX010000007.1:2297752-2456672 GCA_024734555.1 Trochalopteron elliotii | reverse complement strand
GATCAACAAGAAGGAAACTCAAGTGCAGACATCTAACCCTGTCTGATTTGTGTCAAGGTCAGACACAATTTCTGGTGCAGCAGAGAAGCCATGCCAGAACTCCATGTCCATAATTGTAAGACCTTCCTCCTTCTTGTTGTCTTATGGGAGGTTTAATTCTGATTCAGGAAAAAAATCCTCATAATTGGCACGACCTCTGTGAAAAATGGAACTCTGCTCATTAAGAGCTTTGCAGTGGCCAGGGACTACTTGAAATATACTGTGTGGGGAAATAGCCTCTGTATTTCATAAACATGCTCTGTAAAAAAATAACAAGTCTAAGAAAAGCTCACTTAAATACCTAGCTATCAGAGAAGAGGGTTACAATGAGAAGCAGAAAAAAAGCTGAGTATTGGGCGAGTTTTCTTGGCATAAACCCATGCCTGATAGACTTCACACACAGGGTGATAGACTCAAAGAGGTCAAAGCTCTAAAAACTGGTTTGCTGCATTTTCCCTCACTGCTTCCCTTTTACTTTCTACTACCTCTACTATGCACTGCATAATAGTCTGTTTGCCAAGGTCACGGAGAGTTTTTACTTCTAACATCAGGTCAGCACCCTTGAGAGGCATGGATACAGAGAATTTTGCCATGCTTAAATAACAGAGTTTAGGGAGCACTTTTTTTTTTGTTTAAGACAAATGTTCTGTTCAACCGTAATCAGTTATTCTTAGCAAACTGTATCATTCCCCATAGTTTTTTCCCTGTGTTCTGCTACTGCTTTTCCACCAAACACATAGTGCAATTCTGCTCCCTCTGAGTGCAATCTAACAGTGTTTTTCCTGGACTCATTTAAGGGAGAGTGACAAAACACAAGTAACTCAAAATGCATTCCTAAAACTTGAGGTGAACTCAAGTAACCATTGCTTTGCAAAAGGCACCAGAAAAGCCTCCAACCTGTGGGAAGCAACCAGCAAACCTGCCAGCATTACAGATAATGTGGCAGTCTGCCTCTTTCTGACTTTAGCATCTTAATCTTACCACTAATACCAGCACCTGAAAAATTTGACAGATATTATTCATGAAAACTGAAACATGATGTCTGTGCAAAGATAACATTACTTGATTTGAAATGAGTGCTTATCTAGTGTTGCCTCCTCCCTGGCACCCTTGCTTGCTGCTGCATTTTCAAAGGGTGCATTCAGGTAAATCCCTCCACAATCACAGAGCAGCATTCTCTGCAGAAAATAGACTGGAGCAGGACCACCAGAAGAAAAAAATCTGCCCACAACAACCTCCCCTGCAGCACTGTCAGCCCTGCAGGTGGTGTTAGTGCATGGGAATCTCCAAGGCAAATTGCTCAGTAAATGACTGAAAACCAGAAAACATGACTCTTGCCTTGACCAAGCTGAAAGAAGTTTTGCATCAGCAGTAATGAATATAAAGCATGGGGTATGCCCCACACTAAGGCTCTTCCTCAGACCAGCTCAGAGAGGGCCAAGCAGGGCAGGCAAGGTGGTGGTGCTCCCAGGACCCTGAGGCACAGACCATCGTGGTGCTGATTCCATTCCTTGCATTGAGCATCAGGTTGCAGATGGACTTCCAACAGCTCTGCACTGATGGCAGCACAGCTGCTGCTGTGACACTCCACAGCCTACAGCATGCTCCTTCTATGTTTCCCATCAGGCTGTCATTGAACTATTTCCTTTGTACCTTTTCTCTAAGGGTCTTCTTAGAGACCACTGCTGGAGAGAAGGGCCCAGAACAGGTAGGTGCTTCAGCTTGCTGTTAAGTGGCTGTTCTCATCTGACAGCAGGAGACTCTCCCATTCTCCCAGTTCCTACCTTAGACTGTTGAGGTGTCCTTGTAGCAGAAGCCCCAGAAAACAGTGCTGCAGTTCATACCTGAATACATGAGAGCTTCTGGGCTGTCTCCCAGGATATGCTGCACAAACTAATGCATCACCTGACCTTACATTCTGAAGTCACCTCCATTTGCAAATCTTAGCACCAGATACATAAACAGGAGATAACATAAGCATCATCTTTACACAAAAATCATGTAAATTCTAACATGCATGTGCCCATTTAAAACCAGAAAACAGGTTTTGAAGACTGGTTGTCCATCAGTACTTTGTCAGAACTCCCAATAAATCCAAAGGTCTGACCTTTTGCCCCAGACAATTTCCTTTTTATAATAGCAGGAAGACCCAACCAAGCAGTGAATTTCTGTGAGGATTACTGCACTTCTTGGGTGGCTGATACGACCTGGCCTCTGGCAGCAAGCCATGCTACCTACTCCAGAAATGCACTGCATTTCAGAGGTTATTGCTTGCACATTACTGCTGGGCAAGTGAACGCTCCAAACGCTGGAACAAATTCAAACGTCTTGAAAGAAGATATCTTCCTCAGCGCTGGCATTCATGTGCTGTGGCTGTAAATTGTGCCCAGAGTGTTCATTTTCTTTTTAAATGTGTTCTCATCTTGTAATAATTAATGGTGTCAGGTTACTGGTGTGAAAAAAGCCTGACTTTACAACAACGATGGATTAATGAAGTAACAGTCATGGCTGGACTAGCAGCAATAAATTGCCAGAGGAGTGACACACCTGAAGCAACACTTTCAAAGGCCTTAAATTATTAAAGTTTCAATGTCCCTCATAAATATTGGTTTTTGTTAACATTTGTTTCTGTGTTAAAAATGGAAGTCAACAGCTCTGGCAAGAACAAGTCTCGTGCTGATGATCATGGGGAAATAGCATGCCTGTGCTTTCCAAGACATCCTTGTCTTCCTCAGGGATGACAGTGTTCATCTGTACATCTCTGGGCTTCTCTATTTGGGGATGTGGCATTCAAACCCCACAGACTCAGAAAGGTATAGAAGCCATAGCACTGAGCTCACAGGTCCAAATATCTGTTTTTAAAACTGTTATAAAGTGAGAAACACTTGAAGCTGACAAAATGGGGAAAAACCAGAGTAAGAAATTTCCACTTTTGGTAAAAGTTTTTATTTGACCTATTTTAGAATTCAATATTATAAGATATGAAATGGAAGAAGAAGAGGGACAAAGCCCTGCAGATCTATTGGGAGGGAAGAAAATCTCATTTAAAACATTGGAAACTTATTTGATGTCAAAAAGCACTGGAGCAGGCTTTTGGAAACCATGCCAAAAGGCAAGGCAAAGGGAAAAAATTATATTCTTTTAATTTATAATGTGTCTGACAAGAGATTCCTAATTGCTCGCATAAAATGATATAAAAAATTGACTGCTGATATCAATGGAATTAGATCACTTTGTAACTGATGAAGACTCTGTATGCATTTCCCAATACTCACAATCAAATAATTAGGTGTTGTTAGTTATTATCAATAAGTCTTATGATTGATGACAAAAAAACCCTCTGAAAATCACAGAAATTCTGCCAAACACCAACTCAATTCAGACTATACAGCAAAACTAATATTAAACCTTTTTGTAATGCAAATAGGACCTAAA
The DNA here is from genome assembly GCA_024734555.1 of Trochalopteron elliotii. Taxonomy (NCBI): domain Eukaryota; kingdom Metazoa; phylum Chordata; class Aves; order Passeriformes; family Leiothrichidae; genus Trochalopteron; species Trochalopteron elliotii. The sequence goes on along the minus strand of JANPWX010000007.1, from coordinate 2,453,198 downwards.
GAAAATACACTAAAACCTTTGAGAAGTTCCACAATGAAATAAAAAACATTTTCTTTGTTCTTGAATATTTTGTTTTCCACACTAGAGATTATCTTCACTGTAATCTCATCATGGCCTCACATTCTTCCTTTATCTCCATCAAGACTTTCATCAGGCTGTGATCTGTCCCATGGGTCACCTTCATAATATGATAGGCCTTTAGGAAAGAACAGAAAGGGACATATTAGTTTTCATGTTAGTCATGCACTGGGGCTGGACCCTGGAGCAAGGTGGGATGTCCTCAAGCGGCTGGCACCCGGGGGCTTGAATTCATGGCACGGCTGAAATAGGAATGAAGCATCCCAAAGTACATGGTGATTTGTCCCTGACAAAGTAGGAGGCATTGACACATTATTCTTAGGTGCTAAAATCCACAAATATGCTGCACAACTGGATGTTTGGAATAGCAGAGAGATGCTTTTGCACTGAGACATGAAGGCTGTTTCAAGATTGGTCAACTACAACACCCAAGGTTTTGATACATTATTTAAAAGATGACTGTGATGTCCATGATCTTAGGAGCCTGAAAGTTCTGTAAAAATAGAAATGGATTAATGCTTAAGCCATGGAATGAAGAACCTTAACTCTATCAGGAGCATCAAACAAATGAGTACATTAATAGTTTCACCGTCAAAAGGCATGCAGGGGAATGGGTCTTTGCTGCTTTTTCCAGGGATTATTTTCTCTGTGTCTTTCTCATCTTCTGCTGCTGGGCTAATTTACGCTTGCTGATATTGCCTGTAGTGTTGATGATTTCCTGCCACAGATATGTCTGCAATGCTCTTTGCTGAGCTCATGTTTAGATCATCACTTTTCATATGGCATTTCTGCTTCTTGCTTCTATTAAATTCCTCCTGCAAGAAGGGAAGTCCTAGATGGAAGCTGATTCAGCACTTCTGAAGATAGAACAAGGGAGCTAGTAGTGTATTGGCAGGAGAAAAGATCACAATTTTTTCATCATCCTAAACTGAAGGATTGCAAAAAACTAAACGTTGTGTTTCAAAGGGTTCCTTGTCCAGTTGATAAAATTCAGCTAAATTGGCTTTGAATTGCAGAAAAAGTAGGTTTTGGGGAAGAAATGTTGAGGAAGGGGCCTCATTTAAACTGGATAGATAAAAGTAAATATATATTTTTGTGGGATGAATGAAAGCCTACTTCCAAATTATAGAGACTGGCAAGCATATGGAAATTCCAGCACAGTTTATTTTTGCTTCAAATTTACTAATTCTTAAGAGAGAGAGGCAGCACAAGATTGAAAGAACAAGTTGAAATATCAGTCAAAACGAATCATAGTGAGCAAGGAGCTCTAAAAAGAGTCAAATATGTTTTAAGCTACCACAGTGCCCTACTACTAAATGAGAAAATATACTCAGTTAAAAAGAATGATGGAAATACTTTCATCGCTTTTAGAAATGTCAAAGAAATGTGAAACAAAATCAGAAATACTAGATTTTTGTAACATGTACTGCACTCAGGCTAAGTAGGAGGGGTCAGGATCACCCTAGAGCAAAGTGGCCAGGTGAATTGGCCCTGGATCCTGATATATTGGTGCACAGTGCTTGCATGCCCGGTCCCAGAAAGCTGATGGATTTATTGTGAATGATGTATGCTAAGAGCTGTGCATCTGGATACATCTGAGTGACAGTCCTGGGGCAGCTGACCTGGATCTTCAGCCCCACTACAGGATAGAGGTCAGACTCATAGTGATGGACTTGCACCCTGACACCCTGAGATGCACAGCCAGAGATGTCTGTATAGATGTACCACCATTAAAACCCAATAATCCTTAATATAAAACTTAATCTTGAGTTAATGCTACCATTGCTACCTTTCTCCCATCTCCAACATTTTCTTTCCACTTCTTTCCTTTTCTAAGTATGGCAGACAAAAGCACTGTCTTTATCCTTTTGTATCCTTGGAGGAAATCATTCTTATGCAATGTACCATCTCACACACTGCTGTACAAGTCATAACCAGCTGCAGCAAATTTAGAACAGCAGTGACTTGTGTAATCCCTAAATTCAACAGGTATTAGGTTGTGTAGCTGTTTTGGCACAGGTCAGTGCAATACTGGGGATAACTTCAGCTCCAGTGCAAGGAACTGTTTTACTGGACAGAAGCAGAACACGTGGCCTCTCTGCCCACTCCCCTGCTCTCCTCAATCCCACAGCTCACCAGCAGAGCTGAGCCTGAGCAGATTCATGTGGTCTGTGTGCTCTCCCACCCAGCTAAAGGGTAATGTAATTGTGAAAAGCTACAGCAGCAACAGAGGCCAGGGTGTCACCAGCCACACCCTGTCTCCCTGAGGAATATAAACCCGGTTAGGTCAGAGATAGGGCTGCTGCTCCATGGATGTAAATGAGGACCAGTGCAGGTGTTTGTGCCTGATTTGCACAGGGATGGGGCAGGATGCTCATGGCCATGGCTGTGGGGAACCATGAGCAGATGCAGGATGGCACAGCTCTGTCACAGGGAAAGCAGGAAGCAAATGGCCATGTGCCAGAGTGGCAGGAAGTGTAGGCTAGTGTTTCAGAGGGTTTTCCATCTCTCTTGATTGAAGGAGACAAGCTGTTAAAGCAGGCACAGGAATACTATCAACAATAGCTGGTAAACAAGTGTTTGAAGCAAACACTTAGAGAACAGATTTCTTCAGTGTTGCTGTGAGACCTGAGAAGGATTTTACCCCAATTCCTGTGCTCTTTGTCTCCACAACAGGGAATTCTATAAGTAGGGAAGTTGTACAGTACCTGGTGTAGACGTTCATGGGACAAGACAGCTGTACCCATCAGCTCATGGGGGACAAAAGTGCTCCTATGACCATGCCATGTCAGCCTCTTAAATTGTTTTTCAGACTGGGCTCCAATTCCTGTCTTTTGCTGACAAAAGCTTTCCAGATCTATAATTTAATTTGTTCTCTATTATGTCTTTCATATATATATATATATATATATATATTTAAAAATAATATGTTGGTTGTAAAACAAACCAAGGGCTACCTTCAGTTTTTATTCCAGAAGAGTATTGCCTCTCTGTCAAACTTTTATTTCAAAATCCAGCAAATAAGATTCTGCAGGGCCTAATAGAAGTTTAGGGAGTGATTTCTTTCTAATGGGCAACATAAAGCCCTCCACATTATTTGTCTTCTTTGGGCGTGCAGGGCAGAGAGCTAGACCCATAGGGCCCTGAGAGCAAGGTGGTTATGATAGTGATTCATTTTTCTGTGGCACAGAGAGCAGCAGTGAGGGCTGGGCTGCAGAGCCAAGTGTGAAGATCTACTGGTCTTAACAGAGCATGTATCTGCTGCAGAGAGGCTGTCAGTCCCCAGCAGCTCTGAGGCTGCGCCTGATTAAACAGGATTTATATGTGAGGTGAATTCCACTCAGATCCCAATTCCTCTGCACCTTCCATATCCTTCTTCTTAATGCCACAGTGAAATTAGTCTGACGAGGGTTCCAACAGGGTGCTGCTATTCAGTGTCAGAGTGTATTAAGAAGAGTAATGAAGCAGAGAAGGTAATCGAGTTTCTGCTCTGAGCATGTGGCATGCTCTCTCTGTTGACACATCTAATCACAAAGGGGCAAATTGTGTTCTCTTATAACTCTAGGACATTATCTGAGTAATATTAGGAATCACATCCATTAGTCACAAGAAACTGGGAATTATGTCTTCCTCTAATTTGTTCCAGTGTAGACAGCATGGAAGTGAATCAGTTGCAGAGCTCATCTGAAGAGTTACATGGAGAAACAGGATGACAAGAAGCTTTTCCTCCTCTCAGTTGTGCTCCCAGGGAGTTCAGTTTCTCCTTGTCCCACACTTGGGTGAAAAGGGAAGGTTAAATACGAAATAGGCAAAGCCATGACAGGATTTTAGACCTCAGTTGGAAAGCACTTATTGTGTCCTTGTGGAGCACCAGTGGCTTGGAGCCTCTGTTAGAGGCTCACTGAAGTATGACACAGAAGGGCAAGCAGCCCCTTAATGTCCCTTTGCAGAGAAAGGGGCGGGGGTCACAGCATAGAAAAGGTTTCTCTGTTAGGCATTGCTCAGTTTCCAAAGGACCACAGAGTAGCAATCTGCCTTGCAATGAGCAGCTTCTTCACCAAATACATATAAATCCCCATTGCAATGTCCACCTTCACTGATCAGCAGCATTCATTTGCCTCAAGGGGATTTTGCTCCAGTTTAATCTAATGCAGTATCACATTAGAAATGCAATTAGAAAATGCCTGTTGATATAATTGTAGCAGTGTCAATGAAAACAGAAGCTCCTCTGACTGGAGTCTCATTCCACTGCTAAAAGGGAAAGTCTGAATGTTTGGAAATTATAAATATTTGGGGGGAAAGAGCAGAGAGATTACATGGCACATGACAGATGTATGACATACTTCTGAATTATGCATAAAAATAGAATTGATTACTCTTCTGTCTGCTTTACAATGATCAGAATTGGCTATAATTTAAATAAAATCTATCAAGTGAAGATTTAAATTATACCAAGACTTAGCAAGAATGGCATCATATTAAATACTAATTTATTATTTCAACATATGAAAATTATCAGTTATTCAGCTTGCATCATTAATCAGATGTTAAAACCAAAGAGATATGGGGGTTGAAGAAAAGGTAAGTACAAACTTCTAATACCTAGAGAGTCATGACTGATACTGTTATAGGAGACCTGGGCAGGAGTGAAAAAGCATCTCTCCCCCACCTCCAGTGGAGACACCCATCCCCTTCTATCCCAAGCAGTTGCCCTAACTCTTTGCCACAAACTGCTTCATATAGCAGGGACATTAATCAAAGGGAATGTAGAGCCAAATTGTTCACTTCTTTCCTGCACTGGTGCCAGAACTAGGCCTGCTCCTGCCCAGCAGAGACAAGCAAGGGCCAGGTGGCTTTTGGCAGCACCCAGCAAAGGCAATGAGGAGCTGTGCTAGGAACTGGAGGTGAGCAGAGAGCCAGGACAGGGATCCACGTGAGCATGTAGTGTCTTCAGGGCAAGCTGATCACATGACAATCAGTGACATAAGAGAGTAAGACCTTTTTTGAGGGAAATAGAGGCAGCACATCTTCCAGGGGAAGCAAAGTACCACAGCAGTGATTGAGGGCTTGAGATTGGAGGCAAGATTCTACATCCTGAGGACATGTCGCACATGGAAAGGGATTATTTAATATATTTAAGATGATACTAACAGCAATATAGCAGCAGGACAAATAAGAGCCTGAGGTACAAGGAAACGAATATAAAAGTCAGCTCAGGTACAAGTGGGATGGCTTAAAGCTGAAATGTAACTAACAAAGCACAGCTGCAAAAACAGATCAAAGATGATGAACAATAAGAAATACGAGGGATCAAGAAACACACCTGTTGATTTCAGTGTGGCTCACAATAAAATACACACGTTAAAGACGAAGTTGTCCAGCCTGAAATCACAGAACCCGATAGGGAATAAGGAGGGTAGACACTGCAGCTCTCCTCCTGTTCCTGTACTTTCAGTGCTCTCAGAATCACTTTGCTATGGGAATAAGGAACATATGAAGCACTGAGGTAATTTTATCTCTTCAGATCTAATAGTAATTTTTCATCCAGGCACCTCTGAGCTATCAAACTGTAATTAGCTGTGACTGATGCTGGAGAATGTCGGTGCCTGAAATGCTGTGCTGAGCAACAGTGACCCATCACCACACCCAGCTGCAGCCTGGGGAAACACCACTGATGGAAGAAGTGGTGAGGAGTATCCAAAAGCATGAGGGGGGAGTCACACAGCAGCTTTGGGGGAAAAAAGGGAGGAGGATAGAGAAAAAATATTTCACCATACTGACCTGTTTCAAGGTTTCCAGTGCCTGAGGAAACAAGCCTTGACTGTACTGCAGTTTGCCCACTCGCATCAGCTGGACAGCCCTCAGTGGATGGAAACCAGGATAATACAGTCTGTAGAGAAAAAGGAGGAAAACGTGTCACTGTCAGCTCTCACCTTCACAGTCACTGCCTCTGCAGAGAGCTATTAGGGTGGGACTGCAAAGTCATTGTGAATGTTAATAAGGTACTCAGAGAAAATTAGCTGCAATACTGAGAAGCATGAAATACTGAGGGGAATTAGCAAATTATTACTCTCCATCCCAGAGGAATGCCTTTAACATTATCCTTTTAGAAAGTGACGAGAGTGGGATTATTTAATTTGCTACCGTTGGATAATACAATAGCATTTACTGTACTTAGTGTTGCAAACAGAGGTCCTTGACAATCTCAGGTCTCTGGAGAGGCATAATTTTAAGAGGAAGCTTCATCAGGGAACCCAGTCCTGGATTGTCCAAGATGAAGGAGTGGGACTGCAGTGAAAGCAGGTATATAACATCATGATGCATTCTTCTGAGGGTTTGCATGCTGCTCCCTGCTGCATGAAAAGAACTGTTTCTGAACATTCAAGGAGACATCTCAGACTTGGCTTGTTGATCTACACGAGATATCTGCTAGTATGAGGATCCATTCTTGTTCTTAATTATTTTAACAGAACCTTAAGCAAAGGTTCTGTTAAAAAAAACAGAACAATGCTCTCTTTTTTTCTAGAAGTAGATGGAGAGTGGCATCATCATTAATTGCTCTCATGATGCTTTTGAAATATTCATGGTGGCTGCTTCAGATTTTTAAATTCCACTGGCCCTTGGCTAATCATATGTGGATTGCACCCCAGCCAGCCCCATATTCTGGATGTGCAGATCATGATATCTTGAAAAAGCAGCTTGGGGGCTGCAGAAAGTCATGGATATAACTTGCTTGGAACAGGCCATCAGGAAACATGAGATGAAGGAACACACTTGGAAGTTAAGTTGCTTACAAAAGCCCTTATATATTTTTTGACTAACTATCTCAGAATCACAAAACAGTTAGGGTTGAAAGAGACTTCTAGAGATCATCCAGTCCAACCCTCCTGTCAAGGCAGGGTCACCTAGAGCAGGTAACAAAGGAACTCATCCAGGTGAGTTTTGAATGTCACCAGACAGAGAATCCATTACTTCCCTGGGCGGTCTGTTCCAGTGCTCTGCCAACTTCAATGGAAAGAAGATGTTCCTCATGTTTTGGTTTATGGCCAGTGCTCCTTGTCCTGTCACTCGGCACCACTGAAAAGAGTCTGACACCATCCTCTTGGCACCCTCCTTTGAGAGGTTTAAGTGCTTTAGTGAGATCCTTCTCAGTCTTCTCCAGACTGAACAGGCCCAGCTCCGCAGTCTCTCCTCGTAAGAGAAATGCTCCAGACCCCACACTGTCTTTGTGGCCTCCATTGGACCCTCTCCAATATCTCCTTGTCTTTCTTGTGCTGAGGAGCCCAGAACTGGACACAGTATTCCAGAGGTGGCCTCACCAGGGCTGAATAGAGGGGCAGGATCATCTCCTGCTGGCCACACTCTTCCCCATGCACCCCAGGACACCTCTGGCCCTCCTGGCCATAAGGGCACTGCTGGCTCATGGACAGCTTGTCACCCACCAGGACCCCCAGTCCTTCTCTGCAGAGCTGCTCTCCAGCAGGTCAGTCCCAGTCTGTGCTGGCTTGGGGTTATTCCTCCCTGGGTGCAGGACCCTGCCCTTGCCCTTGTTGTACCCCATTGTGTTTCTCTCTGCCCAGCTCTCCAGCCTGTCAAGGTCCCACTGAGTGGCAGCAGAGCCTTCAGGGGCATCACCCACTGCCCAGTTCAGTGTCATCAGCAAAGTGGCTGAGGGTGCCTCCTGTGCCACTGAGAAACAAGGTGAATAAAAATGGAACCAGTATTGATCCCTGGGGAATGCCAGTGACTACAGACTATGCAAATGAAAGAATAAAAGCCTTAAGCACAGCTCGCCAAAGACAAACATCCGACTTGATCAAAGAGCATTTTATTTCCTCAAGTACACCAGCAGTGTGCTTGAGCAGTGTCTAAAAATACAAAATGACTCACAACTTCAGGAAGAATCGCCAATAATCTTTCCAAAAACTACTTCTCAAAGAAAATCTTTTTTGTGTTTATGCTAAACCGATGATCATCAGGGTTCAGGGTAACTGTTAATGAATACCACTGCAGTCAGGAAGACACTTAAATCTGCATGAGTATGATTAAATGCTAAGATATTAAATGATGTAAATTTGTACAATGTACAGAAATCTTCTGATAAGTCTGCATGCAAATTAATAAGTTATCTTTCTCTGTTACATTTCACTAATGAAAATGCAAACAATATTAAATACAAGTAATTGTTTAAATGGCAGCATATCTGGCTGCCCTTATAAATTTCTAATTAGGATGTGTAAACCTAATGAAAAATGTTTTCATACTCAAATTCCCCTATTCCATTGATTCCACGCAGTTTCAGTGAAGATATACAGAAATACATGGAAAGCATGCCTGGCAGGATCTCAGCAGCAACAGCTTTTGATCTGCCAAAGCCTCTCATGAAACAGCAGAAGCCAATTCCTCAGTGAGAATAATCCATCCTGAATTGCCACAAGCACCTCCTGCTCAGCTCCCTTGTGGGTTGCAGTTCAAAAAGGCTGAAAAGCCAGCAGGCAAGAGAGAAGAAAAATGATAGCACTTATCTCAGTCCAAACTGACCACTCAGGAACTTCAAGGGTCTGGTCAAACAAACACTAGGAAATTATCAGTAGGCTTATTTTTAGAATTTGTTTCTGGTTATTATATCAAAATGGTGCTATCTGATACTAGTGAAATGGGGAGAAAATGCAGAGATTTTGGTGTGAATTAATGAAGAGTAATAGAAATTCCAGCACAAACACAAATGGAAATAATGAGGTACATGCACGCCTTTGTAAAAATTGAAAATAAAATGTTTATATGATTACATCCTTCTGCTCTCCTCTGTGACTGCTGCAAAAGAAGGAGTAAAAATGTAATTTCCTCTCCTCTGTGTCACCAAAAGGCCAGCATGCCTGGAGAAGGATCATGGCCACAGGAGAAGGTGCCAGGGACACAAAGATTTTTGCATGAGATGATAACCCATCTCTGTAGGCCCCATTAGACTGTTTCTGCTGTACCCTGACAGCTCTGATTCTTTTGCCACTGTTCTTTAACAGCTGCTGCACATCTCTGTCATTCCACACCTTTATCTTTAATCCTATCAAGCATCTTTTTAATCTTCCTTTCCTCAGCCTTCTGAATAAGCAGCCCCATTCTGATACCAACACAAAGAGGAAATGTGGGTCCTGCCTCACCTGCAGCCAAATGAGGGGTGGCAGCTCAAGCAGGAAACTCCAGGCTGTGCTTTAGTTCATCAATGTGCACCTGCTAAGCTTCACACAACACAATGTGGGCCCCTCAGAATTCAGAATATGCCCTTTCATGAAAACGTGTTTCTTTCTATAGATCATCCACCTGCAGTCACTAAAGGGCTAGGATTGTGGTATGTGCAATACCGGGGAAAACAGGCTGCAATTTAGCAATGTCAGGTAGTCAGCCCAAAGTACCAGCCATAAACTAAAGCAAGTAAAAAATTAAGATGAGGTCAGAGAAGAAGTAAAATGTCTGAAATGAGGGGCCCTGTGCTCATTAATATTTACAAAGCTGTTTTACTGAGATGATTTATGCTCTCATCTTATGCATGTACATAGTTCCATTATGCAAGTCTTAAAACTGGCATTTGAAACAACTGCTTATTTTCGTATACTGGAATAAATCTATTAAACTATTGGAACACTGTTTATGGAAGGACATCCATTGAGTGAGTTTACTAGGGAAACCCAGGCAGCTTGAAGCTCTTCTGGGAGATGTGCAAGTGGGGAAAATGGTTCTGGCTTCTTCAAGACATTCCCAGGATTCAGTATTGTGAAACACTGGTGTGACAGAAAGAACTAAGCAGTTTCAGGCACTTGTGGGCCAATTTATTATCCCCATGCCTTGCTCTGAACAAAACCAAGTGGATAGATTTAAGAATAAGGAAAGTATTTACCAGCCAAGGAACTGATACCTAAAGACTGTCAACAAGAGACCAAGATAACTATAGAGAAATACATGCTGTAAAACATGCTACAGCTTGGGAAGAGTAGGATTTCAATCTGAAAAGGATTTTATGAGATTTATGAGGGCCTGAGGGACAAGAAGGGAAACAGTACCATACTGAAAGCTGAAGTAAGCATCATTCTGTGGAGTGATGCTTCCTTGCCTTTGGCACTGGTCAATGCCCAGGTAGATCACTTGCAAAGAGAGATTAAACAAAATACAACTTACAAAGCTGCACTGTAAACAAGATAGCTGGAGGAGGCTGAGGAAGAGCTGTACATTTTGTATCACATCCTCTGCTTTTATGAGGCAGCACAGCTTTGTTCCCTTCTATGCCCAACAGCATCCATACAGGCCTGTTCCTCCAGCCTGCTCTCCTGCCTGTCAGCTGGTGCCCCCAGTACAGTGTTATCTGCAAACCCCACAGAAGTGCCTCCAGTTGCCTCCTCCACGTCTCTGAAAATGGTGTTGAACAGGACGAGTCCCAGGACAGACCCCGTGGTGCCCCCACTGTTACTGGCACCCAACAAGCATGTCCTCCCACCCCAACACCCAGCCATGATTTTACCTGTCTAGCTCTCTGCTCACCTGGGCCACAGCACCCTAACCTGCATGCTGGCTCCCTGAGCATCTCAACCTTGCAGAGAAAATAGTGAGCATGCTGGCCAGCTCTCCCAGTGCCTGTTCTCGAGGAAGCCATCCAGTCTGATGGATTTGGAGGGGTCACATGCTCTCAGATAACCCCTGGCTCAACCCTTATCCTGGGATGTGCCTGGGAGACTTCATAAGTGACCAGTGAGGCAAAGAAGGCACCACCCAGCCAACCATTCAAAACCACAAATGAAAGCTATTTCCCAGTCTTCAGGTTGCTTGCACCAGTGCTTCACTGTTCCAAGCAGCAGCAGTTCCTGCACTACATTCACAAAATACAAGGATATCAATTTTCACTCAGCAGAGAAATGGCCCATACTATGTAAATCAGGAGGTGTTTCTAAGGAAATCCACTGCTCTCTTGGTAATTCAGCCTCAAGGTTTGCCTTGATTAACCCCCGGAGCAGTCACTAACCATATACTTTATAAAGTATTTTTTTTCTTCATTCTGTGTATTAGCTCTGAATCTCTTGAAGCAATCTCTTGTGTTTCATGTAAGGAACAGTGTAAAAACCACAACCCTTGACAAAATTTAACCAATTCCTTCTATTTCTTAATAATGTAGTTCCATTCATTCCACTCATCCTATCTTCAATTACAAGGTAAAGAGTCAGAGCTTTTGTGTTCTCCTGTGAATTAAAGCCTAGTATTAAAAGAAAGAGACTATGCAAAATCACTGCCTTTTCTGATGACTCATATTTTAAAATAGATGTCTACCATTCCTTGCAGATAAGTCTGTAGGGCTAACATTTATACTGCTGTCTTCAGCCTGTTTTAATTAGAAGCAGGAGGATTTATAAAACCTGAAATAAAAGTTTGAAGTGGAAATGTTACAAGTCTTTTTACTAAGATGACACGTAAAAGGTGATGCTATACCTAACTGTAAACTGGTTTGCAGTACCATTCAGTGCAAGTAAATATGACAGCATAAAAGACGTAAAGTAGTTTCAGGAGCCCCAACAACACCGAAGGGATAAAGAAGCTCCAGGGCTTCAGCAATGGTGGTGAGAAGACTGCAGACAAGACAGTATCAGCCTCACAACAGAAATGTACACCACAAATACAGCACCCACTGAGCTCAACCTTCTCTTCTTTGACTTGTTCTTGATTTCTGAACTCCTCAGTATTTGAGTACATTCATTAAAGCTGTTCACTGAACTGAAGCCTAGGAATTGGTTTTATATTGTCCAGTTACTTGTTTTTTCCTTTAGTCAGTGATGTGAAACTGGTCAACTAATTCACATATAATTTCTGCTCCTTGGCTGGGATGCTGAGTGGGTTCTACACATGAGAACTATAATAAATATATTTAGGAAAAAATTAGGACAAATTTTGATTTGTGTTAAAAAGTATGAAATAGTCAAAGAAATCACATGCATCAGGAGCACCAGACAGGCAAACTAAGTATACTCATTTAGGAGTTTACAGATCTTAAAGTCAAAGGTGCTGTTCAGTCTGATCTGCACAGAATTTCACCTAGCAAGTCCTGTTCCAAACCCAGCAATTTGAAGCTAATATAGTGCTTAAGAAGAAATGCTCTATTTGTAGAAAATAATCTTAAGCAGCTTTATACATTATTTGGTCAGTGTTTTATTTTTTAACAAGCATGAGCCCTGTGCAAGAGTTTTGCCCAGAATGAACAAGGCTGCGGGGTTATTTTTGGAAAAAGTGGGAATGTGTCATTGATACTGGACTAGGTGACGCTTTTGAATGCTAAGTATTAGAAGTCTGCTTGGAACTTTGGAATTTTTAAGGGCAATATATCTGTATTAACCTGTTTAAAATATTTAGGAGTTCCTGTGAAAGCCTTCAAAAAACCACTTTCCTGGCTTTCATGTTAATATTACTTTTTTTTTATTACAATAATAATAATGTCAAGCTGTTATTGTTTCTGTTTTTTCTTTCTCTTTTCCCCTCTCTTTTTTTTCTTAACAACTTCTTATTTATCATGGATGACCAGGTAAGTTTAAATCAGTTCAGTACTTCACAACTCCCATTATACCTTCTGCAGCCATGCTGTTTCTTGAGTAGAAGACTAAATCCTTTACCTATGGCAGACCTGATATACTCCAGCTGCCCTGGAATATTTATTGTCCATTTTATCTCCCCATCACAGTGTCTCATGGAGACGATCAAAGCATCAGTCTTTTCTATTTTTTCCTGGATTTGACCTCTCTCACTTGGATTTTGGGATCAGCTCCTCAGCACTAGCAGGGAGGTTTTCATGGAGGAAACCACTAGTGCACATCCTTAAAACATTATAAAAATGCTTTGCCAGCAATGGGAAAACATTATTAGAAGAAATTTTATGCTGGGAAGTCTCTTACAAACTAAAGCAGGAGAAATTACTTTTTGTGATTACTATGCAAAACTACTAATTATCCCTAAGAGACCTCTTCTGGTCTAACCAAATAAAAGCAGAAAATTGGCATAATTTTCTGAGCCAGCTGGGACGACATCAGTACAGATGCGCAGACCTAACACCTCTGATCAGAGTTCATTTGGAAGACTCCATACTATTATAAATATGTCCTGGCTGAACATTTTTGCATCCTAATTTAAATGTGCTCTCTCTCTGTAAGAGACTCTTTGGACTGTTTTGTATTGGCAAAACTCTTGGTTACCTCCCAAGTATTGAGATTTTCACCAGTTCCCACAACTCATGTATAAGCCTCATCCTACTAAGCAGCAAAGTGCATGGCATGACAGCCTTTGTTCTGCACAGATAAGATATGGAGGCCCAGGCAAATGAAATAGTTTATCCAATTTACAAGATAAAATCTGTGGGAAAGTTAAACCTAGATTTATTTCATTGTAACTCTAGGATGGCTTTTGCTTCATCCAGACTCTGGGTCTTGTGTCTGTGCTGTCTTGCCTACCTGTCTGGCTCTAACAGTTCAAATGAAAGTAAACAGTTTTAGAGGCTTAACAGGCTTGTTGTATTTTGTAAACAAAATGTAGAGACAGTAACCATAGTTAAGAAACATTTGTGCTAGACTGACAAGTTATTTTTCTGTTTCTTTTTTTCTATTCTGTTGTCACTCAAGAAATATCCTGTTATTTCTATGGAACAACTGCCTCTGGAAACAGTTCAGGATTTAGATATGTGAAATAATGCCTCAAAATATTTTTCATCACATCTGCATCTCATACTGTTCCATTACTATTTGTTTCAGTAATTTAGCTGATGTGATCAAATAGGCAATCATACTTCTTAATTGACTGAATTCTCAAGAAATGTTAGCTATCCATCTCAGAAGTTATTTCTCTCTGGCTGCTGATCATTCTGCCATATTCCTTATGATGAAAATTTATGTCACATTAAAATGAATATTGTTCCAGATGTTGTCTCTGCCAGGATTTGAATGATAACTTTAATAAAATGAAAAAATGGGATAGACTGCAATTTTCATCTTGGCTCTTGATCTGTCTAACTCATCCACTTAAAATTCTAACTCTCTCAGTTTGAACTGTCCACTTCAATGTTCTCTCCTCTTCTGTTATTATGAGATGTTAAGGAAATAAAGGATGCCCAATCTGGAATGGAAGTAGGAAAAGATTTTATATATATTGTCTCTGTGTCCTGGCTGAGCTTCAAAATGTCTTGTAGCTCTTAGGTTTTTTTGCTCTAAGTTCACCACCTCTACAGATAAAGATGGCAGTGTGGACTGTCATTGCAGATAGGAACATATTGTCTCCAGCTTTGCATAACCAGGAGAGTAAGAGATTAAGATCAACAGTTTAGTTCAAAGGATTTATAAAAATATTCTAAAAGCCACACAGATTACATTGGGAGAATGCCAGAAAACACAAGAAGGGTAAGAAATGCAGCAAAGGAACAAAAGGAAAGCTAATTAAAGAGAACATGCATGGGAAGAGAAGCAAAAAACTGAAGGGAAATGTACATTAGAGACACTGTAATTTGTGACAAAGATCTTGGCATCATCTTCTCCTCCAGCAAATTCTCCTCCAGCAAAAAACCTTTGACCAGCTGTTGATGGTATGAAAAATGACTCACTTTCCCTGTCTCAGGCAGCTGAGAATACAAGATTGCAGGTACAAGAAATTCAAGTTTAGACTTCAGTCTTCAGAGACCTACAGGATTGCATGATCTCTCTTCTTCATCACAGAGAGTGGCAGGAAAACGTAAAGCACTGATGGATCTCTATGCAAGTCACAGATGACTTTCCTCTGATCGATTCCTTCTGCTGTGACAGGAGTCACCCAATTACTGAGCCACACACATCTAAATACTACTGGTGTCAGAAAAACTTGGAGAAGTCAGATGAGTGTGTGGGTGTTCACAAGCTACAGAAGGAAGGAGCCAGTAGCACTGACATCTTCAGTGCAAAATGTCTTCTCTGTACTCAGACCACTCAGCATCTCAGACCACCTCAGAAGTCTGTTGTAATACAAAAGTGATAACATGCTCATTTTTGACCACACAGGTGCCTTACAGGCTCACATCTCTTGTGGTTTTTTTTTCCTTTCTCCCACCATGTTGTCACCTTTCAAAATTTGTCAGACCTGTGCTATATCAGCTGCCATTTCAGTTCGTCTAGTATTGGATACAAGTCTTGTTGTCAAAATAATAGCAATGATAACAACTGAATTAGCATTTGCAAAATGCTAAAATTGCAAAATTTAGTGACATTCTCATGCATAACTTTCAGTAGATAATATGAGGGCTAAATACCATCATGTTTGTGAAGAGCTTCGAGAGTTCCATAGGAAGATTCCATAGGAGTTCAAAATATTAGCAATAGTTCTGAAAAGAATGACAAATTCTTGGTAGGCTACAGAGTTAAAATGTGACAGCTAAACAAGACCATGTGTCTG
The DNA here is from genome assembly GCA_024734555.1 of Trochalopteron elliotii. Classification (NCBI taxonomy): domain Eukaryota; kingdom Metazoa; phylum Chordata; class Aves; order Passeriformes; family Leiothrichidae; genus Trochalopteron; species Trochalopteron elliotii. The sequence continues at coordinate 2,437,688 of JANPWX010000007.1, read as the reverse complement.
AGCTGGAGAACAGGTAACTTCCATCCAGTTGCTCAGCTGGCTACAAAATTTCGTGCATGACCCAAAAGGCATGTAAATTGCTTCAGAGCTTCCTAGGAAATAAAACAATCTGGAAGAAATGGGAGGGGGAAAATAGAATTTTTTATAGAAAAAAGGAGACCAGCTCTGAACTTTATGAACAGCAATCATGAGCAATAATCTCTCCCAGGCTCCAAAGTGCTGCCTGAAATGCTAGCTGAATATAAAGGAGAGATTTTTTTCAGGTAACACATCGGAGTGCCTCTTCACAGCATGGAAAACAGTGTGCAATACTTCAAATGACCAAGGCATGCTTGAACTCTGTTTGTAATTGAAAGTAGCATGTTCACTCAGCAAGCATTTTTCAAGGAAAGACAGATTTGTGGGTACACCTTGATTAATGGGTATGTTTGTACCTTGGCAATACAGGCATGAGGTAAAAATTTTTAAGCGGAAGATCTCAAGCCACCGTTTTGTAATTATATGTTATTGTCCCAAAAGATTGTGAGGATTTCCAAAATTATACCTGGCTCTAGTTATGTGGCCCAGCTACTCAGGGCTTGTTTAGAGACATATGAGAGTATGAAAGATACTGTACAATAGGCACCTTGCATCAAATTTCCTCAGTATGAGGTTTCGGACTGAATTTCTAAATTAGGTCATTAGAGGTCCATGTCTTGACATGATGAGGATATGTATTTCTATAGGCAAGATAAGGGATGAAGAATTCATTTAAGCTGAAGTACAATGCATTCAGGGACCTACTGAATAAATCTCTTGTATAAAAATAGAAACAAAGGATTCCCAGACTGAAAATAAAGGGCAGAAGACAAAGGAACCTAGTTCCCAAAGAATTAGCTGTTTTTTTCTTCTGCTTAGTGCCAACTACAATAAAATACATAATGGATCTGTTGGAAGGACGTTTTCTCCAACTGTGAGAACTCCAGCCCTTTGTAAGGAGAGCCATGGAAAGGTGGCCACCTCTCTGGACCAGACCACAAGTGCAGTGGCTGAACATGTCACTGAAGTATATGGCCTTGAGCCACCAGGATAAAACCAAACCAAACCCCAAGCAAGCAAGCAAACAAACAAACAAACCAAAAACCCCTCACAAACCAAACAAAAAAACCACTCTGGAAGCCGCACAGGAAATCCTTTAGAGTTCCTTGACAGAGACTTGGTTAGTCCAGCCCTTACAGTGATGCTTGCCCAGGCACCAGTGGAGGCACAAACATTTTGTGTCCAACCTCCTTTCCCGAAAGGCCATGGGTAGGTATCCCATGATGGAGCACGCTTTGGACAAGAATCCTCTGAAACAATCTGGTGAATGTTTAGCCTGCACCCCACTCACTGAGGGCAGCACAGGCACAAAAGAGGAGCTACAGCTGCACTACCATGCCTAAAGCACATGAGTAAATGGCTTGTAACTGTCCAACATAACGAAACAGTGAGCAACCACATTCTCTCTCAGCTGATTGTATGAAGGCAATTACCACATTGATTTATGGATGAGTGGTGATGGAGGAAGGGAAATGAGGAAAAAAAAAAAAAGGCTCTGTCAAGTACTATTTTTTTTATCAAATGTTGTTTGAGTCCTGCTGAGCTAAAGAAAGGCTCTGTAACACTTGGCCCACAGTTCCCCACAGTGGACCTCTGTGCAATGAGACCAGGTTCATAGTCCTAGCTCAAATACTAGCCAGCACATGGGCGAGAGCTCCAGCAAGCTGCTGTGCAAGTGCAGCAGAGCTGTCAGGGTAATCAATCTGTGGCTCTTGGACCACTATTTCATCCCATGTCCCGGGTTATACCCCTTTGTTGGCTAAAGCTCTCTGGCATAATATTTACTTTTGGTTTCCCATTACATATACCAGCTGTGTTTGAGGCAGAACTCCAGTCTGTCTCACAACTCATTATTTCAAACAGAAAGAAGAAATTCCCTTTTCTCCCTCTTCCCAGATATTTTTTTTTCTGTTTTCCTCTTCTAGTTTTTGCATCTTTCTTTCATAGTTTCTCTATCCTTACGTTTATATTTTCTTCTTTCAGTATTCTCTATCCTAACAAGCTGCCTTTTTTCCCCTCTAACCAACTCTTATTATATTTTTATTCATAATTTCAATATTTTTTCACTCCAGGGTCCTCTCTACCTCCATATAACCAAAGTGCTAAGCCCTGTGTAGGCCAGCTGCTCATCTGGATGTGCAAAATGCAAGATATCTATCTTTGAAGGGACTGCTAGACCACTAACAGCTGTTTCAAAGTAAACTCCCTTTATGCACTGCAAATTACATGTTAAGACATGCAATGGTGTACTGTGCATAAAAATTCAGGAAACCACCCATTGATCAATGATATGTCCATTAATCTCTGCAGCCTAAAGGGCATCTTTCTAAATTCGTAGAGGAGCCAGGCATGAGAAGAAATCTGTCAATACCCTTTTGTGAGGCACAGGAAGAACTACATACTGAGTCGTTGCTATTAAATGTGAATCCATAGAATGAGGTAGTCATCAAATTCTAAAATGGCATTTACTTGCCTCAAGCAAAAATAAAATGTCATGGCTCCTTCTGATTTTGCAAAGTATCACAATTTGATTGTCAATTTGTGATTTGTCTGAAATATGGCTCAGATATCTCTTGGCTTTCATGGCATCCGTTCTGAGGATTTTTGTATCACTTCCAGTTTGTATTTCATGCTGGACCAGATGTATCTTAATAGAGTGCAGAAAAAGGCCTCTGCTAGGTGACAGCTTCTCTCCCAGAAAAATGGAGATCTTTCCTGGAATTACCCTGCAAATGCACATCATGGTACTGCATGCTTTTGTAATAAAAAGGATTTTATGTTGCCCCTCTGATCCGTATTTTCTTTCTTTCTCTGCTCATGCTGGTAAATCAAGTAATGTTCTTGGTCTACTTCCTCCCCTTTTTATGAAACATACTTCTTTGAAAGGGCTCTATTAATTTCTTACTGGCTTTCAGCAGACTTTTTTGAGCAAAAAAAGAGAAATGTATCTTATCAGAGTCCTTGATATTTAGTTATTTACATTGTCCCTTATCAGGGACAGCTGATGAGCGTTGTACCTTCATACAAAAAATACTTACAAGTTTTTATAATTACTATAAAGTACAAATAATGCTAATGATGCAAATGAGTTCTGCAAAATATGTACCTTTTGCCAATGATGGTTTGAGGCATGATACGGTAGTTTCTCTAAAACTGCTGAGTATTAATTTCTTTGTGACATTTGTTTATGAATGGAGATGAGCCAAGAGGGAAATTTTACTGTGCATGGATGTACACTGACAGCATGAATACTGCTGTGTAGTAAAAGTATTTCCATCATGACATAAGTAGATTTAAATTAATGTATGCAGATATGCAGATAGCCTAAAAGATGAGCCCAGACAGATTAAATATACCCATGCCACATTTTTTTTTTTGATTCCTACATGATAGAATACAGATCAAGTAATTTCATGCAGTATGTCATACAATATTATGCAAGACACAAGACATAACAGTTCAAGCCAATTTCATGTGGAGAAATACTTACATCAGGAAACAGCCACTGAACAAGGCTATCTTCCCCTCAACAGAGAAGCCATAAATTGAGAGATTACTGGGTTAGAGAGTACAGGAATGCCTTGTTTTGTCTCCATGCCAGAGCACATACACTCACCTATTTCTCTCTACCTTATAGACAGAGATTCAACAACGAAAATAGGTTCAAGACAATTTATACATACTTTGAAGAAAGAGTGCTTGGCCAAAGCTCAGATTTATACTTGCCAGTGTACATGAGACTATCACACTTGATTAGAAATTGTAACTGCAGTATGAAACAGTTCTCAAATTACAATTTCAATTTTTCAGTATTTACAATATGGGGGCAAGCAGACTGATTTTCAGGAGGAGTTTGGAAATAACTGCAATTCTTGGTAGGCATAATTCTTCTGCATAATACCAGACACAGTTTGTCTACCTATAGATTTTCAAGGTTAATTTGAATTCATTAATGGTGTGAATTTAAAATTAATCACTTAATAATCACTTCAGCCATGTTGTAGATTCTGTCACTGAAAACTAACACAGAGTTATTTCATATTTAGGTTGATTCATTTCCAAAGCAAACTGGGCCAGACTGCAGTAAATTGAGAAAAACACAGGTAATTGAAAAGATTAATTAAAGCACTCCAAAATCTATTTGGGTTATTTACCCTTGAGGCAGAAGCTTTGGTCAAATAAAAATGGTATGCTTAAAAAACAAAAGCCCTTCACTCTTGTGAACATTGATTGGCCCAAAACATATGTAAAGATAAAATCCTATGATGAATATAATGTAATTGTCCTCTCTTCAGAACAAAATTGGATGGTTTTTATATGACTTGTTCCAAACAAACAGGAGATAGCTAGAAACCGGCTAATCTGGAAGGGGGAAAAAGTTTTTTTCTATAAAATACTAGACAAAATAGGGCAAGAGTCAAACTAGACACAAGACTATATTTTGAATTATTAGGTTAATAAACTGGTTGTGCTACATTTTGATCCAAAAATGATGGTACGATAACGATAAATTATGAAGCATTAGTTAGAAATGGCATATTGTGCTTAATGTACTAGCAAATACTAACCCACCAGCAAACACATAATCAGTTGCTATAGTAATTCTAATCTCCACCCATTCCTCAAGAATTGTTAGGGGATGTGACGAATTCTGTCCTTTAGAGAACGTGTACTTTCCTATAATCGTGTTTAGTGGATTTTCTGCAGAATCCCCATGCGCCTGCTGCACAGATCACACAGTGCCTTATCAGATTCAAATAACTGATTTGAATTTTTATTGAGCATTGACCTTTCCAATATACATTTGGTTTGTGTTTACATATAATATGTATATATCTCATGATCTCAAATATTCCACTCTGCTTGTTTTTAAACAAAAGGCAGCATGAAAGCAGTTTACTAGGAAAATGGAATCTGATCAAAAAGAATAAAAGGAAAGTACAATAGTTAATTATTTCAGGCCTAAAAACTGGAAGCAGTCCTCCCATGTGAATAAGGGCCAGTACAGGTCCTGTACATCAATTAGGCCCACTTAAAGCACATTGTAAAGGCTTAGAGAAGATTTATATGTTGCATCAGCCTGGGGCTGTCTGCATGTGAATTTCATCCCCTATGAATATACCTGTCAAGATAGCTGAAATCTGAACATTAAGGAGGTTGTTAGCAAATCAAAATCTAAATTTTCAGACATTGTCACCTCAATTGTATTTGTCTCTTTCCTTTCTCACAGCAAAACAAAGTGGTTACAAGCACAAAGCAAGTGCAAGAAATAGTGGCCACAGGACTAAATTTTCTCATTTAAGCTGCCCTTAAGAGGAAGATGGATGGTACTCTCGGAAAAAAAAGATTTTTTCTCTGTCTTGCTCTTCTAAAGGAAGAGCTTTTAGCTGCAGCCCATAAAATCCAGTTCTATGTCAGGAAATGAAGAGGACAACTAATATTGCACTAAACTCACAAGATCCACAAGCCTTTGATTACTTGTTTTGTTCACATAAATATAAGACTTCAGATGCATGGTTAAATTTCATTATATATGGACTTGGAATTTAATCCCAGGTGAGCAATTATTTAGGATTCATGGATTCTTAGTAATGACATGTTTTTCCATTCCTTTACATTTCTCCATTAGTCACAATTTCTAAGGAAGGCAGAATCCTGAAATCTGGAATCTCTGCATACCTCCAGAATTTCAGCATTTTTATTTGAGACATGAAACATTTTGACAAGTATTCAACTACTTGGATCTATGCTAAATTAGGAAATAGAGGAAAAACTACTGGAATAATTCTATTCATAAGTCCTGAAGGAAAGTCACATACTTCATGTGTGAAATTTGCTCTGAAAGCATAGGGAATTAAGGCTTTGAACTCTGCTGGAATTTCTCTTTTAAGATCCTATCTGATCTATCAACGATACTGGAACTGAGAAAACTTTCTATTTTTTCTGATTTTATTTCTGGGAATTTATCTCTGGTTACCTGATTTTTCAATTTATGTCAAATTGCAAAAACATCACCATTGCCTCGTACAAAACTCTCGTGAGAAACAACATATTCTGCAGTTCCTGAAGAAAGCAGAATTTTTAACTTTTCCTATCCTTTAATTGTGTGTCCAGATCCTTTCCAGAGCTTCCTGCAGTTGATTTTAAAGAGTTAACAAATAATCAGATCAATAACTATACTTGAACATGACTTCAGAAAACTCTTACATGACAGCAAGTGTAGGATTTATCCCATCAGTGTATTCAGGCTGACAGCTCCCAGGCATCTAACTGTAGTGTAGATACCAGGACAGGAAGCTTTATCTTCCCAGTGTCCCAATATATGCAGTGCAGAGTCAAGGACTCCTTGAGAAGGAAATTCAGAATATCCAACTCCTGCTGCTGAATATTCCTTAGCATTAATAATTCAAGATCAATTTATGAGCTCAGTTTTCTGTCACGTTGGCTCAGACTCCTAACTGGGGCATAAATTGTGTCACACTTCGATTCTTCAAATTGAAATGAGGATACAGAATGATTGATTTTGCTTTTCATTTACTAATCTTTGATATATATGGAAAGCTTCAGTATGGTGCATTTCTATAGAAGCAACACACTTCCAAAGAGAAAAGCCACCTACACTATAAACCTCCTCATATAACTACGCTGAATCTGCAAACTTGATCACATTTACCACATGCCATAGAAGTAAAAGTCTAGAGATTAAAAGCACAATTCTCAAAGGGCCACAGTTTCTAATTTCTTTGAAAACAAACACAATCTACCATGAAAAATTTAATGATACTCTAATTATCAGTCACTTGAATACCATGAGATATGCTTGCCTTCATTTTTTAATACCTTCTGCTGTTTCCAGCAAATTGTGGAAAGAAATAATGGACGCCTTGAGTATTCTTCCTGTCTATTTCCACCAAAGTAAAAAAAAACCCAAAAACCAAAAAAAACAACCCACCTCAAAATGAAGATTCAGATTCTTTTGGATCAGCCATAATCCAGGAGGAATACTATCAATAATGAATATGGATATACAAATGCAGCTGCAGCATTCACATCAATAGCAAAGTAATGCAAAAATTTGCCCCTTTGGTCGAGTTCTGCTACATTAAACTGCTAAAAAGCTCTTGGCTGTCTGACTCAAGGCTGCATCTTTGTTTCATAAGGTCAGCACTCTAGCATTTGAAAAATATTTTGTATTTTGCAATATTTACCTCATTTCCTTCTCCTGAGATGCTGTAATCATTCAGGAATAGCAAAGCATATTGCATATATAAGAAAAACCCTTATGAATAAAAACATTTCAGCATTTTGAAGAATTTCATTAAATGGGTATAGAGATAATAAAAATATTAAGCTGCCTACAGTGCAGTCTAGGCTGGGTTTTATACCACACCCCACATATATGCAGTGTCATCTGAACAGCAAAAAATGTTACATTATATTGGCAAAGTCTCTGTAATTCTTAAATCTTCTCATAACTGAAAACCAATTTACATTAAAAAAGAGTTTCTGTTTAGAGTTATGGGGAAATGGGCAAACCAGACCAAATGTCTTCATTTGGGTCTCAATGGCTTTTGTTTATGCTGCCTTCCAGCACAGGGGAGTTTCCTAAGCATCACAGTGTGGCTGAATTATTTAATTGAATACATAGTTATGTTTAGTTCGTAGCACTGAGGAAATAGCAAGAATAGGAAGGGATGTGTGATAGGGAGAAAATTTTTTTGTCTACTCATGCTCCTAGAAAGAGGATGGAACAAAATTGTACATGCAAAGCTCTGTGCACCTTACCATGATAACATGTTTAATGACAGGACACATGGATCAGCTACAAATGAATATTACAAATGTAAATATACCTCTGGGAATGAGGAAATTTTATCTTTGATAAATGTGCATCAGGCATAGCAATGTGGACATTATTATTATTTCTATTTTTTAATAAAATCATGAAATAGTGATACAAATGATCGGAAGAACCTGTGCTACTCACTGTAAAACAGTAAGGATAAATCCTTACTGCTGCTTTGCTAGAAAGATATATCTCACAATAAAAGGTTTGGCCTCTAAAGATACAGTAGTGTCAAAACCAAAATATCAAAATGCTCTCACTTTGTTGTTGCATCAGGAATTAATATTATACTGAAAGTCTAAATGAGGCAGAACCAGGTATTTTGATCAGCACATTGCAGACTAAAGATCTTGAAAGGATTCTTTCAGAGGAAAAAATCTTGAAATTTTTTTCTCATATTCCTTATTCTATATTGTACTATGCAGCATTTTAAACATCCTGTTTTGAGGAAGAGTGGTAGGAAACGCAGGAAAACAGCACATGCTGACTATGGATAAGCACCTATTAAAATAGAGTTAGCCAATTTGATAATGCATAGATAAGGAATATTCACTGGAAATAAGTAATTCTGAGTGACATCTTGCATACATATATTTAAAGCCCTCTAGTTTCTCTTGCAACTATTATAATGATGAAATAGTATAAAATAAAAAATCTGTCACTATTTTTTTTCTGACAACTGTGAAATGTAAGTTTTTTAATATCAGAAAAATATTTTTTAAAACAAGCATCTGGAAAGCCTTGATGTTTTAGTGGCATTTTAAAATCTGACTAGAGGTTTCAGAGAGGTTAATATTAGTCATCACTTTCTTGCTGTTATGCTCCTTTATTCCCACAGGTTTTCCATGGACAGCATGAATTTGCATAGGCAATACAGCATTGAAGGAAGGGGTTAGAGCACAGATAGCTGAAAAACTGTTACACGAAAATTCAGAAACATTAGCTGGTGTTTCTTAGAACATGACTGTTTCTTAGAGAATTTGCACTGGAAAATAATATTCTTCTGGAGCATTTACTCTATTTCCACTGTCCAGGATGACTAATCACAAAAGCACTGGTATTAAACCAGTTAGCAAATCTGAAACCCAGCAAAATGTGTCAGAAGTAGATGAATTTAACCTTGCAGTATTCAAGGAATGGAAACTATACCCTGGGGCACATTAGAGAAATACATGGATAGTAATTATCTAAAAGGAGATAACCAATGTGGATTTAGAAAGGCAAGAGCCTCCCTAACTAATCTACTTGACCTTTATCGTAGGGCTAAAGACAGGGCTGATAATAGGCTCTGCAAATAAAAGAGTGTGTTTGTATTTTCAGGAGGTCATGTGGGCATCCACAACAAATAGATGAAAGGGGTGAAAAGAAAATAGCTCTATAAAAAAACCCCTGAAAACTCATAAGAAATCACCTACTGCAAGGGAATGTGTTTAACCCTCCAACAACCACACAATAGCAGCAACTCAACAGCAGCACTGGGGAAGCATTTGTTACCCCATCCACGTGGTGACTTTGCCCAGTAACATAAATGATAACCAGAGGCTGTAGCTCCATGGGAGCTGCTGGTCCTTTTAAATATAAGTAAAACAGAAAGTTATATAGAATCCACAGGAATCTTGGTATAGTTGAAAAATTGACTTGACAGACAAAGTAGCTATAATATGTAAATACCTTTCTACACCCAGCTTTTTTTAAAGTTTTTTTTCTTTTCTTTTTTTTTTTCTTTTTTTCAAGACAGCAGATGAACCTAGGGAAGGTAATGCTGTGATGGGTAACAAAGGTAAAAGCTACTCTCTCTCAAAAAAAAGATCTTTCTTGAAACATCTTTTCTAACTCATGACAGTGCAGACTCTGTGTAGACAATGCTTGGGCACCTGTGAAAGGCTACCTTCTGACAGCCACTTTCAAAACCCATTAGAAATTAATGACATTTGGAGGATGCCCTTGGAGTTTTATTTCCCTTTGACCAGGTGCCAAGGTGGTCCATTTGGAATAGAGTAGCCCAGCTCTAGTGAGCTGATTATTTTTCTCTTGCATGCACTGCCTGAGCACAAGACACAGTTCCCCTCTCCATGCTTGGAAGATGAAAAAGATCCTTTGACACCTAGGTTGGAGGAATGACAGTTTATGGAAGGAGGACTTTGTGCGATGAAAATGTTGCGTTTGACACACAAAGGAAAAGTTCAGTTCTAGGGTCTTCATCCTTTTCCCCCAGGAGCTACTGGAAGGAGGACTGGTTTTCTATCTCTTGTAGTAAAAGGAGAGGCCATCGGTTATGGCACATATTTATACTCTGAAGTTGCTGAGGAAATGGGGGATAAAGGAGAAGAAATTACAGAAAATACACTTCCCATTCACCCACCCACACACTCTTTAACTCATTCTTCACCAAGAAACAGAAAGAGGAGTCAAAGAAATGAGGACAAATAGTTCAGAGTCAAAGAAGCAGCAAGGAGTATAAAAAACATTAGGGAGAGAAAAAAACCTGATCCAAAATGTGTCCGTGTCTGAGTTGGGTACCAAGACAAAGAGAAAAAGAAGAACCCGAACTTAGAGATTCTACTAGAAGATCCTAGAAGACCCCTACTGCCTCTAACGCCAAACATTCACAGATCTTTAAACCCCAGAATAAAAATGCAACCTGATCTTTCCTGGAACATTTACTATGTCCCCCTGCCTTATTTACTGAGCAGACAGTGGCCACTGTCAGCTCTCCTTGATGGGGTCATGAATTCACCTGCACACATCCACTTCTGTCTTCTTGAGCAGACAGGCTAAGAAAAGACACCCGAGTCAGCAATTTTGAATGTCAGCACGTGCAATCACTGGATCAATTTTCTCATCTCTAACACCCGGTTTTCCACTCTCAACAGAAGATTTTTTTACTGTCCTGATCTCACCCTGAAGTCAGCTAAGGGATTGTGAACATCTGGATTGCTAATTTAATCTCTGCTGCAAGTGGTACCACTGGATCCGGCACAAACAAACCTCATTACACTTTTCCTTTCTTTTCTGTGTTTCAGAATGAATGGCTTAGGTGGTGTATTTTGGGTACCTCTGGGAAGTCAGGAAGTGTGAAGTAACCGGGCTGAGAACACAGAAGAGAGGTAAACTAGATCTGTAAACTAAACCATACAGCAACTTAGGCCATATGGTTAAAAAAACAAAATAATCTACATATAGTAAAAAAGAACACTTTGCAAATATTTTAAGCATTTGACCATATAAACAGCATCTGAAAATGTGTATGTTGCTTTTTTTTTTCTCCTCATTTCAGAAGAGTGCTAGAAGCAGCACAAAATATCCTGTACTTTGCAATGAAGTAGAACATGTCTGCATTTTAACTGATTTATCAGGTCCTTGATTTTGTTTCACAGTCAATGACAACTTGAATTTTACTATAATAAATATTCATAGCATGCATATTCCAGTCATATGTGTGAATTAATAAACTTAAAGCTTGGTTTTCATAATTAAAGCCATTAGTAAGGATTCCAAGATGACTTTGTGCTTGTGCAGAAACTTGTGAAAAAATTATCTCCATTTTTTAACACCAGCATTTGGCTGGAAGTGCCTCAATGCTCAGCTGGTATCGTAGCAAACATTTTTACCTGAGGGATAAAGCCTGAGCTTTGAATTTTAAAATTTCACAATACAGTCACATAGTAAAATATTCTAAAATACACTCATTTAAAAAACTCTACCAAAAATAAATCTGAGAAAGCTGCATATGTGATCATGGCTGTTGTAAAGGCAAAGGAGGAAGTAATTTTGGGAAATAAAGTTGTTGTTATTCATTCCTTTCTCAGCTCTGTTAATAATTTGCTCTGTTCAGGCCCAATTTTAATAATACTGAGGGAGGCCAGTGACCTCCAGCTGAGTTGAATCATGTTATGTGGGAGTGGCACATTCAGTTCCCAAAAAATCATTACTGGGAACTACAAAATGCAAGATGGTGGTTTATCCTAATATAGAATTCCCAGGATATGGTCCCTTGAGGATTGCTTTGGATTATGCAAGGGTCTCCCCTTGATTTAAATATCTCAACTTTAAATGTTGGGAAAGCATCCAAAGGTGAGTTGAGTATTATCTAGAGCAAGACACCATCTGGGTACTGGAAATGGTGATAGTATTTGTGGGCAAACACAGGCAGGCAGGAAAATCCTGTGCTGCTGCTTGTCATTTGTAGCTTGTCTTCTAAGAGAAAAAGGATGGCATTTGGAAAAGAAAATACATGCCTATAGTTGGGAAGGTGTCCTGAGATTGGCAGGAATGTGGAGAAATAGGAAGGCAGTGTTTGGTGTTATGTGAGAACAATGCCATATGGAAAAGAGAGTAACTCACAGAGATTTGGCAGGTGCCAAAACTGCCTTTGAAAAAAGAAGTTGATGCTCCACTGCAGTCAATAGACTGATTAGCTAAAGCTACCTAATCAGTGCTAGGGTACCTAACAAACTCACATGTTTAGTTGTCATTTCTCAGTCACACTAGTGGGAAAAACCCCCCACCAAGTTTAAACTTTAAATTCTTCCCTGCTGCAGCTCCAGCTGCTCTTCATACCTGGAAGGTATGCTTTCTATATGCATCCATAAAACTGGTTCAATTAGATTTCAACAAGTCCCTCATTAGAACTCCTCCTTGTCATAGTTCCTGGATAATGCTTTGATCATGTAGGAAATGGTGACCTGTCTCCCATGCACACAGACTGTCTAAGGCTGGAAAGAACTGATCTCCTGGTCACACTCTATCTTACTGTTAGCTTGTCCTTCCCTGACCTACTGGCTTTATCTTCTGAGACACTAAGGGAAAAAAATCCCCTTTTCAGCCTGATAACAAGATTTATGGGGCCATCATCTGTCTGCCTGTTCTCTCATAATTTCTGAATCCATTGGTCAATTTTAGTTAAATTTGGCACTGAAGTAGAAATCTCAAAGATGTTCTGGTAATCTACAACACCAAGATAACAGAAGATAAAGATACCAGTAGTACATTCCCCAAGGTAAAGAACACAATGTGAGCTTTGCCCTGAGATAGATATGACGGAATGCACACAGGAGAAATGTTATAAATTCTCTGCTCCTGGGGAAACTCTGGTTTCTGCACTATAAATTTCATTATGTCCATCTAAAATTCTAGAGAGTTTCAGTAAATTAGCTGATGTGTAACAGGCACTGCATGAATGCTGCACTGTAGCTATCATTCAGTGAACCAGCATAAAAAAGTCATTCAGTCAGAGGCAAAAATCTAATGGAAAAATAGCTCCCTTAGCTCTGGAGGCCAGTGAACAACTCAGTGGCTGAGCACTGGCATGGTGGTATTTTTTCCTTTAGAGCTAAAATACCTGGAGCTTTTTACAGGCAGAAGCTACCCCAGTGTTGATCACAGCTATCATGAAGTACCTGTGCATTAACAAGCAGTGACAGGTTACAAGGAGCATACTGAGTTGGTCTCTAAAATCCTGTGATTTGAGGAGTCCACAAAATGCAAATTTCCAATATGCTCATTGCACATGTCTGCAGCCAACTTTTCTATGCTTGTACATTTATGGATAGCACTTCAGGAAAATCTGTGCCATACAAAAGGCAAACATTTAAATGTAAAGAAGAAAAACAGATCTCCCGAGTGACTGGTATTAGCAAGCTGTCTTGAGGAGGAGAATAGACCAGACAACATTCTTAAAAGCATGCCTATTTAATTTTTTTTTTTTCTGGAATAACATTCTTATTAGACACAGAAGGCTGGATATATCTTACATAAGTATCACTTGACTCTGGCCTGGTATGATTTGTATCAGCAGAAACTTAAAGGTCAGTGATAGGTTGGACAAAGGGCACGCAGAGATTGGTGTTGGGGATGAAACAGGGCAACATGCAGTGACACAAGGCAGACAATGTACAAAACTGGAGATATTTTCACACCAGAGAAGGAGCAATGGTGGCAGTTATTAAACATAAAGCAGTACAGAAATCAGGGCTTGCTCCTTCAGACTGTGATGAGCCATCCACAACACTTCCACAAACAACCTACTACCAGTACATCAGTCAGAGGCTGGATTTATTCTTGCTAAGGACATACTGGCTTCATTTTTCTAATACTCCAAGTCAAATAGTATCATTACCTCTGGTCCTTCTGATTCACCAACCTCTTTGTCTGTTTATAAAAAAATACTTTGAAATAAAGTCACTGTACTGAAGTCACTGAAACCCAAGAGCTGTGAAAGAGTAAAGAAGAAGGTGGCAGTCATGCAAATACCCACCATCAAACCAATGGATAAATGGATACACAATCTTAAGATGCTTCTGGCCCAATATAATCCCATGTAAAAAAAAAGCTTCTGAGAAATGTTAAGTACACAAATACTAGCTCATTAAGGACTGTCACAAATATAGTTTGTGACAAACTCTTACACTACACAGTGTGCTTTTCAAAAGGAAAGCACTGTACTGGACAGCTTCAAAATTTTTAACTATAAATTCAATTTTTATTTCCATGAACTCATTCAGTATATTCTGTCTCTGATGTTAAGTTATAGGTTTGTAACTAAAAAAAAATCTTGATAATGTTGGGTTCTTTTTTTTTCATTATCCAAAATCCTTTTGCTTAGCATAAGAAGGTGCATTACACAGTGAAGAGTGTTATAATGATGGCTCACAAAATTTTCTCTGCTTTCTAAGTAACTGCTTTCCTGGGTTACATGATAAAATAATTTGTTATCTCCATCAGGCTGTGAAAAGCAGGTATCTTCAACTATTGAGAATAAAGTAAAAATACAAAACGTTGCTATGCTAAAATTAGAGAGCAGATTCATTGAACTCTGGGAGAAAGAGAAACATCTGTCAACATATTGTAACAAAAACTCCTGCAGTGATCAAAAGCAATAAGTGTAGCTCACTCACAGAGAAGTTAGCTAATTTAAAAATTATGTATGTGAAAGGAGTCAGGTCTTGAATTTATTGACGTACACTTCCCCATAGAGATCTAAGGAAAAGTAAAACACGACAGGAACCACACAGATGAGATTCATGCATAGGATGACAAGTGTGTGAGCATGTGACTCACTGCACTTCCAGGCACATAAGAGAGGAGGACATGCTGTAGCATTGCTCCTGGATAACCAATTATCCAGAGATAAATTATTCCAGCTGACTTTTCCCAGGGATCCTTTTTGCCAGATGTGACAGATACAAAGAAGACAAACAACAGCCACTCCACCAGGGGTGGGGAGTACAAAAGAGAGGTCAGAAGACCAAGTTTCCTACCTGGCAAGAGAGACTTGACAGCTCTAAAAATACTGGGGACATTTCCCTATGACTCATCCATCATCTACAGCTGACTGATCTAGAACCAGCACAAGAAATGAAACTCAAGCTTTAAGGAAGCCAAGGGAACTTTGCCAATAACTACAACAATGCCAAGTATTCCACCTGATGGCCTTGAACTTTTTCCAAAAACTTTAGCCAAACACTGTGTTGACTTTGATATATGAAAGAATGCAGACTCAACAAAACCTCTCAACCTCGTCCAGGCAGTGTACTAAGAACTGCTGTGTATGCAATGACTTTTTCTTCCATATAATGGAAGAACTGCTGTGTATGCAATGACTTTTTCTTCCACATGATCCTCAAGTAACACTGAAACGGCAGACAGTTTAAGATTTTCCTTGGTTTTAGAATTTTTACCCATTTTTACCATGGTATTTTTTTTTCTCCATACATTAGAAATAAAACAAAAAAATATTAAAAAATACCAAATCCACAACTCCATAGGACAAAAAGCAGGGAAGAAAACAAATATTTTCACTGATACTGTTTAAATTCTGTTAATCTAAAGCATTCATTGAGATGCAATATCACAGAACACTCTGTGTGTCAAATGCAGATGTTGAACTCTGATAATTTCTAAGTGAAATATGGGCCTCAGAATAAAGAAATATATTGGCTGCTATTTATGGCTCTTTCACATCCTTTATACTTTCTCCCTTTCCTCAATAAGGATGACAGGGGTTTAGTTTCTGCCTGTAGCTGTGCCACTGAAGTGAACAGCAGAATCGCAGCTTTCAACTAGCTGTAGGAGCACCTAAATTTACCAAACTCCTTGTGACTTGTGATTATTTTATGCTAAGATAGGTGTGGAGCTTTTTCCCCTCCACCAGGACATTAAAAACTGCTTTTTGCTATATGGTTGTTTTGGTGTCTACTAATACATTCAGACATGAGCTTAAACAATTTCTCTCTTTATAGGCACTCTATATGTGGCCCCTTATCTTCTACTGACTTGCAGGAAACTCATACGCTTTGACATCTCTGTCTTTATGCAAGTTGCTAGGTAGCACTAACAAAGCAAAGGTACACACACAGATAACACAATCAGAGAAGCCTCACTGACACTGAAATGTCTTTAATTTCTAAGTGGTTGCTGAAAGACCAAGCTCTTACCGTGACAATTCACGGGAATCTTTCTTTTATGGCATGTCCCTGGACCTTGCCATTCTGCTCTCCAGTGCTCTGGGTAGAAAGAATACTCATGACACAATATTGATGTGGGAAAAACCAAGGGTTTGGGTCTGTGTTTTTCTGTGCAGCTATACACGTTTTGCCATATTTTGCATAGTCAAGATTCCCTTAGGTTAGAAGAGGTATGACGTTTATTGAGCCTTTCAAAGTCATGCTAAGGATGTGTCCTACTATCACCACATGCAAAATAGCTTAATAGAATATTATATACTGTACCCTGAAGAACATATAAAATGCAGTTTTAAAGTTAACTGAAGACTGCAGCACACACAATTCACAAGAGTAGAATTATATTTCCAGAGACACATTTTTAATATTATTTCTTACTCTGTTCACCCCAGGCAAATTTCTCACAATCAGCTAAAACCAGATCTGTGCTACAGGTACAGAAATTCTGCACTACACAGAGGGCAAGATGGCAGAAATCCACATACTCTTTTTGATTTTGGCAGATACATTGATATGCCTGCTTTCAAAAAATGAAAAAAACCCCAAGCTTCTGAAAATGTAACCTTTCTTTTGATTCACTTATTAAACTGATTTAGTTCAGTATAAAACAATTAGATAAATGTCAGTGTAGGCTGTCTGCAAATTCCATGCCAAGGTTCAACTTCATCCAAATTCTAAAACAGAAAAACTAAATTGTTGCTGCTGCAGTGGCACACAACTCAATGTCCTTAAAGTAGTGGTGAAGCTTTGCACAAATGTAAGGGTCATCCAGATCTTGACACAGGATTTACTATTTCTTCAGATAAGCAGGTGGAAGAGACCAGAAAGTCACCTTTAAGGATGCAATAGTAATGTCTTCCTTACGTACATACCCTAGTGGAATTCAACTTGCAACCATAACCATTGTCTGCAGAATTTTACAGCATGCTTCAACAGATCTGCAGGATGCTTAATATTTAATTAAAAATGTTACAGATTTTTATGTAATTTTCATACAACAGTACCTCATTTTTATAGATGTTATTGATTTATACTAGAATTTTAAGACATGCCTGCTATGGACTTGATTTCCCATTTAACTGTAATGAGACTCTAGTATTGTATTCTTCATGTTGTTGTAGAATCCTCAATCTTTTGTTTTCAGTTCCTTAGGATATATTCTCAATTATATACTAATTTTTACTCATCTAATTATTTTAGGAGAGAAGCATACCTTTTAAAAAGAAGTCCCTTCTTGATGAGATTTTGTTAGCTTATTAATCTTGGGCTCCCTACATGTAGCTACCAGCACCTCACTGAAAATTCAAACACATGTGGCCTGTGTTTATTTGAGTTAAAACAAGTAAGCATCAAGCAAATCTGATAGAAGCTGCACACTTTCACAAATCAATCTATTTTACAGGTTCCATCTGCTCTTAAATGATTCCCAGAGAACAAACACTGTGTCACTATACCACATATTTCCATTGCACTATCCCAAACACACTTAAGCTGTTGACAGATTAATGCTTAGTTCACTTGTGGCATACATTCTTGGGTTCTTACACATGTTCTTATAAGGAAATGGAACTCACTAAGCACTTAATCAAAAGTTGAGGTAGTGTTACGGCCTTGAATACAACACACAAACTCTGTTTCAGGAACAGGCTAAGGTATCTCTATTTAAGCCGTCGCTGTCACTAGCACTGCCAAAGACCCTGGAAATCAAATTACCTTTGTCAACCTCAGTTAAACAAAAGTAAGCAGAAATTTGCCCGTGGGTAGCCCTGAGAGCCAGGGATGAGCCATCTGAGGAGCATACAGAAAGGGCCAAAGGAACATGCTGTTTACTGGAACGCAACGTGTCTCGCTTAAGCATGTGTATATTTGCTTGAATCCATTACAAAGAAGTCTTGGTAAAAGGACTGCAAAGACAGGAACTAATATATAAAAACCAGTATTAACTGAAAAACTGAAGCAAAATACAACACAGCTTTCTGAAGATATCAGCAACCCAATTAATTGTGGGTTTACCTAGTTAGGAAGCAGTGACAGCAAGAGGAACATGTATGAGTATATGCAAACATGAACATAGGCTATGAATGTCTGCATTTGTGCTTGGGAGAAAGGTGGAGTTTCATGGAAAATCCTTTGCATCCTTACTTGATGTAAACCAGGTTCTGTCAGTTCAGAGCAGTTAAGAACTTTATTTTGTTTGATGATTAAATAGAGGACACAAAAAAAAAAGGAATAGCTTTTTGGGGCAAATAGCGGGAAAATTGTAAGTAAATTTTTTTTCCCCATTCAACCTGGTAAATATTTATTCAGTTCTGACCACTGAAATAGATTTCAGAGAAGAAAGTTCATAATTCACTCCCTAGGCAGATGGATCCCCCACTATGTATACCACACCATTATCACCAACAGTGAATCTTAGAATCATAAAGTTTGGAAAAGACCTCTAAGATTATTGAGTCCAACTGTTAACCCAGCACTACGGAGTTCACCAACAAGTCATATCCACAAGTGCCACATCCACACAGCTTTTGAATACTTCACCAGAGATGGGGATTACACTACTTCCTTGCGCAGCCTATTCCAATGCCTGACCACCCTTTCAGTCAAGAAATTTTTCCCAATATCCAATCTAAGCCTCCCCTGGTTCAGCTTGTGGCTGGGTCCTCTCATCCTGCCACTTGTTACCTGGGAGAAGAGACTGGCCCCCAGTGAAGTGCTTTTGCCAGTGAATTGTGTGTTCCTGAGTGCTGTGGTGAGATTGGGATCCACAAGCCAACCCTGATTTCCATGAAGATGTGTCCTTTTAATTTATGAGAGACTGTTGTCACTATGCTCTTGTTTAGCTTAGCGGGGTCTGAGTGCAACTTGCTGAGGGCTTTTTTAGTGTTACTGGGTGCAGTCAATGCTCGACCTGTTTTTCAGATGCAAAGACCAAGAATGGTGACAGTCCTCACCTCTGCAAACAGCATGGGAAAAGTCCTGACCCACTGCAATATCTGGAATTGTTTTTATTTCGATGGACACAGTTTAACACATCATAGGTTAACCACTGTACTTTCTTGTTCTCCTCAAGGTATCAGAAGTCAGGAGTACTTCCCTGGGACAGTCCTGCTCTCAGAGCAAGGCAGGGGGGTTGAAAGCATGGGGTACTTAATAAAACTAACAATTTTAATTAACTCAATATACTTTTGTGTCACAGATTAATGCGGATGCTCTCTCACATGGACAGGACCTTGCCACCCATACTTCCAACCCCCTCCACCTCTGTTTTTCTCTCTACTGACACAAGCAACACAATTTAATAGCATCTCTTGATAAAACATCCAGCATTGCTAGAGCTCACTTGAACTGCAAATTTGCCAGCAAGACAATACACAGATCAACTGAATCCAGACAGGTAGCAACAGATAAAGCTTGAGTATGCATTCAGGATGTTATCTTACTGTAAGCATGTAAACCTGTTTTTCATCTCAAAATTCTGAGATGTTGAATTGGTAGAGGTAATATTACCCAACTTGGTTAGGCATTTTGAAATCACTTGAAAAATTTGAGACATTATGCTGGTGCAGTACTGAGACAAATATCTAAGATAACTTATCTTTAGCTATGATCATGAGACCATGCAACTAATTAGTAGGGCATTCCCCTGGTCATAAGTTACTCTGTGATCTTTTTGTAAGATCACAGAGAAGTTTTGTTGCATTTAATAGGACACAATGTCTGTGTTTCAGAACATCTCAAACTGCAAGATGCAGGCATTTCCCATTCTTTTAAAGCAAGGTCTCTAGTTGTATTTACATAAACATTTTTACAACATATAATTTGTGCCACTATCTAAAGCAAAGTACTTCACAAAATGCTATGGTGAATCTTGCAAATTCCCCCTATGCTGAGAAAATTAAACTCCTAAATATTTTTCCTTTTTATGACTGAATATACTGAGACTTTTTTTGTAGCAAAGTAGGATCTAATTCCATTTTTCAAAGTCTGCCAAGCATACTATTGCATGAAAATATTTTCTTTTCTCTTTCTTTTTTCTATTTCATCAACAGTGATTCAAATAGAAAGACCTGGTTCAGGATGCTTCTACTTGTTGGCTGTTACTTTTGCCAGTTTTCAGAAGGTTTCTGAAAGGCTGGCCAGCCTTAAAAGAACAATATATCCTTGGTGTACATCATTCAACAGACCTGAATTATTATGTAAATGAATGCATGATGTTTCTGTAATGAAAACACTTTTATTCCAGAACTTTATCTTCACTTCTGGCAGCCCATCGACCATATCCTCCAAGAGCACTGTAGCCTCTCTACCACTGCATGGTTAGAGAAGGCTGATTTTCCTCTTAAGAGAGTGTTTGCAAATGTGGCAAGTATCTATTTTCTTTGCCCTCTCCCTTTTTGATCTTTTGTGATGATGGGGAGGAGTTAAAAAGAAAAAAGGCTTTTTCACCCTCATTTTGATATTTCTAGGCTTCTTGTCATCATTCTTTGGTTGCCTATGTCATATACCCATACTCTCCCTTTACTAGACATGTGTGCAATGCATTCCTTGAAGATGACTTTATTTTAGTTCTAAAATACATATTTTTTATCATTAATCAGCGGACTTGCACTATTTTCTGAGGGTGATTCTTTCTTCTTTGATATATTTATCTGGCTCTCACTTACATCAGGTTTCATGGCTCTTTGGGCAGCCTCTTTCTGTTTCTGTGAACCTTTTCCTTAGCAGCACTATAGCCTGCCTTCTTTTTAGCCTTCCAGCATTTGTAATCAGTTACCATCTTTGTTTTGCTCTCTACCCAAAATCATTTGCTTTTTGTTTCTTCCTTCCTACTTTCATATTCAAAGTCACATAAACAAAGCTGATTCAGGCTTCCTTGTCTTGCCTGATGATAAAATGACAAACTGAACCCAAGAAAAGAGGTTCCAGTATACTCAGGAGAAGAGGAGAGGAGAAGCACTGAATCACCTCCTTAACTATGGAACCGGTTTATCAGAAGGCTGAAAAGCATCTCAGGGCTGGATACCAGCAGACAGTAGTTGGGATTTTGACCTGAAGCAGATAAAATTTCTAACAGAAAACCAGAGTGGAAAGGAAGAACCTTTAATGGCAGCCAAAGGAATACATGAAGAAGGGTTTTACAGTTGGCCAGAAGGTTAAATACAACATCAACTCTTCCACTTGAAATTGCATAATCCAAGATTAGATGTTGTCCAGGTAAGTAAGAAAAAGATTAGGCCTTGACTAAATTTCTGAAGGCCATAAGCTGTTGTATTTATGAGGCAGCACAAGCAATGTTTGCGTAGTAGTTGGTATTCTCAGCATGTCCCTGTGGCATAATTCTACTGCTAATTATATAAGGCAAAGTACTATCCTAATGTGGCTGTGTTGGTTCTCATACCAGGATTAGATAATTTAGAATTAGTTTTGATACCTCCAATGTTCTTTGTATAGAAGGACTGGATTTTCTGGTTTTATGGAGTTAAGGAAAACTGATTAACAGACCTTGACCAGGTCAAGTGAAATACAGTTCACAGAGATTTGGTATGGTGGACAGGAGTATGCATGAACCTGTTAACAAAAGGTAACATTATGCACCCAAAAATAAGGATATTCCTGGTTTTCAGGTATATCCAAGTAAAGCATTCCTAATTACATCTTCCACAACATTTCCCTTTCACTCAACAACAGGCAAATCCAAGATCCGGTGAGCTCTGCCATCACATCACTAACTGTGTGGTCTCTAGGATGTGCTCAGTGCAGTAACTTACATTGTCCTCTCATCCACATGCTCTGCTTTTATTCTTCCTTTTCCTGTCAATATCAGTCTGTGAAATTTCAGCTTTACTCAGCATCACCTATTTTACTACAGAACCTCTGTGACCTTCATTCTTTGGATTCCCTGCTGGATGGATCATCTCCCTAGGAACTTCGTAATTCATTGTCACGGTTCTTGTTTGACAATACCTCCTTCGATTTTCAGGCTCTGCACACCCCTTTTCAGAGTACCATCCTTTCATCTCTCTCTCTCCCTGGCCATTCCCATTGATTCACCCTTTAAACAAACTACGTTCTTCAATTTCTTTACTCTCCTTATTCACTGCTTCTTTCCTCTTCTCTTCCTCATGACTATGGTTTTCCTTTTCTGTAACTTTTCAGATTTTTCAATAGGGAAAAAACACTGCCTTTTCATCTTTTTCAGCCTTTATCCCTATTATCTCTGTTTTCTTGCTTAAATACCACAACTTTACTTTTTCACTGCTGTTTGCATCTCCACCATGAGAAACTCTCGATTGATTTCCTCCTTGGAAGTACTGCCAAGTATCCTCTCTCTGCTTCCTCAACTCAAATTGACAATTTATTCAAACAAAGAAATAGGTATTTTATGACTAAAATCAGACTCTTCCTAATTCTTCCCTCAGAGAATGCATTGTTCCTTACAGCTTCTCTGCTCCTATTTCCTTCATGCCCTCTCTTTTTTTTTCTCTTTCATCAGAGATAGAATTGTAATTTATCTCTCTTTTTAAGTGGTTCTGCTCTCTTTTTTCTCCCTTTCACCATGATTTTGGTCCTAAAATAGTTTTTGCAAAGCAATGTTCAGTTACTGTGAAAGGAATCTGTTAATTGCTCCCTTGAAATCACTTCCCAACCCCATTTAAGTTTAGGTTCTAACCAAACCTTTGTTTAGAATCTGTATGCCATCAATGCCACGCTTTTCTTCTTAGCAAAATCCATACAGACATTGAATTCCTCAAAATTGTTCTCAAAATTGTTCCAACTGAATAACGACATTGAACTTTTTTCACAGCACACAAGTCTTTGAAATATCTGCTCATCCATAACCACTTCTATTTTTTAATCTGTGTCCTTTAACTAGTGTGTAATAGCAAGCAGGGTAATGAAAAGAGCTCAGGTAATGGCTGTGTAAGTCCTTACTTTGTAAATTGCAAGCATGCACGTAAAAAAACCAAGAAAGGATCCCCTGATTACAAGACAAAAATACCAACTATTATTGCTTAAGTAAAAAAGAAAAGCAAACAAACCAAGAAACACCAAAACCAAACTGAATCTTTTGGCTCCTGTAGGCAGACAGACTGGGACCGAAATCCTTATTTGAGATAAAGCATGAACCTCTGAATGGTCTAACATCTCAATCTGAAAGTGATCCTACAGTGAAAAAAAATCCAAAAGAAATCCTTGCAGATAAAGTTATCATTGCAAAGAACACAGAACTTTCAAGATCTGTGAAATCTAAGAACACCTGGAAATGCTATGGGAGAAATGAAGAAATCAACACTTGTAGTTGTGTCAGAGAAATATGCAACCCTGGGAAACTTAGTGACTTAGTTCACTAACATTACTAGGAGATCACTATCTGTAAAATTCAAATTCAAATAGCTCTTGACATAATTGAAAGATGAAACTAGAAACTAAACCTAAAACTAGAAGCTAAAAGGGAAGATAATAAGCACCAGTATAAAAATACAGAGCTACTGGACATGCACTGACCCAAAAATATTGCAGCAATGAAACTATTCAAGGAAATCTTAGCCTAAGAAATGTGGTATACACTGAACAAGGTACTGCAAATTAACACTGCTGTGGCTGAGCTTCTACTCATGTGTGATAAAATATATTGGACAAGCCAGTAACATCAAAATTACACCCAAAAAACAGCTGGCATGACTGGAGAGAACAGTAAGAATTTCTACCCATATGCACAATACGTGACTATGAAGAAAGGTAGAAGGTGGAGCACTTATGGGAGTGTGAGTTTATGGAAGTCATTGAGGATTATGCAGGTCAGTAACACTTTGGGGGACAACTCACAATTGTAATGGAAACATACAAGAAAAACAATTAGGAAAGAACTAAAGAATTGAAGGTGATGGTGTTATGCAACCAGCAAAACAGAAAATCCATTTCCTACATGGGAAGGGGATTGATCAGGTCACAGATAACTTAGGCACAAGACTTCAGATGTAAAACCTTTCTTTTCCATTTTTCGGAAAAGGCTGTTGGGACTGGAGGGGAGGAAGTAGGGGAAGAATGGAAGACAGAAGTGGGCTGCTGAAGTGTTTTAATGGATTCCTAAACATAACAGCCCAGTGACAAACATTCTCTCTGTGTATCGACAAAATAGGTACACTGAAGCCAAAAACAGTGCAAATATTGCTACAAACATCTGTCTTTTGGAAGAATTACCTATTATTTACCAGAGACAATACACTCTCTTATTTATACTGGGTTTTCCTCTTTTGTCACATTTTGCTCTAAACATTAAATGCCATGGGCATTTTCTAAAACTCCAGCAAAGTGAATAAGGACAATTTAATTCTTTCTGTTCTTTGTTTCATTATTTCTTTAAATCGTTTTCTCCACCTTGACATTTTTCTCTCCCTCTCGGGTGATCCCAGAGGTAAGATTTATGTTTACAACTGATGGTTTATGATTAAGACATTGAACTTTGGTCACTGAATTAGTACTGTCTCCAGGTTCAGAAATCCAGCAGCCACGCAGGAGCCCCCAGGGGACCTTCCATAACCAGGGTGCCGACTGGCGACGAATCCGGGCTGTAACCCTTAAGCAGTAGCATCCCCCAGTGGCCCTGGTTATCACTGCAGTGCAGTTTTGGGGCTGTTATTTGGCTCTCTAGTTTTCAACGTAAATGTAAATGCAATTCAAGTGCCTCAGAACTAGCCAGTACTCAGAAGTCTGTTGAGGTCAGTAAAGAACCATATATATTTGATTAAAAAAATGATTACCAGTCATTGCATATATCGTATGTGTATTAGAAAACACATAGCTGTAAAAACAGGACTTTTTTTTTTTTCCTAAATGCATTCAAAACGCAGGGAGAAGTCAGAACAAAAGAAAGTCAGACTCTTGACTGGAAATCCTTCTTGAAGAAGAGAAAATAGGTTCCGAGTTTGTTCCCAGAATATTAAGTTCTACAGCTTTTTTGGGCTTTTTTACAAGGCCATGACTCAAGAAAAGGACACTATAGCAACCATCAATTTTTAATCTGCCTTTTGATTGAAGTTCATATACTTAGAAAATACAGACCATCGTATATATTGAATTAGAATTCTAAATCAAAAATTCCTGGCTGGTATTTCATTAACCCAATGAAAATTCAACCGTGTTCTCAGAAAAAACCCACGAACACACCAGCCACTGTTCTTAAACCCAGCCCCTTGCAGAACAGTCTAAAAGTGCACTCACTGGGATTGCTTTCCCTGTTCCCTAAATGAACTCTGTCACTGACAAAAGGTGAAGTAATGGTGTACTACAAAATGTTACTGGAAGGGATAGAGAATAGGAGGAGGTAGAAGGGCAGACAAACGATGCACAGATAACACAAATACAGGATGCTTGCACCTACCCCGCTCCCTCCCACTCCAGAAGCAGAGCAGTCACATTGCACAAGCCCTGTATTTGTGCTGACTCCGTGGAGAGGTGAAGGAGGGGGAGGGACGTGCAAGGCTGCTGGGTGAAGGGCCAGAGCAGCACTTCTGCACAACACTCCTGTATGGGACAGAAAGAAGGAATTTTCTCTTGTTAACACTGAAGGCCTCCAGTTACTTCGAATGCCGCAGCACTGGAGATGAAGGGTTGTTAATTAAAGCAACCAATCTGAAAATCAGTGGGATTTCTACATTAGCTTGAAATTCCGCAGGGGATTATAAGCAGTGCAGAGCAGAAATCAATGAACATTTTTGTTGTCTCTGTATCAGAATCTCACCAGACCTTATGTCCCATGAGCCCAAAGAGGTGACATGGTGTTATCCAGCACGTAAGCCCAGCAGGCCTGTTACTTCTTTTCCTCCTCTTACCCTTATCACAATAGCTGAGGACATCTTGCAGAATTTTACAGCAGATGCAATTTTCCACTCCCTGGCAGCAGTGTAAAGCACTGAATACTTGAGACAAGGGGAAAATACACCCCAAACCTAATCCCCAGAACATATGTGCCTTGTCAGTAATTTAAGGGCTAAATGCTGAGTTCTTCCTCTGAGGTGACCTAAGGGAAATCTGTCTTTCTCAGTATCTCTGAATCTGATCCTTCACAAGTAGCAGTCAGACCAGAGTGTGAATGTGCTAACTGAGACATGACAAACCCATGTAACACCTCTTGCTGATATTCTGTTATTTTGTGGTTAAGGCTCATGAGGATTTTTGAAAGGAAGTTTATTTTTGCAAGCTGCTGAGTGCTGACTATGACGTGGGGCAGCTTTCACTTAGGCAAATGTCTTAACTTTGGTTAAGGCTCTTGGACAGACAGGCTATTAACGTGGCATTTACAAGGAAAGCTGTGTAGATACACTTGGCTTAGGCTATTCAGTGAAAGTACATGTTGTAGGTTTTAACAAAAAATGGGTGGCTATGATTCGGCACAAAAGGAGAAGACAGCTTTTCCTTTTCCCTTCTTTTTGCTAAAACCATTTCAGAGTCCTGAACAACACTCCTTATAGGTTATTATTGCTACCTAAAACACAGGGCCTGGTATTCAGCATGACAAATCAGCTTTATGTAGTTCAGATGTCTTTTTTTGCCACTTACATGAAGTGGATGATTCTGAAAATGTCAGAAACCATCATCATGAAAACATACATTATGATACAATGTGTCACGCAGCACTGAAAATTAATCCTGCTGCTAAAGAAATGGAAAATGCACAATAAACACATTACCTGAAATTAAAACTGGTTCTGACCAAATCTCCAGAGCCTTTAAAGTTGTAACAATGATTTCCTATTTATATGGACTGTGCGAATTCTCAGGTGATTCCCTGTGGAGATCTGTATGAATACTTTTTCCAGAGCTGAGGAAAGGAAAATAGGTAGCTATAATGGAACTGCAGGAGCAGCCAAGCAGTAGATTGATTCAACAGGAGAAATTCAATGTATCCCAAAGGATTTCCTAGGATTTGCTCTCCTGCTGCTTAGGGCACAATTTGTTGTAATGAGAAACTGAGGATTTTGTTTCAGGTGTGTCAAAGCTTATAGCGATGACTTGAAGGTATAGAGCAAAAGAAACAACTGAAAATCTCTCTTAAATAATGCTTTTGGGTTAGGAGAGAATAACGACAAGCTCTCCAAGGTGCAAAAAAGGTCAAATATCTCATGTAAATAATGATTACCTTAAGAGATACTAATTGGATGCACAGTCGAATCCTCCATCTCCAAACTGCTGCATTAAACAGCTTGAAAACTATGGTACTCTTCAGCAAAACAGAGAAAGCTTTATTAAATTATCTGGTAAGACTGCACTTGGTCTCACTGTAATCTCTGCTCTCAGAAATGTCTGCAGGAAAAAAAAATGCTCGGTTTTCAGTTGTGAAGAACTGAGTTAACAACTTATAAAAAACCCAACCCAAAACAACTGAGGTTTGGGGTTTTGTATTTAATAAGGGAACATTTAAACACACAGACTGCTCTGTTCATCTGAAGTGTGCCACAAGGTAGAACACTGGCAGGAAGCATGTACTGCTGCAGCACTACACAAGCCCTGTATAAAAGGTTAAGTGGGACATGCACAACGTGAATTTCACCCTGAAGAAATGTGAAAATTTTTAGGTACTCATGTCCTCCTCTACGAAAATGAATAATCATTATGAACACAGAGCTACTCCACAGCTGTGATGTATCATAGCCTATGCAGGTTTTATCCATGATCAAGTTTTAGTGAAAGCTCTGAAACACTGTGTTCCTCAAGTGAAGCCCGGAGTTTTTTTCAGAAACAGGCTGCCATATGGAATTTCATCAGGCAAAATGCTGAATGCTGATGGCATCTCCATTTGATTAGGGAAAATGTGTAACATCTGAAATGTTCATATTCACAGCAGAGCATATTGTTCAGCTCTAGCATACCCCTCAAGCTTCTCAGCATCACACATGGTATTGAAACATCATGTGGTGCACCAACAGAGAAGAAATGGGTGCTCTAAAAAATACCTCACCAAGAATGAACATTCAAGTGTGAATGACATTGTACCTGGACACTCAGCACAGGCTTACACTTAGTTACAAACAATGCAACTATTCAGAACCCAAAGATGTGAGTCTTGTAAAGCATTTAGAACACAGATCAAAGCAGAAGCACCTGCCCTTTCTCTACTAGATGACCAAAGTGACATTACAGCTCTAGGCTCCAATCAGTTTCAAGCCTTACCACATGATGTATGATCTCCTAGACTATCCTTCCTTATCAACAAAAGACCATCAGACACAGAAACTCTTCCAGCACATAGAACAGGAACAAGTACTGATCAGGAGAGAAGAAAAGCAAGTACTTCACCACCTTGACCTCTTCCCAAAATAAGGACCAGGAGTTTTTTCATTTCCAGTTGAAATTGCATTTCGCAAGACTTTATTCTTTTTGTAACCCCATGTATAGAGTATACGGAGAATATACATTATTTCAACCAGCTACCTGTCCCTCACTTTTGCCCTATCTCAGCATAAAACACTGATATCCTCATGTCAGTGGAGCCTGAAATGGGATGTCAGTTTCTGATCAGGGATGGGGCAGCATCTGAACACATGAAAAAGCAAGGAGATAATAATCAGTTATTATTATTACAGTTCCTGTTATCCTTTTATTTGCTTTCAGCCTGACTGTGAAAGCAGAATGAGCGTTCTGCCTTATTCACTAACCTAGAAAGCAATGCAAGATATACACAAGAAATAAAAACAGTAAGAAGCACCAAAATTAAGCACAGTCTTCACTTTTAATGAGACAGCTAGCTCTCCCCTGTCTTTGGAACCAGCTGAACCAATTACATCCCTTACCTGTATGGTTCCAGAGTCCTGCTGCCATAATGCAATGCTTCTTCCCAGGATTCAAGGTTAATACAGGCATCCATGGCACAGTCAAGCATTTTCAGCTGATAGATATTTGTATCTGGTAGATGACCCTCATTGCTGCTCAAGAGATTCTGGCATCTTGCCAGAACACGCTTCCACTCTGTTATCGGCATTAGTTAAAGAAATTTATTTAATCAAACAAGAACACAACTTCTAAATGCTCTTTAGCAAGGAGTAAGAGCCTCAAAGCATTAAAACAGAACAGCTGCCATCATTCCAGACTCTGCTACAATTCTTGAAAACATACTTAAATGCTGAAGTGGTAACTCAGGTAACTATGCTTTGTTTACATGTAGCAAAACAATTTCTACAGAAGGCAGTATTTTAGCAATAAATGGTAAGAAAAGATGACAAATTGCAAGTATATTTTAATGCATAACAGAAATTCAAATAACTTTTATTTAGGTTGGAAAACATTATTTACTTATGATACTTCAGTTCTTAAAGCCAAGGGCAAGAGTTCATGGAAATGTGTTTTAAAAAGCCCCAGGAGCTAAAAAAAAGAATTTTGGAAAAAAAAAATATAAAAATATAATGACTCATTCTTTTATGCTGCCCAAAGTTTTTTACTTTGAATTCTCATAAAATTAGAACGTTTTCTTGAAATTAATTAATTTTCTCCTTGAAACAGTCATGAAGAGCACTGTGATTTCTTTTTTTTTTCATCTACAGCTGCACGTTTCATGCATGAGAAAAAAAGCATCATAGTTTTGATGTCTGACTGTAGCTCAGGACTAATGATCTTGGCAGTAAAGGAGATTTTCACCTCTAATGATACAAGAAGATTTTTTGTGAGTTTGGAATGGAGGAAAGATAACCTTGCACTCACTTTATTTGGATATTCCTTAGCAAAAATCACTTTTTTCATTACATTCTACACTGATTTGACTCCTCTGTGGATCGGATTCTTCTCTCGCTGACCACACCTAATCTGAACCCCCAAACATGCAGCTTTTAAATGAATATTACCATCTGTGATTGTACCCATGGGAGTCCCAGAATGCAAGCAGTCTAAACACCAAAAATATACCACTCACATAAGTAAGAAAAAATGTAAAAAAAAAAAATTAGACCTATAGCAAGAGAAGTGATAACATTGATTGTATTATAGCCCTTTCCACACAATCAGCTCAAGGAAGTCCAGCTGTTATCTTCACAAATTATTGCAAGTACTATTCACACTAATCCAGCAATGAATTTAAAGTGTACAATGACAAACCTGTGATGAAGTAATTAGTCCGTCTTGAACATGGGAATATTTACATACTTAAATTTAAGAATGTGACCACCATGGGCCAGGATTTATAGCATGGTTGTTACAAGGCTAAACTAATTATTTGTGAATTGCTCTCATGCCCTTGGATTGAAAGAGCCATATAAGGGAAG
The DNA here is from genome assembly GCA_024734555.1 of Trochalopteron elliotii. Lineage (NCBI taxonomy): Eukaryota > Metazoa > Chordata > Aves > Passeriformes > Leiothrichidae > Trochalopteron > Trochalopteron elliotii. Next base: position 2,407,050 of record JANPWX010000007.1, on the reverse strand, counting down.
GAATGTGTTATTATAAAATTGCACCTTAACCTTTATATCTTTGGCAAACATCCATGTATTCTTTACAACTGATTAAGGACAAAAAACCAGAAGAATGAGGGATGTTATTTCCACTTGATACAATTTTTGTAGAAAGTACAAACCACTGACATTCTTGAAAGATTACCATTTCAGCTGATGCACAGTATGTCTGCTTTTACTTCTCATTATTCTGCTTTCTTCGCTCACCAGCATCTGATAGCAAATGTGCTGTATAACAAAATCTCTTGGGACCAAATTTGCAGGTATGTAAAACTGCAAAGTAGAAAACGTGCCATCAGCTGCAACAGTACCAAAGAGCTGCCTGTCCTGCATCTGCTCAGGAGTAGAGAAGGACTGCCCCAGGCAGCTCTAACTGTAAATTTAGAATTACAACACTGCATCAGTTACAATCAGGAGGTCAGAGTGCGGGTGTCACCAACTTTCTTAACTGTAGAAACCGTTGGTTTAATTTGTAAAAAAAAAAAAAAAAAATTGCATTTGCAGGAACTAATAACTATGTGCCTCAGTCTGCCAGGAAGGTTTTCTACTCATTATTGGCAAGAGGACAAAAGCCAAGTTCCCTCTTCGATACTGCACTCAGCACTGAATGTCAGTTTACACTGCTATTGTGGTGCAGTGGAAGGAAAGATGACACATTTCAAATAGTGTATGACTGAGAACAGAAGCTGAACAGACAAGAAGAACAGATTTTTCCAACCAGTCCTGATACCTTTTGTTACCATGCATTTGATTAATTTTTAAGTATCAGTTAAATAAGTAATCTTAATTAAAGACACTTGCGACATACATTAATGCAATTTCTCCTGCAATTAAGTAGAGGAACATTAAACAGGACCAGTATTCTGACTGCATAGTTTAAGAACTATTGCAACTTCAGGTTGCCTATCTATAATTTAACAAGCAGGTTGAAATGTGGGCCCTGAAGATCTATTTCAGTACTGTTTGTTTCAATCCAGTGACTACAGAGGAACTTAAAACAAACTAGAAACTACGTGAGATTAAAACATGGTGAGATTATTGTTTCCCCTTTGCTAAAAAATTAATCTCTTTGGATTAGAAAGATACAAACTCAGTGTAATGGGTTGGGTTTCTTGTTACTGTATGAATTGTGATCACTTGTTTCCAGCCTGGAATATCACTATGCAAACTTGTTTTTTGTGCTGCCAAAAAGGAATACTGGGAGATTAAATTCTTTCTAGCCTGAAAGAAAGCCCATGTTTCTGAAAATGGTAAGGCATCTTGCAACAATAGGCCAAATTCCCAGTCAGGGAACTTCCACTGAATAGACCAAGACATGAGAGAGATCAATAAACCTGTACTATCATAGTAAAAATCTCCACCTCTCTTCTGCTCATCTTTTCTTGGTTGCTGCTGTTCACTAATTTCTTTAATTTGATTGAATATCTACACAACAGCCATTAGACTCCAGTTCTGTTTATTAGTGCAAGATCATTTCATTCAATTTGCTTAATTATCAATTATTATTATATATTATTATATCTTATTATAATGATGCTATAATATCTGCTGTGAACCTGTCTGTGATTATTTCCTTGTTATTGTCATTGCTGTGCAAAGAATGAGAACCTGTAAATTTCACACTGAGAGTAATGCAACAAAGAATTAACAACATTCCAAATTAAGCTTTCTTTCATTTAGAAGTGGATTTATATGAAATGGTGGGCTGTGATAGTAGAAATCTAAATGGGAGCCAAAATATCCCTTCCTGTCCTTGGTAGTTATTATCCCTGCCATGAAGCAGTTCCATTCCAAGTAATCAGAGATTCTATTATTAATACAATTAAGAATTTTACACATTTTCAACATCACATAAAGTTTAAAAAATTACAATAAAAAGAATGTAAATGTAAGGAAACTGATCTCAAGAGATGAACTGCATACTACAGGGATCTTTTCACAACTGAATGACAGACTGTAGGCTGTCACTGAAAGGATACCTTCTTTTGATTTTGGATATCTCACTTCATTTACAGCATCTTTGACTTCTTTCCAGGCATGCTCTTCACCGGCCAATTTCTCAGCATCCTGGTTAATGGAAACAAATGCATATAATGAGAAAAATAGTAAAATGAGAATATGCACTAATGATGAAAAACAGGGTAAAAGGATTTCACAGTTAAAAGTTACTTGTAGAGACTGTATTGCTATTTTTTGTAAACACAAGCAAAACCCATTTCACCTGGAATTCATACTCACCCTGTTTTTGTAAGCAAATGAGATTATATAAAGAAAAACGAATGCGAACTTGGAAACATTAAACACTCAAATCAGATATTAAATTTGCAACAAGGACTATGATCAACCAGAAGAAAAGAAATAATAGCAAGTTTTTACTATCAAAATGCATTGAGGAGATCAGTTTCTTTCAAAGACCTGCTACCTAAGACTTCCCTTAAGCACACTGTAGAAAGGATTTAGTAAATAATTTTGATTAACCACATGGTGATTATAGACACAAACAGTGGGAGTTTAGTTTCATCCATTATCATTATAAACATGAGGTTACAGAAGTCTACAACTCAGAAAAAAGCTGTACTTTCATTTAGTAAATCATTTCTGTTTCTTCCCAGCCCGTTGGATTCCTATTGCTTTGTCATAAAGAAAGCAAAAATGATTAATAGCTACAGCAGTGAAGAGGAAGTTTCCCATTTCAACTATCTAGCGGTGACTTACTGAACCTTAGGCAAACCACTAAGAACAAACGCATCAAAGCATCTACAGATGAAGTTAAGCATCTTGTGGAATTTCCAAAAGCATCTAGTTCTTCAATTTCCATTGCTACAGAACTTAAATACCTTTAAAAATCTGGTCTGTAATACACTGCAGTTCATTACCGCTCTCTCCTTATAAAAGGCCCTGCTACTTTGCATGAGAGGTTTTTTAAGTGCAAAGTCTTGCAGGAATATTTTAAATTCAGTGCTAGAAAGATCAGCCTTCAGCAGAGGTGGAGGCCTGCAGAGGAACAGAGAAAGTGTGTTAAAATCTAACCAAGCACTTTGTAACCAACAGATGCTCATCAGGAATCACAGAAGCACCTCCACTGAAAAGCCCATAATCTGTAGCTGCTTAGAATTGCATCATTTTCTTATTCCACTGATCCCCATTTGCCATAAATTCAGAAAAAAATTTACAGTGAGAATCAGCGCTCAGTTTCACATTTAATTTGCAGTTTTGTCTTTCCATCTGCTTCATGAAACAGCAGACCTCTGTGGATTCCTGGGATGATTAAATCAAGATTAAATCAAGGCTGTTCTCAGCTGCCCTACCCTTCTGTAGGGCCTTACAAGAAGGGCGGCCTGACCCCATCGCATTTTGAACATAAACTTCCCTTGCAATCAGTTCTCTGATCAAAAATGATCATCTGGAAATAATTTTGTGCAGAGCTGAATTTGCCACCAGCAAGCATAAGGTCAATGTTGCGACAAACCAGCTCATACCACAGAAATTTTATCAACACAGTGAATGAACCTGCCAGCCCTCTTCCAGATTTGCAGTAGATGGACACTGAATCTCTTACTGCCAATGTAACCTCTACTGATTTTTATGGGAATATATCTACTTCTGAACACAACCAGTTAATCTGCAACAACCTCTTTACAATGCCTTCATGGATCAAGTGCTGCTCATTGATTGATCTAAAAAATAAATCCAGCCTCTGAAATACTAATAATGATGTCTGGTAAAACTTCCATTTAAAGATCTACCAAACCAGAAAAACTGTTTTAAGTTCTCCAATCTCACTAGCCCAAGTATCATTCAGAGTGTTTCTCTATCATGTTGTAAGCCTAGCAACTAAACCTCAGAAGCACAGGAATTGAGAGAGATTTATAAGTGAAAGAAGGAAAACAACTACGCAGCAAGGAAAAAGACTTAGGGCTCAGTTTGCACGTAGCAAGACTGATGGATGAATGACTAAAGTGTTCACTCAGATGGGATTAATCTTTGTCTAGTGCAGCCTTTTGAGTTACTGTTGTTTTCTAGCATTTAATTAGCAGCATAAAGCAGGGCAAGGTTGGGGTTTCCAACCTTCACACCAGTGCATAGGGTTAAGTCAACACTGGCTTAATATCCAGGTAGAGAATAGAGACTGTCTGTTGGACCAATAATCTCCCAGCCCTCTCTGGATTCATGGTTTTTATCCCCTTTGTATGAGAGTTTAGGACAGAGGGAGCTGGGCAGGATGCCCGGCTCTGGGAAAGATTTCAGGCACAGGTTTCAAGGAGACGTTTTCTCTCTCTCAAGATGAGGCATTTTAGGGATCGGCTGACATAAGAACAAGCAAAAAATATGGCTAGCTTGGCATTTTACACTTCTACTGTTCTTTATCGGATTTCCATACATGAAAGAAATTCTGTCCTTTCCTAAACACTCTAGTTCAAGGTAAGGAGGCTGTTTCCAAATAGGCAGCCAAGCAGGGGCTGCAAAACAACCAGGAGAGGTTGTCACTAGGAACACTGCCTTCCAGCCTAATAAGTTTCTCCAGGTAAGTTGTTTCTCTCCCTTGGAAAACACCTTGAAAGTCATGGCCAGGCAGTATGATTAAGTCAGCTAAAAACACAAAGCTGCCTTGGGCTGGAATTATAATTGACATGATTAAAAGTTATACTGAATGGTTTAGTTCAATCTAAGAGCATGGCAATAACAGCTACAGGAGATACAGCTTTCCTTGGAGTAGCACCCTTTCAAAGTGTCTCTTTTGAGAAAATGTTCCCAGTCAAACCTCCAGGTGTGCAGAGCTGCCAACAATAAAGACAGACTTTTTCCATTTCTAGAAAAGCTGAAGAAGAAAAAAAAAGTGTCTTTTGGAAAAGAAGGAAGAGCTGGCAAATTCTGCCTAATTATTTTTCTAATTTCTAACTCTGACACTAAGCACAAGAGTTTGCTTTTCAGAACAACAAAATATTTTTGTCTTGGTCCAAAAAATAATTAGACCAGATAATCTAGTCACAAAGCATTAACAAAAGAGAGAGAAATAAGAAAACTGGAGGGTATCTAATGAGTATAGTAATCTATTTGAAGTTTGGTCAAATATAAAATGATCTGCAGTTCTAGCTTTGAGTGATAGGAAGTTTTATTATAAAAGCATCATCTCCTGAAACAAGTACAGACATCAGACACCACAAAAATAAGCATTTGAAAATAATCACCTTTCTCTAGTATTCTCTAGTTCCATTCTTTAGTATTTCTATCTAAGAATTACTTCTCTACCTATCTTTTCTGCTATTTCTCCTTAGAAAGGAGAGTAATCTACAAAGTACAAAGAAGTGCTTCTCTTTTCTTCCATTTCCTTCACACCAATCCTCTTCTCCATGTTAGTCATCTGTTTCTTATACTTCCTAAAAGTGCTCCCTGCATATTAACTTCAGGCACCACTGCTATGGTGATCACACTGTTCTTTGTGATCTCAGCATTAAAAATCCTGATTGCTAAAATTCCCACATGGACAGCATGTCCCCTGAGAGAAGATGTTTCTCTAACCAAAACAAGCACATGCTAACCAGTAAGCACCATTGCCCTCTCCCCAAAAGAGCTCCCACAGCCCCACCACAGCTCGTCTGTTATGCACTGCACCTCCAAAACTCTCCTGACCATTGGAAAGATTGATTAAGGACCAGTTCTCCTTTCACATTTAGGTCACAGTATAGTTATAAGACATGGATTTTTGGTCCTCCCTATGAAGTTAATCTTTTTCCTTCTCGTAGGTGGAGGTAGAGAAACAAGCCCAACATTGTCCTCAGAGAGGAAACCATGAAGCACTCCTCACCTCCCTTCAGAGAAGGCAGAAGTGGTGGCTGGAAAACTCAAATGGTAAATAACCCCTATCTCTCTTTTTCTCCTTCCCAGCATTCCTCCTATTTGAAGTATGTCCAAGGGCACCTCCATTATATGCCTGTTTTCAGTATTCAGGTATCCAGTCATCATAAGCAGAAATAAGCAAAGCTTTGTAGGAGGTATTGGATTTCCAGGCTACCCTGAGACAAGTGAAAAAGAAGGACTAAAGTTTTTCTTGACCAGTATCTGCTCTTCTAAATATACAAATGGATTAAAAGAGTGCAATGTAACCACCAGCAAATCTCAGTTTTACAAAGGAAAAAAACACATAAACCATAGTCCAAACAGAAATTAGGGGTCTAACAAGAAATATTATCAAATATGATATTTTTGCAAGACTGAAAAAATCACAGTAAATAATTATAGTTTTTTTCCGAACACAAAATCTATTACTAAATACTACTACTACTACTAATCCTGTGTGACAGCAGCAGATAATCCTGTTCTCTCTTTTTGTGGAAGCTTTAACATTTAAGTTTTCTGAATTGTAATACTTTAAAAAGCTGTGGATACCTCAAATACCTAGACATTTCATAGAAATTGTTGTCCATTGCTTATGATTTGCCAAATTTTTAAAAATTTCTAAAAAGTTAGGCAACTACAGATGTACATCTGAACAGAACAGAGGAACTCATACACATTTAAATTAGAGCATCACATTGTAGAACAGATCTCTGATACATTGTACTCTGAAAGCATAAATAATTATTTTCTATTTCTAATTCTATTTAAAAGTACAGGGGCTACTGAATGTTTATTTCCAGTAAACTCCGTAATTCATTCTTTTATGCTAGACAGCAAAGAAAAGCATTAAATGAGTAAAGACACTTGCACATCTTCTGAAATTTCCCTTTCAGAAAGATGAAGAAAAGTGCCAGTGAGAAAATGTGATATGCAAGGTGTGATATTGCAGCTATACTAAATTTCTGACATGAGTTCTTCAGAGCAAAAAGGGCATGAGGGCCTGCCAGGCAATCACAGGTGCAGGCAGCTACAGACACAGCAAAAGAAAGCACACTTGAGTGCTTTCCCAAAATAGCTGAGGTCATCTCCTATGAAACATTTTCTGGATAAAGTTTAAAATCAGAATCAAAGACTTCTCATCTCTAATTCTGAGGGCTGTGGTTTACAGAAGCCTACAGCTTTTGTAGAGCTCACTTCCAGCCTTGTGAATGTATTTCATTAAGAACTACAAGTATGTGAAATCATCAGTGCACACAACTCTGTCACGATTTAAGATTTACAGGTGATTTCTGAGGTTTTAAAATCTCCCTTGCCCTGCTCCATGAAAAGGAACATTAAGTTCACAAATACCAGTTTATCTATCCTTTGCAATCCAGCACAAGCCTTGTGTTTTCTGTCACACAGCTCTGAAGAGAGTGGCTGGGACACATGGCAATTCCAAAGGTACTCTATTTGCAGACAAAAAAACAGTGTTGTGTTCCCTGTAAGGCTATTGGGATGGGGTGAACTTCAACTTCTGAACAAACTGAATTTGTACTTTTTATTTCTGAATTCTCAGAGTAAAATAAGACACAGTAGAGCTGGATGCCATATTGAATCTGTGCAGTACATTGCTCAATATTAGGCAGGCTGCATTCTCTCACACAATCAATACCAGCTCTTCATAGATTACTGACTCTGCTGTCTGGAAGTGCATAAGAACTGCACAGGCTAGTAGCACTCTAAATCGTATAGGTATTGGAAAATTTAGCAGTTCTTCACACCATTCACATTTAAGTGCTCTACTTAGTCATTGAGATCAAGATGAAGATTTCCCCAGATCGTGCATACAAGTAGTACAAAAAGAAGAACACCTTCACAGAGCAGCATGAATAACCTCCCCTTAACATTATCCAACTTAGTTACAACATTACTATATTTACTCAGAAATTTAAAAGTGATGGGAAAAACAGCTGTGGGAAATTTATTAAAATGAGATGCTTTCAATAAAGAGAAAATGAAGATCAGCAAATCTATTTTAAGAAGTCAGTTTAATTTATGAAAATCAAATGGGACTAAGAGAAGTCCACCTCAGATTTAATTAAGGCAAACTATTAGGTAAGAAGAGCAAAGAGACAAACAATTCTTAACCTCCACAGTTGCAAGTCCGATATGTATCAGGTCCACAATTCTGCACAGCTGAAAATAGTAATTGCATTTTTGTCAGTCATACTCCATTTTTCTTCACTGCAATCCCATTTCAACTATTAATTTCTGTGATTTTTTTAGACACACACATTTTAAAACAGCCTTCTCAAAGATCACTTTGTCTGTATTTTGTACGATAACAGGCAATCTCATAAATGTTTTATAGTGAAGAAAATTGACATTCTTCCTACTGACTCCCCTGTTATATAGATTCAAGGGTCACATTAGTCTTCTTTGTCAGAGGAAAATACAATGTTTCCCATTTCTGTTCAGACACACGCCGAAATTCATTTGATGAAATGAAGATATTTGGGCCATCCTTCTATAAGACAAAGAAACACACTCTGGGTGCAATTTTTATTACCCTACAGCAGGCTTCTAAAATACATCAGATGAATAACAAAGTCTGTTCATTCTTCTCCATTTTATCCATAAAGAAAGTCCAGAGCAACTGCTCAGGTGATGACATCCTGTAGCTGTCTGAGACTTAGTGAAATGTGGCTGTAGATCCCCCTTTCAGATGTAGAACATGTGCTCCACCTTTGCAGTGGTAGTGCATTATATTTCAATAGGTCTAATTTACCAGCAATTCCAGTTACTCTGTATTATTTACCTGTTCTCAGAAACATTTATTATTCCCTCAGTATTTGTCATCCATTAATTTTATTGGCAATGATTTTGCAATTATTTCATTCATGAAAATGCTGTGTACTATACAAACAGGGTTATTATGGACACACTATGGAATTCTTTGGTAAGCATTACATATAACTGATTATTATGGTGATTTAATATTTAAGCATGTTGATGGAACAACCTTTAGAGTGTATATATATTTAGAGTGTGCATTTATATAAATTCCTGTAGTAAGAAAAAATACACCAAAAAAAGCTCAAAGTTTTCATTAGCCTTGAACATCAGAGCCCAACAGAACTTCTTTAAGCCAAATAATGCTCACAGATCAAGTGTTTTTATTAGAGCTTTTCTGTTTTACATCCACTCTTTCTGATAAAAATCTCAACAAATAATATTACAGTCAGAATTTTCTCTCTTAAAAAGCAGTATAAAAGGATGCTAGGCTACTTAGCAAGAAAGCAAGATAGTATCTAAAGACAGGTCTGTCAAAGTATGACCAATACACAGGGCTAAGCAGCTAAACTACATCACAGCATCTTGCTACCTGGAGACTCCTCAAATGAAAGGCACACATATTCAATGCAAGCTGAAGTAATTTCAGTTAAGTGTAGGTCATTCTGGTTGCTGACCAAAACATTTACCATATTTATTTTTAAACTAGGTCCCTTAAATACTACTACTCTTTTTGGAGTCATAACTGCACAGGGGCTACCCTTGTGTCACACACAGCTCAGGTCCCTGGGGATGACTGACCCTTTGCAGGTCCAAGACCTCAGTGCCTACCCCCAGTCAGGATGATGAGCACCAGCAGTGAGTTCTGTATCTAACAGCACTGCTTTGTAAACCTCCCTGTGTCAGGAGCCTAGGGATGACTGCACAATTCCCATCCAAGCTGCACAGGTTACAAGCAGAAATAAAAATTGATTGGACAGTGGGAAAAACAATAACTAGAAGTTCACTATTTATCAACTCATAAAAATGGGAAGTGAGGAAAAGCAAATGAAATTACTTACAGCTTAGCATGAGTGAAAGAGGGCCTTATGCCAGATCACCCAAAAATTCTTGTCTCGTTTGTAATTCCATTGTAATTTCCATCATCAGTACAAAAATAAACCCTGGGTGTAGTTCATTTACCTGAGCTAGGATACTGTTCAGCCTAATCCCTAGCAACAGTGAGACTGGTATTTCACAGACTTAGACATTACACATTTGTTAAGGCAATCTCTAGGTTTCTCTCAGCACACAAACTGACAGCTACAAGGCAAATCTTCTTTATTCCTTAATTCTGCAACCTGTGGAGATATGGAGTGCCACTGAGTGCATTTAGTGGCTCAGAAGAGATCTGTAGGTCCAAAACCCTCAGAGTTTTCAGTTATTCACACTGTATAATCCAATCCACATTCATCAGTTCACTGAAATATGCACTTAAGTTTAAAGGCATATATAAATCCCATTTAAATTAATATCTATGCAAATTACTAAATACTTCACTAAGCAGAAGCATAGTTACTAGTGAAGTTCAATATATGCTTCAGTGATCTGAAGAACTTGTGCCCATTGAATTATTGGTTCTCACTGACTGACATTAATTTAGATACAATTTTTGAACACTAACATCAAAACAATTTAATATCTTAATGCATGAGATGCCATATAATAAAACTGTAGCTATGATAATTCTGGTTTTTTAACGTATACTGCAAAGTAAAAAAGTAGTACTTCCTTCAGCATATGCTTTCTGAATGAATGGGTGCAAAATGCAGGAAGTTGGTTGTTTAGAAAAGAACATGAGACATGCTTAAGATCATACATAGTTGATCAATCCACTCTACACCTTAAAATATTTGCTGAATCTCAAAATTCCTAGAGCACTGATAAAAACTGGTTGCCTAACTCACTACTATGCTTCCTGAATACTTAGCATCAATACTCAAATCCACAATCCAGTCTCCAAGTTTTTTAAGGCCATGAATAAAGGAGTTTGAATTCATTTTTTACAACTGTAGGTCCTTGAGTAAGTACAATACCTGGAGTTTCCTCCTCTAGAATTTTGCAAACATATTTGACTGCTGACTAGATTAATATTAGTTTAATATAATCAAACATGAGGTTTGCAAATACTTTAAAAAGATGATGTATAGCGTTCTAATAATTTCAAGAACTTCTTTGGAGAGTTATTATTGATAATCCCCTAACTAACACCAATTTAAACAGTAAAGGTTCTTCCAGGGTTTAAGGGAAGCAGCCAGAAACACTCCGTAAGTCAAATGAGTGCTTGAATCAGTTTCCAATACCTTTCTAGTACTATGTTCTGATTCAAAAATATGAACATTTTGGTAATTTTCACAAAAAATAGGAAAGAAAGTAAAAAGGACATTCTCTAAAACGTCATAATGTCATGAAAGCTATTGTAACACCCTTGAATGTTTCTCAGGACCTTTATTTACTGTTTGGATAGCTACCCTGCAGCTGGTTCCTGCTCACTGCCAGTGTTAGAAGTACTTATATGCCTTAGCAATATAAGTTGGTATAATATAAGATGGGCCAAGGTGGCTCAAAGCAGGGAGAGGTAGCCTACATCACAAAATGTGTATTGAAAATTAGACATCTTGACTTAAAACAACTGTTCATGGGACCTGATGCAACAATGTAATTTGGTGATACAAAATCTACACTGGCTTTCCAATTTTCCAAAACAGTTCACAAGACCAGTAATCTATTTCTCTATGTCCTGATAAGTACTCTCCTCTAAGTAGTTCACTCATTGCTTGAAGAGAGACAAACTGTTCTAAAATATTTTTCCTAATCAGATGGATGAGTGCTGCCCTTCCAAAAAGCTACCTCAACACTTTCTTTTCAACTTTTTTTTTGCAGGTCAGGGTTTGGGGTAGGGGAGAAGCAGCTCACTTCATATGGACCTCCAGCTTCATTAACCAAATGCAGTGTAGTAGCTACAGAACCTCACAATATCTTTCTCCACTATACAAAATGTCTATAGATTCAAACTACTGTATTATTAGAGAGTAGCTGGAATCACATCTGAAGCTCTCAAATCTCAGAAGGATTTCTTTTGTGCATGGGAATGATGCAAGCTTTACATAAAGCTACACACAAGAAATACTTTGAGAGTAAAATTTCTGTTGTCAAGATATTGTCAAAGGAAGTGCAGGAGCTTTAGTTTCTATCCAACACTAAGCCAAAGATTCATCCCATAATCAATATGATGCAGCAACATATTTTTCTTAATGATGGTGTTCAGATAAATCTTGGGCAGAAATGTGACACACTGTTTTACCACAGTCTCCAGTGAAAATCGCTGCTTATGGTATAATCACAGCTTCCATTCAATACACTGAGCAATCCTGTGAAAAACAGCAGGACATCCTGCAGTGGGTCAAAAAAATTACACAATCCTCTGCTGTAACTCTCTGGAGTTAGAAGGCTGGAGTACATACAGCCTTCTAAAGCCTGCCATCTTTTACACACAAAAAAAGTTTCTCTTCATGTCTTACAAAAGAGCTCACAAATTCGAAATCTATAACAACAGTTTTAGTTATTGCATTGTTTGACATTAATTAAATTATGGCAAGAAGCTGATATGGCACATTGCTTATCATAGCAATTTTTCAAGCCAAAGCATTTAGTCTGCAGTTTTACAGTCTCAAAAGTTAAAGGCTTCCTTGTTATTCAAATGAGCTCATTCTTGCTTTAATACACCTCAGAGAATATTAGTTAAGGACTGGAACTGATTTAGGCACTGAAGAGCATGATTCTGTCTTTCTCAGCCTGTGGTACTTCCTACAAATTCAGCCAGAACCTCAAACTTTGAATTATTACACTGTCAAAAAGCAATTAGAATGAAGTCATGATACCTGAAGACCTCACCACAGGGTTCTAAATCAGTCAATCAATCTTTGAAAAATAAAATTTGGCTTGCAAAGAGTGTCTAAAAGTTTAGAGGCAGCTGGCAGGAAAGCCATCTCTCAATTTAAATAAGCCCAGAGTGGAAGATGCACTTTCACAATGTGGCACAGGAAACAGCCATGTGAGTCTTTCTAGTAAGGTTTATACTGAGATACAATAAAGAATAACTCATCCTTTTTAATGTTACTTGTATAATGGGCATTTCAGTATCTAATTTATGGAGGAAGATATGAAAGAGGGCTTCACATTACTAAACAAAGGTCACAAAACAAATAGCAGCAAAAGAAAACAACCCCCATCGTTTACTGGATGTGGAACATATTGTTCATGAAATAGGAAAATCTTTAAAATTGTCCTTGCATATTCCATGTATGTACCTTGGCACATACCTATGCATACAAAGCTACTTTTCCCATTCAGACCTGTGTTTGTCCAGTGTAGGTACACATCCACTCCACCACAAAAAGCTATCACAGTGAAATGGTTCACAGAATATGCTGTTCTTCCAAGAGAGGGAATGGTTTAGTTCATAGATTTAATGATGGGTACATTACCAGATTAAAATCAGGACTACTAGATTAAACTTTTCCCAGACTTTTTAAAGCTGTTATTGACCCATATAGGGTAAAACCATGATCATACTTATGGGCTCAATGTGCACAAACCTGCTTAACACAACCAGTCATTATTCCTCTCCTCTGATTGGAATTTTCAGAAAACCAGGACAACAGGCACCGCAATGAAGCTAATCTTTACCAAGCATTTACACCGACTGTATTTGCAGGATTTATTTCTAGTGATTTCCTGACCTTGTATGGACAGTAAGTGATCTCAGAAAAAAATACACTGTAAGAAAGGTAAGACTTTATCAAGACAATTTTTTTTCCTAAGAAAAATGAAATAAAAGACAAATTGTGGAGCATCATAAAGTATATAGTATACCATCAGGATGGCATTAAGAACCAGAAATTTGGAGTATGAAGAAAGCATATTCAGAATCTGAAAAGAAAGGCACAGAATGCACTGATATGAAGGAGAATCATAAGAACCACAGTTGAAAACACTTATTCAGAATGAAAAAAGTTCCTATGGAATAGTATTGGGTGATGTCTTCAAGGCAGTGTCTTCAACAAGGAATGAGTTAAAGATGACAAAACTGTAGCTGAAATTACTTGAAGATGGCATATTGCAAAAAATTTCAGTGAGCTAATAAAATCATGTTCTATTTTAAGTAACTCACAAATTTGCTGGTAAACAGTAGAGTATTTTCCACATTCTTTTCTTCCTCCATGTTGGTGTGATTCCAAATTGTTTGTAGACTTTACTGTTGCTATTATGTACAAAACTGGCAGTATCAGAATCACAGCCACACTGTTTTGCAGGTTTTTAGACTGCACAGACAAAAAACAGTATTTATCTCAAAAGCTGTGTCTAAGAGCAGATAAAACAATAAAATGGAGGGATCAAAATAGACAGTATGCCCACAAAAGCTGACTTTATGGTCAGCCCATATAATTTTGTGGTTCTGGTTTGGGTTTTTAAAGGTAAACGATAAACTGCTTTACTGACAGAAAGGATTTACTTTACATCCAGAGAACCAATGAGAAAAAGGTACTTCCACTCACTTTCTTCTACTTTTTCTTTAAAATTCACAGTTCATTAAAACATACACTTGGAAGGAAAAAGATCCAAGCTCCTATTTCAACTTGATTTGGAACAGGAATCCAGAAGAAAGATACAGTGCACATCCTGAATCTCACCCATTGCCTGAAGGACTAAGAGAGTTGTGGGGTTCCCTTACCCCACAGGGTCTGCTTAACACCTAGGGAAAAGTGTCATTCTGGCTCTGATGTAGATATTATTTTGTCCAAAGTAGATGACCTTCATCCAGAGAGATTTTTGTATCCAGAAAATCAAAACTCAGTCAGTCCAGAAATCTGCAGTTTGAAGTTGCAACATCCTTTTTGTTTTTTTTTTAAATGACTTACAGGATCTGAATTGAAACGTATCATATTTCAATCAAATTACCTAATTAATGGGATTTTAAAAGATCGAACACACTGCAAAATTGAAAGAAGTGACTGATAAACAGATCAGGAAAAGGCATCCAAAATCAAGATTATTCCCTATGGTACTACTGTTACTAGAAACCTTGACAGGCTGAAACATACAAAATCTCACAGGAACCTCAGTGAAAGAAAATTCAGAGATTCAAGCTCAGATAATGCAATGACTGACTTCAATACGCATTTAGGAAAAAAAACCCCTCTGCAAAATCATTCAGGAAAATGAATGATTTTTGGAAAGTGATTAGTCTCATCTAGCCTTATATTTAAATCACTGCTGTTTCTCTCTGAATGTTCTCTGTTTATTTTAGATTCCTAATCCAGAGTGAGACTTTTCTTATTTCTGTTTGTCATCTAACAGAGACCAAATAGTGACTACTATAGGAATGACAACATCTGAAAAATTAAATTCTACCAGTAATAGCTAATTCTAACATTCCTAATGAAGCTTGACATCCAGAAAGGATGGGTCCAGAAGGATCCAGGTGCTTAAATGTAGCTGCAACAGCCTAAAAAAGTGATGAGAATGCCCTCTCTTCCCTTGGCAAAAAAAAGCATTTCTCCTTAAGACATCTGCCAGAAGATTTAAGTTTCCTATTAGATGGCTGGGTCTGAAAGGAATGAGATTCTGCTTCCCTCAGATGAGCAGAAAGCCAGACTCCCAAGAGGATGCCACACTCCCAACTTCTATGTTTGCTTTAAATATGAATTTGATGGACTAAACTGATACAGGTTGCCCTATTAAGGATCTCCTGAAAAGGCAAAGAATTTACATACATCTTTCAACTCATGTCTATTTATAAGATGAGCCAAATCTTTTCCATGACCTTGACAACCCAACTGAGCTCCAGCTGGATGCTGCCAAGTGGTGACCAGAGCACACTGAGGCAGTCCCAAAGCAACTGGGATAGGCAAGTTGTCATGGAAAAATGATCACAGTGCATTTGTCACTGTCTTTGGAACTGCACTTTAGTGGAAAAAAATTACAATGTTGAAAGATGGAAGGAGCCCAGAAGTCATGTAAGAAATGCTAAGAAGCTGAGACACGATGCCTTTGTTAATGAACAAGAGATCCCAGAAATTAGAAGAGGTGGCCTTGTTATTTGCTGTCATTTTTGGCACTAGAAAAATAAAAGCCCTCTGTCCTTGGCTGTTTGGAAATCCATCCCAAGAGAGTAAGATCCTCTGAAAGAAACAGAAGAGTGTTAGTCTGACTGCTGGATTTCAGGAATGAATCCAGGGTTTATGTCACTACCAAATGCCTTGCCAGAGGGAAGAAATAGCCAGCCACCTATGGAGAGAAACAGCATTGTGTCCCAGTAGGCTCTAGTTACTGCCACTGACTTTTGTAGACACTGGTTGTACTGACGTTGGGCTGCAAGAGTAGGTGGGTGAAACATGACTGACCTCTGGCTTGATGTCATCCTGTAGTTTGCTTCAAAGGCATTTCTAGTGGCAAACCAGTAAAAAATATGAGGAATGAACAATTTCTACAATTAACTGTTACAAACTCTGCATTTTGATAGGAAATTAATTAAACCAGGATGCTGCTGGAACACAATCCTGATTTATTTTTTTTAACACACTGTTAAGTACGTTGGTACTTAGCAAGTTTTTTAGAATCATGAATAGAGAAACAGATACTCCTAGTTTTTTCTTTGCTTTCATCAAAGGGTTTTATGTTCAGTTAGCTGTATAAAGAAACTTGTTTTCAACAATCACATTTAATCCTTGCTTCCCAGGCTTCATTTTTTGAATTAATTTCTAGGTCTCATCTTTTGTATTGTACTTGAGAAACTTAGTGAGAATGTAAATGTCTAAAAATAAATAAATAAATATAAGGAAAACTGGGACACAAACTTATGGAACTTGACAATCCAGCAATTTAAAAAGGCACTTCTTAATATATAATTTTGTGTTTCCTGTGTCCTAAGTATATGATCCCTGAGGGAGGGGGACATTTTTGTACTAACACCAGTACAGTGATCTTGCATGAAGTCTTTACATCCTAATTAAAAACAACAGTCAATAAATACTCTTCATGTAACAATGCCTCTGTAATTTAAGCATATATTCTTCAAAGGTATTGCTGAGAGCAAACATGAAGATAAAAGGTAAAAATGCTGTACAATGTATCTTTGGCCATATTCAGGAAACCTGGTGAGGCAAATCAACCACAGACATATGATGTAGCGACTACTTTGATCAATTTACTTACATTTGATGGAGCTCTAAACCACAGTTGTGTTGTTCCCTCTGCTAGAAAAATAATGTCAAAACTTCAGGTTCAGGAACTTATTTGATGGGGGGAAGGGGGTTATAATAGAGCTGGTGGATGTACGTAATAACACGTAAAGAATTGCAGGTGGTATTTTTATGTAGAGGTTGATAGCTTGTCTGCTGTTCAAGTGACCTGATTTTGAGAGCCCTTGAGATAGAAACTGGACTTGTGATATTCTCTACCAGAATTCAGGCTGCAATATAAGTAAGTACTTTTTGCAAAAGCAAAAAAAAAAAAAAAAAAAAGATTAAAGGAATAACATGCTTAGTGGCATTATGTTGTTATTAACTTTGGCAACTCTCAAACACTGGCCAAATATAAAAATAATTCAGAGTCAAGTCCATTGCTTTTGACCTTGTAATAAATAAAAACTTTCCAAAAACCAAGCTAGACTAAAATATTAAATCCCGGCTCCAGAAGAGAAAGACGACTCATAACAAAGCCATTCTATAAGCACAAATGTCCCTGAAATCCTTGGCTGAAGATGTACAACATGAACAATTCTCTGGCTCATGACTGTGGAAAAAACTGTTCTTCATTTAAAATGTTTGTCATCAATGTAAACCCATCTTTAATTATAATTAATGTAAGAGGCTTTTATGTGCTGGAATAATATGTTGCCAAGAGTTCAGCTTGGCACACATTCCTGAGTTACAGTGGAGATTGATCTTAAAATGGAGCAAAGAATAATGTGTAAAGCTGTCAGAGATACAATGAACTGAAGACAATACAGTAGCTGTAACTTAAAGTATTTACAGACAGGAAGTATGGGTGACTATGAGTGACTTTCAGGAAGACATGTTTTTTTCCCCTCTTTTAGTTCCTGATTTGTTTTTCTAACTCTGGAAAAAAAATCTTATTTAGATTTTAGTTGATGCCATTTAATTTGTCAGGAGCTGAACCACCAAAAGGTTCACCTCAATCTCATCTTAACCAGCTTACAGTGGTGTATTTGTACTTTCCAGGCTGCTTGACTAGCTGCTAAAATACACTGGTCAGCATTATAGTATGTCCTTAGAATTAAAATGCAGCTCACATTGATGCTCAGGCACCAAAAATTATTCAAGATCCCCAGCTCAGCTATTGCCACTGTTTGCTTCTATGTTTTCTTATCCTTGATAGCAGCTATGCACCCAGATTATTCCACGGCTGTGCTCACAACTGGAGAGGAAAATAAAGAACTACTACTGTATAGCAAAGATTCACTTTGAAGTCATTTCACCAGCAGTGACCGGTGAGGAACATTTCCTCCCATTCTGCATGCAGTGCCACTGTGACTGCTCAGCCATGGAGCTCTTCCCTTGGTCTGGGGCTGTGTCTGTTCACACTGAGAGCCAGTGTGGATCAGTTGATGATAAACTTCAGTAACTTTGGTTTCAGCAAGGGCCCCTGTGGTTGGGACGCAGCCCCTTTCATGATACTTGGAAATGTAGCCTTTGCCATAGTAGAGTCTCAGATCCCAACAATTGTGCAAGGGAACTGTGAATATCCAGGCAGTGTTGTAACTGCACTCTGGTTATCCATGTCAGTTAGCACAGGAATGTAATCATGCCAGTCTTG
Organism: Trochalopteron elliotii; assembly: GCA_024734555.1. Lineage (NCBI taxonomy): Eukaryota > Metazoa > Chordata > Aves > Passeriformes > Leiothrichidae > Trochalopteron > Trochalopteron elliotii. Next base: position 2,388,537 of record JANPWX010000007.1, on the reverse strand, counting down.
ATTTTGTGTTCATATATATTTCATGGAGCAGCATAATTTATCTCACCAAACTTTTATCTATCTAAAGAGTGGGCAATTTGCTTGAAGGCATTCCTTTAACCTCTTTTATCCATTCCAATTTTCATGGATTTCTACTAAAGACAGTATGAACGAGCTGCTTGTCTTTGCTCTCGGTATGAGGGAGGCACAAAGCACACAAATAAACCCCAAACCATTTTGTTTCAAGGAATTATTCTCATTTAAACAAATCCATCACATAAAGATATAAGACCTTAGAAAATACAGCATATTTCTTTATTATCCTTTGGGCACCAGAATACTCAGCAGGAGTATAAATTACCTGTAAATTATCTTCTCACTGTATTTGTAGAGACTGAACAAACCAGAGCTTCACAGAACATCCACAAAAATGATCCCCAGTACAGACAGTCAGATCTGTTTTCTAGTCAAAAACCTGTTGAGCTCCAATTGAAATGGTAGCTTCCTACCAATTATGAAAAACAAGGGTTTGGATCTTAGAAAACACAAAGGTTGCTCTTGAATAAAACAAATTTCCCAAGGTCACTTGCAGTCAGTAACTGACTTGAGAACAGAAACTTGATACCATCTTCCTTTTTCACTCAGGCATTTAACACTAAATGAACAAGCCTTTAAAAATACAGCAGAAAACATAAAATTTGTTGATAATTATCTTGCCAAGTATTTTTATAAATATGAATAAATAAGGATGCATGTAACTAAGTACAAACAAACATAAAGTTTATGAGCCCTTCATATAAACTTCAAACACATATTTCCCAAAAGATTTGCAGGATCACTTTTAAAACATTACAAAAGATGTAGAATAAAAAGCTACAGTGCAAATCACTTGACTTAAAACTTTACTATAAATTGATGTGTGCATCTTGAAAGCTTTCCCTAGTATGTATTCAGCAGCTCACAAGCACACTCAGAAAGACTGGAGTAAAATGAACTCTATTAGTGTTTGTGTAAGTGTCTATAAATGTGATTTCAAAAAGCGTTCTAGTTTTTTTGATGAGATGACTGCTATTGAAAAAAATCCCCAGCACACAAGAGCTTACTTGAATAGATAAAGCATTTCTGGAATTTGCATTTTTACCTACAAGAAAGACACATGAGATGAATTGCTGTTGACTAAACTATCTTTTTTTCTGCAAAGCAATGTTGTAATATGGGAATTTACTATTAGCTGATCATATTGATTTACAATACTGACTCTGCCACTCTTGATGACCCAAAGTTACAGTTGTTGCCTATTCTATTGAAAAAGATTTGGCTTTTTAAAAATTTTCTAAGAGGACCTGGAAATTTGTCTCAGTATTAGGGATATTTCAGCAGGGATGTTTTGAATAATTTTATCAACTTAAAGCATCTAAATCTAGACATTTTGTTGGTTAAAACCCCAGAATTTCCAAAAATATTATCTCCTCCTGTACCTGCAGTATTACAAGACTCTCAGCTTAATAGCAGTGACTGAGATAAATGGAAAAAAAAAAAACAAACCCAAAACAAGCTAGTCATGTAGAGATTTTACAAATTCAGTTGTCACAGAGAAATGAAAGACAATACTATGAGGACTGCTGCAGATAACGTTTAATCACCCTAAACTGAAGCTGAGGATAAAGATGTCTTCTTCACAGACATTAACAGATCAAAGTGCCAGGAGACTTCCAGACCTTCATAGACCTCTCTACATGGTAACAATAGAGAGGTAACAATCAGACAACCACAGAATTTCAGAATGCAGTCACAAAGAGCTTTCCAAACTTTTCACAATATCATCCTCAGGGAAATTTCGTGAAAGGGTAAAAAAAAGAAAAAAAAAATCTATACAATATGAACACAAATGACAATTCTATTTTTTAAAAAAAATCATGAATTAATTTTAACCTATATATGAGAGTATTGCTTTCATTAATATATGCACATATCATTTCACTACAGTATTTTTTGATGTTATATGTTTATTCTTACAATGATATATACACCAGCCTGGGGATATTATTTCCTAAAACATTCCACATGCTGAATGGCCTTTACACCACTTGCCTATCCTTTCACAAACTGTTAAGTGATCCTTGAAGACCCTTTAGCCTGCTTATTTTTCTTAATCATCACTGCATCTGTGAGGATGCCATTTACCCAAAATTAATCCAAGATTTCATGGTACTTGAGTGACCATCTTTAAAAGAAAGACAAAAAGAGGTCTTCACTTCACTGCCTCTGAGTAGAATTACAGCAGCTTTTATCAGGCACAGAATGCCAACATGGACAGGAAGTAATTTAGCATTATGTCATAAGCCTGAAATCTTCCGTCTTCTCTTTTTTGAACTGCCTACTGATGAACCAAAGCATATGTTACTGTTTAAACATTGGGGGTTTCTTTTTCTGTTTTGTTTTTTCTTTTTTTTTTTCTGTGCAGCAATTATTTCATGAATCATATTACGCTTCTTGGAAATACATTTTCATCAATACCTTTTTTACTATTTCTAATCTTGCATGAACACATTTAGCTATGGCAGGTGACTCACTCCACACACGCATTTGTGAAAATAAGAACAACTGTACATGTAACAAAAGAGACTGAGTGCATAAACTGCTATGAAGACAGCTTCATTTTGCCTATTCTATTTAATCTCTCATCGGGCTCCGAGACAAATTTATTGTGCAAAGGCTGTACAAACATCAAGCAAACCAGAATATAATCAAATCAGGCTAGGCTGAACCCTAGAAAGAGATCACACTGAACAAAAGTTTATCTACTACAACCACTGACCTGCTACTCCAAGAACTTGTGATGTAAGCAAGCACAAAAACTACAAAGTCACCCAAGGATGTTCACCATTCTCTCTAACAGTTGCTGAACAAGCCTGGTAGTTCTTGAAAATTACTGATGCAGGTGTTTGGCAAAATCAACATCATTTTGAGGATAAGCACAACCTTCCTGTAGTATCAGACAACTGACTTCAGTTGAAGTTCCAAAATTATTCTTTTGAACCAAAAAATGCCAAAATTTACCGCTTTTCTTTCATTCAGAGTTGTCCTTCACAGCAACAAAAACCGCAATGATGGCAGAGGCAATTTTCTCCCCTATTCTGGCCATTCAATTAGTAGCAAAAGATTAGGATTACAAAAAGGAAGGAAAGCTGCTGATGGGCCTTTGAAAATTCTGTTTCACTGGCAAGGAATTTCTTCTCTCAACCTACCTTCTCTTGATTCTGGCAGAGTAGACAATCACATTCAAAGCAATACTGGCGCAGGAGTTGCTTTTGGCGTTCCCTGGTGGGCACCAGTGATTCAACGTAGCTGATGGTGAGCTATGTATGAAGTACATTAAAAAAAAAAAAAAAGAAAAGAAAAAAAAAAAAGAAAAAAAAAAAAGAAAAGAAAAAAAAAAAAGAAAAAAAAAAAAAGAAAAAGAGTTGGTATATTTTACAAAAAAATCCATATTCTGTGTATGTATTAGCAGAGGCAACATTTTCTGGATACAACGTTTTTCCCAGCACAAAATAAAATGCTAACAGAATATTTTCTAGAAGAAATTGACTACTTTTACAGAAGGTGGAAAAAAGAGAAAAATAATTTCCTTAGAAGAACCACTTTTTCACATTTCAAGATCAATTTCATTTGAAATTATGATTTCCACCCAAAATTATCACTATTTCAACTTTTAATCCGAATTTGGAAGAAAAATAAAACAAGAAAGGAGAGTAAGATAGCAAAGAAACTCTGCATAAAGTATCTGAACTCCTTGTGCATGAAATCTCATTTTCTGTCTAGCTCCAGAGCTTAAGTGTGTATTTACCTCTACTCTTACACAATATCCAACTATCTCCAAAATTTTTTTCTCAGGGAAGCCCCTATTTCTTGCAAATATGTTTGAGCCTGAGGACAATTCCTCTTATGCCATACCCATTTTCAGTATGTCTGTGATGTTTCCCTTGTGACCAAGGAAGCAAAAAAGCATTGCAGCTTTAAGTTGTTGAAACTATTGAGAAGAAGATTTATTAGGATGATGAAAGAAACTTTGTGCCTACAATTGTGCCATTTTCAGCTTCTTACACTGTACAGAGTGAATTCCAATGAACTACAGAGAACTCTGTAGTTTGTTCACTTTGACGCCTGCCAGAAAGAATTTTACAGGACTAACCATTTGTAGAGTTCTTGAAATGTTTAAAGTGTTGCACAGGCACAAACTAATGATAAGGAAAAGAATATAACAAAAAAACCAGCTCAGTTCAGACCAGCATACAGTCAGTCACTCATGCTATTGAGTGATTACACTATAAGCCCAACACACTTTGAAACACTCCAGAGAGGTCAGAGCTGAAAAAAATCAGGTCACATTATTTCATCCTGAGCCTAGACACTTCAACTAATTGGGAGAATTTTCACATGGTTTTCAGTTAAATCATGAGAGTCCATCCAAAGAAATTACAGGAAAACCTGACCAATTTTAGTAATGACCATGAAATCCATTGTCAGAACCTGCATTTTGCAAATTAGTGAGCATTCTAATTGAATAAGCAATTAACAAGCAACTAAAACAATGCCTGCAATTTTTAAAATTTATTATTACAGTGTAATTTGATTACATATTGAAGGAGGACTGAGTTAAAAGAAGTCTATCTACTGAGATGGCAAAGTCAAGCATGTAAAATAAATATGGCCTCATAATTGAAGATTAATTGTATAATTAATGAAAGAGACAAATTAAAATACCACAATTAATCAAAAGTTAGAAAGTGTGAGAACTTTGTTAGGTTTAGAATTCTGTATAATGTTGTTCTGTCACAGCTTGTGCATGTCTGATCCAGTTTCACCACTACCAGCTTACAGCAGAACAGTCTGTACTAACATTTTACATGGGAGCCATAGGCTTCCCTCTGATTTTTCTGCAGTGAATGGATGGGAATTGTGCTGCTTATTTATTTTCCATCCTTTTCTTCCAAGCTTTGTCTTCTGCCCCTTATCTCCAATGTCCCTCTTATTCTTTCTCTTCTCTACCCCTCAACATGAGTATCATTTTCCTGTCTTATTGTCAACACCTGATTATCTAAACCTGTTTTCTAGCTATAAATTCTAGCTTCTCACATAGCCACTTTTGGTACAATGGGACAATTCCATCCTTTTGCCAGTCTCAGACCTGTTCTTCAGCCTTATCTTACACCTTTCCTGGCTGTGTTCACTTGCTTTCCCAAGTTAACAGTCCTTGTTGCCCGACTCTGATTTCTCAAACTTCTTCAGTGACCCCAACAACTTTGTCCTCACTTCTTTCCCCAGCTGGTCCTAATCTGCATCCTCCTTGGTGTGGTAAGAAAGATCTGTCTCCCTTCCCAAAAAGCATTTTTCATCCAAACTGCAGTCCTAACCTCATCCTTCAGACATTCCAAACCAAATTTCCCTCTCCCATCAAAAGCCTCCTGATCTTCATGTCTCCTTGCAACTCACAAGTGTTTTCAGTCAAAATCGTCCCACACTGGCTGTTCCCTGTCTCTTGTGCTCTGCATAAACATCTCTGGTTTTGACTCATGTCTGGGCCTTAGGTTCAGGTGGCATCCAGCAGTGAAGAGGATTAAATCAAGTTCAGACACAGTGCAAGACAGTAGGAATCTTCTGGGAAAAATAATTCATGCGAGATTAGTCTATTCTTTGCCAAAATATTTAAAACAATGGTTTAAACCCTGTCATTTCTGTTGAAACCATCATTAGGCAGGGTTCAGTTATAATACTCCAAAACAAACACAGAACCAACATCAACTATATCTTACCTATCCAGCCTACAGGCTTCATCCCTTTCTCTCTTTAAATTTTTGGCTTTTTTCCCCTCTTTTTTTCATGTATGTTAGAGAAACCTTGGGGGTAGGAAGAAGTTTCAAAAAAGACATTTCTTTTTCTGAGGTTACCAAACAGTTGTGGACATGAACAGTCAAATTACAACATGCTCTGGATTAAAACATGTGACTGGACAGAAAGAGGAGAAGAGGCTTCATCACATCGATCTCTCCTTTTAACACTTTAACAAAGGTTCTCTCTTGCCCATGCTCAAATTCCCAGCCCTGCCAGCAGAAATCCATAAGTGAAAAAATGTTTATAGCTGGCAGACTGAGTGGCAAAATATAATTAGAATATTTAGAAACATGATCAACCTAACAGTGACTGAACCTATACTAATAATTTAATTGTTTAAACACAAAATTTCTGTATTCAAGTCTCTCTCCTACCCTTGCTTTGATTTTTGATCACTTCATTAGATGCAAAGCTCATTTAACTTGTACATATTTAGGAAATATGCCCATTTATCAAAGGTTGTCTTAATGGTATTTGCATGTGGGATGTATGCTACTAATTAAAACATTACTTCAACTGACCAGAGCTTGCCTCTTTATTGCATCGTTTATAAAGAATGCAGTAAATCTTTTCCCCCCCGAACTGGAGAATATATATTAAAAAAACATTTATGAAGGCAAGGAATTATTTAACAGCCATGAGACTTATTGGCTCTTAAGACTTTCTCCTTAGAAATACATCACTGTCTGAGCCCTGCTTCTTGCTCTGACACAGAAATTCTTTAATCATGGATAGACTGGTTAGTTTCTCATGTTCCTCATCTACTAACTGAGGTCAACACAATTTTCCATTACTGCCATGATGCAGTGGACTTAATTTATGTGGCGTTTTGGTGCTGTTGTTTTGGGGTGCTTTGTTTTGGTTATTTTTGGTAACAGAATATAAGCCGCAAAATTTCTAGACAGAAATTCTGTAAAAATTTAAAATCAAGTATTTCAATGCAAACAGCAGGGAGAAAAAAGGGAATCTTGGTTTTGCAATCATGGGTCTCAGAATCTTAGAGAGGGTTGTGTACAGAAATCTGTTAGTGAGACAGAGTTATAGAAGTGCTTAACAGTCTGCACTCTTTCTGTTTTGGCATATAAAATCAAAATGCTTTCTAATTCAAGGAAAAATTAGTTTCTAAAAACTTTAATGGGGCAAAATGTAATGTGTCAAGCATACACAGATGCAAATCTTCTCACAGAATTACAGTAACAGATAAATTATATAACTTGGTTGAAATCTATAATGAAAATAGATTTATTCACTCATCATCTGAAATAGTTATTTGTTTTCAGTACTAATTTAAAAAAATTGTTGCTCTGTAAGGTACAGTCAGTTATGTGATATTCTGAAGAAAAGTTTCAAATTTGCTCTAACTGAAGCTGGTGAGAAGCAAAGCACCCATTTTGGAGCTGAACTGCACCTCAGCTAATCCATTCTGTCTCCCAGCAAGACTAATTGATTTGAAGCCATAAAATTTCTGATTGGAGAGGAGGCAAAATCATCTCATATCTGCCTGCAAAACACCAGGTAGACTCAGCAACCAACAAAAAGGTAATTGAAATTATAACACACATCTTGATGCTGTTTGAAGTGGTTACTTAAGGGTTGGGAAATGATGAAGACCTCTTCAGAGTAGGCTGCTTGTCTTTCTGACAAAACTAGCTGATAGGCTGCCTTATCAGTAAAGGAGCCCTCATGATCCCTAGATGAATAATTTTTGCTCTTTTATAATCCTTCCCCATATCTCACCTTTCTTTGCAACACTAAAATTTCATTTTTGTGAAGAACTGTGAGTAAAGGAAATCTTTGTATGCTGTCAAATTAACATCACCTGAAGTTACAAAAACTGTAATAGTCAGCATTACAGAGAAGTTGAGGAGGCTCCATCCCTAGCAGAGTTCAAGGCTGGATTGGATGGAGCTCTGAGCAACCTGGTCTAGTGAAAGGTGTCTCTGCCCACTCCAGGGGATAAGGTGATCTCTGAAGGCCCTTCCAACTCTAAACATTTTGTAGTTCTGTAATTGCCTTGAAGAGTATAAAGTTGTTATAATCAGTTCTGAGGTGCTGGAAGCAAAGTTCAGAATGCTGAGATGACCACAACAGCCAGTCATCTCAGCTCCTCAGGTCTCTGTTTTCCCTGCAACTATAGGTGGTCAACAACTCCCTAGCATGAGTAAAGTGCTATAGTGTGCTCTGACAGAAAGCAGTACAAATGTGCAAAAATATGTTCCTGTATGGATGGAAAAGCCATAGTCCTCTTCTACTTATTACTTGCTACTTAGCTTCTTATTTCTGATAAATCTTAGTGCTTATTTTCTACTAATTATTTTATAAAGGATCTCATTCTGTCTGCATCTAGTATAAGTTTGAACAAGATAAGAGAAAATTTCTAGGGACTATAGTTTTCTTCTTGCCTCGTGACTTGAACTAATCTTTGTCTTACCAACTCAGACCACCCAATTTATTCAGAAAACTCAATCTGTTTCCGCCTTAACATGTATCTTCTCTCCCATTAGCTCAGATCATGACATCAGTAATATAAGTTAAAACTGAGCTCATGACAGATGATACAGTTTCATGTACATGTGCGTGTAAATTCAGTAAGTGGCTATTACTAAAACTGAGCTCACCTTGCTGCAGGCAAATAGTAAGGCAGTATGGAAAGTTGTACCAAAGACATCATACAGAACACAAAATGAAAAGTTGTAGAAGTTGTGTATAAGGAAGAGTAAATAGGTACTCACAATAATATTGAACTGATGACTTGTACATCCTCTCACAAAAATTTTATTTCCATTCCTTTTCCTATAACAGATCTAACAATATTGACTTTGTAGCTTTACTTTGTCTCTTAAGCCTTAAGCCCATTTTGTTCCTTGTAAGACATTAAAATCCACTGTATTTTTAAATAGCAACCCATCTTAGTGAACTGGGAAGCCAAGAAGAAAGTTATGGTTTATGGATAAAATAGAAGGAAGGTGTCTATAACAACACTTAAACAAGAATGCTGGACTGAAAGATGTTTACAATTAATGGCTCCACAAACATATATTGCATCCTGAAAGATTTCTCTTGGCAAAAAGGTAAGTGTGCAAAACCATTTCTGTTGGTTCGTAACAATGACTTGCTGAAAAAATATTCTACCACTTACTTATTTTGATGGCCTAAAAAGAATTCTACCATTTACTTACTTTGATGCCCTACTTACTTTGATGAGGAAGCATACATTAAAAAAGAAGCAGCATCATAGGGAACTAAATACCATGTCTACATCAATATATGTATGGTCTTCATATTCCCAGAGTTTTAAGAACAAGTGTGAACCATATTTACACTAGGTTATGATTTTGAAATGACCAACAACTAGGATTGTGTAGGTCATTGGTGCATCTGAAGTAACATATATGCACACATTTCTTTTCAGGTCTTACTAAGCAAATTCAGTACTGCATTGCTGCAAAACACATTTATTTTGATTTCTACCGACAAATGCTTATTTTCCAATTAATACAAGTGCTGTTGTAAAAATAAAGTAGATAATACCTTAGATCAAATCAGGAATCTCTTGAAAAGGGTATTTTGAGGCCTTTCCTAGTGAAACGGATGAGAAAACAAACCTTGTTTTGCTGCCTTCACTGTCAATGAAAGGTTTACTACAACTGCATGGTTGCTGCCTGACAAATGTTATTGTTGCAATGACTTAGGGAACACTGCATTCCACTCAGAAATATTGTAAGTGTTCCCGTCAAGGCAAAGACACTCAAATACAAACAAAATGAAGTGCCTAGAGGAGGAAAGGAGGAACAGGAATTTATCAAGACTGCTAGTGATTTATGAGAAGTAATGATTATGGGGCTCAGGCAGTGTGAAGAGATGATTCTATTTATCATTTTCCCCCTGATAGCTATGTGCTAGAAAGTGGCATCAATATATCATCAAAATATTAAGCTGGTGGCCCAGCAGTCTGGAATTTATTTAGGGAGATGTCATTGTTGCAGGTGTCTGTGATGGAAGGGAAGACAAGTTAATTACCTCTTCACCAATCTGGATCTCTCGGACAGAGTGGAGTAAAAGCTGGTATCCTTCAAAAACGATCACGCAGTTTGGGTCACAGCTGTGGTTCAGTAAAGACATGCTGTGAGGGATGGTAGAGGGGGAAAGAGAGAAAAAAAACTTAACCGAGGAGTCTCCACTGCCATTTCCCTTTAATCATTTGAAAGTAGCTAACATGATTACATCTGAAGTATCAAGCAATTAAGTCACGAAACAAATAAATTCCCTGTTAAATCAGCTGCTCTTGGTTAGGGAAGGAAAATTAACACTTGGAAGATTTATATTCATCGGTAATAGGAGCCATGCCGGGATCTCTTCGTGTGTTTCTGCCTTTTGTGTATTCAGGGCAGGAGGAAGGCAATGGTCTCCCAGTGCCTCTCTGAGAGCCCTGATTCAGGGGACAGGGCAAGTGAGGAACAAGGTTACCTGGACAGTTCAGAGAAGGAGGGACTGAGTCATATTTCTGCTGCTTCTACTGAGTTTCAGGGCACTAACCTTACAGATTACCTGATTGTCATTCATAGCACAGCTCAAAGGGGCCTGTATTTCATAAGAGGAGAAAATGGAGTATACTATGTCCCAAAACCAAAGAAGTTGGTGTATAGAGTTGAAAGAAGAAACATGGCCATTGCCTCTGTTTTATGCATATTTTGGCCCAATCTCTGTTCCTGTGGCATGTGACAGCTGGGGCAGCACAGCTCATCAGGGAGCTGCTGGCACCCCCCAGAGACACAAACATTGCACCAACACACCCTTCCCTCTCTCTGAAGGAGGCTGCTAACAACATCTGCTATATACTTTTGAATCATGAGTTTCCTTAGCTGAGAAACAATTGACTTTGCCAGGCAAACATTTCTCCTGTAGCAGAAGTGGGATTGATGGTTTTTCCCTACGGGAATGACCCACTGAAAGAATAATTCTGGCATTATCAGCCTGGAAGAAGAATTTTTGGCTTACCCAGCTCCTGGCTGCATTTCTTTTCTTTCCTTCTCCTTGTCTGATTCAGCAACTCAAAATCCCAACTGTTGTTGGTAAAATAGAGGATGTTGCCGAGGATCAGAGCCCTGCACCAAACCATGTTTATTTAGTTTTTTGACTCATAAAGGAGGTATCAACGGGGTTCTGACTATTTTGGTATCCCTTCTGGCCTAATAAAATATCTGTGGTTAATCTCCTCAAGAACTCACTGGGAGAGTATCCATTACACTTATTGTGAGATCACTGGGCACAGTCTCAAAGCTGCTCTCAATGTGATGCACAGCAGGACCATAGGATTTTACTTATTTTAAAATATATTGTGATGCTGAAGTTGTTAAGCCATACAACGATATACAACCTCTTAATAAGGCTTAATAAAGAACTTTTAATTAAATTTCATGTCATAGAGACACTAGTAGGTTTGATGACAATTGCCTCTGGAAGCATATGAATTCATCTGAAAGGACATTTGCCCAAAACTTGTAAACCACAAATTTTAAGTTGTTAATTTTCCCAGCTTTTTTGCTATAAGAAAACTTAAACTGCTCTGAACTGACCCGGAAAAGAGTGTCTTACATCCCTTGGCAGTGCATTATCAGTGCATTATCATTGAACATAGACAGATATTTTCACAGTTAAGTGCTTTTTGTCAACCAAACCCAAACATTTCCCAAATAATAGTGCTCCAAAACAATATTTCATTTTTCCCAAGTATTGTTTTCATTCCATTATGAAATCAAATGACTGTTCTGCACTTTTCAAGACACTAATTCCCATGTCCTCCTAACCACCTTTTTCTCATCTTTACTACAAGGCAGACATCAAGATATTAAGTGTCCTTAGTCAACATATGTCCTTACATATGACATTACAAGGAAAAGAAACAAGAGTGACAGGCCAGCTGAAGTACTGACAAACATAATTCAACTGTGCATTAATAAAAAAATTAGATGGTAAAACATACTTTTAAACTTCATACTAATTTTCCATAGTTATGATTACAGGTTATTAATTCTGTGAAGATAAAACCTGCATTGGTACATACTTCTTGCCTAATACAAATAAGAAACAATAATAAGAAATTCAAATATTAACATCTATCTCATAAGGGACTTATCTTTTCACCTTAGCGGTTTCTGTGTTATGGTAATTTATTTATAAAGATATCGATCTTTTTCTTTCAATTACTAATTCTGAAGGCTCTCAGCTGCAAAATATCTGTATTCTAAAGCATCACTGAACAGGTTTCCCTTAAATAGTCCCAGTTGTGGATTCTTGATGTCAGCATTAATTCTTACTAAGAAAAGACTATCACCTCCATGAAAATAAAATATAGAGATGTAAACTGTTCAAACTTTTTAAGTGTTGTAATCAGGACATTAAGAATATTTTCAACGAGATCATATTTTTTTACTCTCCTTTAATTTATTTCCATTTCCCAGTTTCTCATTTAGACATGTTACCTGCTGCTTTGATGGTCCTTACAGCTACCTTGGAAAAAAGAAGAAAAAACTGGCATAGATTTTGCCTGTGAATGAAACAGTGTCCACAGTACCTGGGATACAGGCCAACACCAACATCCTGCATCTCTCCATTACTGATGGTGAAACAGTTACAGGTCACCTGCAAAAACAAAGGAAAAGTCCAGGATTACCAGAATCATTTGGAAACCCCATACTTAAGTGAAAAAAAACTTCCAAAATAAAACGAAGGGGCAAATGGTAATTAGATGGGAAACATTCAAGCCCAACACTGGTGCTCTTTCATTTTAGAGCAATCACATCTGGGACCCACTCTCCCGTAAAACTGCTGTCAATTAAAAGCAGAAATATTAGTATCCTGAAAAAATGTGGGGTTAAACACATGCAGGGGCCCTACTTTCCTGTCCAGAAAAGAAAAAACAAACAAAAAAAAAAGCGCGACACTACACAGAGCCTGAGAAGCTCAGCCCAGAAACAACCTAGCAGATGACAGTGACTACGGATGAAAAGAGTGGCTGTTTCCATGTGGGCACTCTGCTGATGCCAGGCTCTCACAGCACCTTTTAATAAGCAGCTGTGGAACACAAAGAATATATATGGGACTGTTTTGAAGTAAATAGCATCCTCAGTTGTGGCAACCTGAAATGGGCACAAATTAATGCAAGGACTGTGTAATAATGTATCTTTCACATTTGAGTATTTTGGTTTGCATGTAGAAGATCTGATAACAAAACTTGTTCAAATTGCCATCCAAGAGAAATACAATCTTTTCTTTAACTTCAAATATTCAGATTGTAAATGTATTCTCCCTTCATACAATCATACAAAATTAAAGTGGTTTTAGAAAAGGGTGGGGAAGAATGGAAGATTCCTGTAAGAGGATTTAGTCCTACCCCAAACTATCAGACTGAGCTTTTTTGGTGTTCAAGATATACAAACACTTAGTAAATTATTAACAAATACAACTTTCATACGCTTAAACAAAAAACAAAACTCAATTGTGAATGCATTTTTAAAGTATTTTATTTTTGGGGAAGAGCTAGTTTTGGGGTTTTTTTACATTCATTTTTTAGATATGTTGGTCAGTTATCAATGGGGTATTAACATCTTCTTTAGAAAACTACTGCATGATACTGCCTATACAAGAAAAGTCCCAGGTCTCTTCTGCATAGCATTGGATTATTAGTCTCATTAATTCTCATTAAAACAGAAAATGAGTTAAGAGTAGGATTTGACAGACATGGAAATGAGATTTGAAAGTTGCAGTTTTGTCCACAGAGTAATTGTCCAGAACAGTAAATGCACACCTATGTTTTAAAGAGGTATGCTGAACAATTTAAATTAATAGTATAACTTATCCTATAAATTGACAAATTATTATTTATGAGACCATTAACCATAAGGTGAAAATGAAATCCTCTTTCAAAATTTCTCACAAATTCTGACAGCAACATTAATTTAAATAAATGTACATGCAGTAGGGCATGTGTTTTTGTAAACCGTTAAACAATACTTTGATTAGTCTATTATTTACGTAACCCATTCAAATGTTCCCTATCAATTACCAAAATCATACATCTTAATTATTTCTTTCCTGCTGACATTGGGTATAAAGTGTCAGACAACTTCTGAGCAAAGATTAGTCCATTTCAAGTGGCAATTATCCTGGTTCTAAAAATATTGACTTGATTTTGGTATTTATTGAAAGAATAATGCCTTCCAGCTAAAATAGAAAGAAAGCCAGCTTTTGTGAGCCTTAGCTCTCTCTAACAGATCATAAAGTAGCAGAGGTCAAGCATCTCCTAGAAACAAATGAACTTCTTTTTCTTGCAAATCTCTTATTATTGCCATAACGTATTTATATTAATAATATTGAATTTTGATCACTGTAGAGTTATAGACTGTTTCATCATTTTCTATTAAAGTTATTTATTATATTATGTGAAAAGTTTTACACACAGAAGTCACAAGTTTTACTTCTTCCTTTCTGAAACTTGCGTCAGTTTTTCATACCAGGATACATGCAAAGAAAAATTTGACATGAATGAATACACTGACATTCAGACAAGAAGAGCTATTTTTAATAGTAGTTCACTGTGAGACACTTTTTAACCTCTCTTAGACATTTTAACAGTATACAGGTGCATCTCAATATCCAGTAAGATAGTGAAATGCCATCTAGTTTCTAATTATTTAGAGTTTCACATACAATACTGGGAATCCAAAGTATACAGGGCCAAATATAAAAAGGTATTTAATACATAAACACAGGCAAAAGCCTAACTGGTCCCATGAATTCTGAGCTATATGATTCAGTGCACAATCCTGCCAGAGACATAGGAAGTGTCAGGTGCTCTGAGGTTTGTTTAACTTCCCAGAAGACAATCTTTCCCCCCTTCTAAACTCAGGAATGGAAAAAACCCAGCAGTGATACGTATATAATGTGTACCACAGATAGTAACCTTAGCCATGGCTGCTTTCTGAGCAAGTGGACAGAGAGAGGAACTGAGATTAGGGTGGAGAGAGGAGGAAGATCTCACCATTTACAGTGTAAGAAGTTCTCATGTAATGACAATCCTTTATAGACAGTTAGCAGCCTACAATGATATAAAATATGAAATATTCATTGCCTGCCACTGTATGGTTGTTTTTTTGTTCTCTTTCAGATTTGTTACAAAGTTACTAAAAATCTACTGGATCACCTCTACATTTCTATTTACATAAACCTTTAAGATGTTTTAAGTCTGAGTTAAAGACCTGTTCTATCAAGGGGAGCTATGAGATTTCAAAACAAGAATTAGTGTTTTCTTTAGAGAACACTTAAAGAAAACTCAGTTTTCCTAGCTTCCCAAAATTCACAGATGTAGCTCAAGTAACAGCCAAATCTGGAGTATCCAACATTTCTGCAGGAGAGCATGATTATGCTGCTTCTTCTGAGGCAATTGTTTACAGATCAAAGCCTGCTGGGACTGGAAAAGTAACTCCGTTTCTAGGGGAAAAAAAACCCCAAACACATAAAGCCAAGGCAAACCAAACATTTTCTCATGCATCACAGCATTTCTTTCAACTTTCATGGCTATCTTGTGCTATCTTTTTTTCTGCCTTAACTGACCCACCTTATTCCTTATACTACAACCAGGTTCTGACTCTATGTGATCACAGATTTAAAAATAAGAAAAAACTTCTCAGCAACTAAGTGCTTCAATAATGGTGTTCTTCCATACAAGGTATGCCCCTTGTCATCTTAACTCCTGCAGAATCATTTATCTCAGTAATTTAATTAATAGTTGCCCCTTCTGAATCCTTTAAAAAATTCCTCTCTATCCAGCTACAAAGCACTAAGACAGTATATCCACATATAGAAACAGAACCAAGTACTCACAGAGTTTGTTATATCCACAAATAAAGAAAATTGCCACATATTTCAGAACTCATTCTAGAGCTGTGAAGGCTTATCTTCATAATCTGTTTGGCCATAGAGCTCTAGTCTATAAACTAACAGTTTATAGAATCACTTCAGAGTGTTTGAGTTGGGTCCATGGCAATAAATCCGGCAAGTTTATTTAAAGAGATTTTGAAATTTGAAACAACCAACAATATCATATAAACTGACTGAATTAAAAAACAAGGTCTGTTCTTTTGAGGCTGCACATATTATAGAGAAGTACCCTATACCCAGCAAGGTAACACAAGTAGAAGACAAAATGTCTCCTTGACTGGCAAACACACAATGAGTAAACCAACTTTACTGACTGGCCAGCACTCTCAGGCATACCTGAGAGTATCACCAAACAAAATTTTAATCACCAAACAAAAATTATTGCAACCTGTTAAATATGATTTCCTCCCTGAGTGACTAATAAAACCTCTGTAAATTTACCCTGTAAAGAGGTCACTGTTCTCAAGATGTCTAAAGCTACTGTCTGAGCAATCTCTGTCAGTGCCTCATGTCTAGTGGACAGTCATGATTTATTTTGGTGTTTGCATTTGACAGAGTATGGAGGCTTCAGTTTTGCAACACGAGTTGAATTTGCTCTCAGTTCAGACCTCATTCCTACAGCTTTATACTGAGGATTTGCCTTTGGGTTAAATATAGCAGAGTTAGACTGGATGGCAGGACATTCCAGATTTGGAATTTCAGACACTCAGACAACGAAACACATCAATAAGGGTGTAAGGGAAAGAAAACAAATCATTATTGGCTACCACTTGCTACACTGATCAAATTACAAATACCAGGAGTAATAATCAATCATTTTGTCTCCACGTGCTCCTGTTATTACTGCAACACAGTGAGGAAGCTCTTATAACACATGTAAGAAACCCTCCCAAGGACTTCCAAAGGGTATATAGCACTGATAGGGTCAATATAATTTTCAGCTCAGACATACAGTGACTCCAGCCATCTCTGTAAATGGTGTGCTACAGCTGGTGTATTCTAATCCACCACCAGGAAGAAAGTCATAACAAATCCTTTTTTTCCCTAATTTATTAACCCAATGTAACATAAATTTGAAATATATATTTAAAAAGATCTTTCATGGATTATTAAGTTTCTCATTCACACCAAAGCTGCCTGGGTATCGCTGGTCATGGCCAACTATTTAACAAAAGATACTGCAATAAATTCTCATGTTAATAGGCTTCTCATGAGACATTTTTCCAGGAGGAAGGGGTGAGCAGTAAATGCTATGTGAGGGGTACATTATCTCAAATGACCAAGGCATACCCCAGAGATCTTCAAGAACCACCACATCTCACTACAGTTCTGCACTGATAGGTCTTTCCCTCTCGAGGATAAACAGATAACAGGCACAGATGGTTGATAGATCTCAAATCTGCTAATTACTTCATTTGGCACACAGAGCACTAGAGCAACAGTGCTAAACTGTAACGCACAGTATGCCACAGCAGTGACAGACCTGTCAAGCCCCTGTTTTGGGTGTACTTCACTCAACTGCTTGTGCCCACAGCCCAGGATATCCAGGCTTTCTACTCAGACAGTACTTCTTGCTCTGAAATCTCAGCTCTGTCCATGGTGGGAAGGCATTTGCCACCTGAACACCGCGCTGAAAGGAGCCCTGTAACGAGGCGCATTTGAAAACTACACCTTTGTGCCTTATATACACATTCTTACATGTTTTTATTACATCAGGAACTTAGAATCCAATTCTACATTGCATTCAACTCAGGACATACGTACTGGCTTCCATGGGAGCCACAGAAACAAAATGAGATGAAAGAGATATCAAAAAGAAGGAAATAGGTGAAGCAGAAAGAGAAGCTTCTTCAGTGTTTTGACAGAATCACAGAATAAGCTGAACTGGAAGGGACCCACAAGGATTATTGACTCCAACTCCTGGCCCTGAACAGGAGGATCCCCAAGAAACACACCATGGGCTCAAGAGTCTTTTCCCAATGCTTCCAGACAGAAATCAAAACATATTAGAAGAACTTAGGGGAAGTTTTCTTATTTAGATTTTCAGACTAAGTAAAGGCCACAAGTAGTTGACTGTTTATGATATTTGCTCAGAAGCCAAAGTATGCTGCAAAACCATGAAATTTGAAGCATCTGCTTCACACCTTGACTGAATTCACAAGTATCTAATTTTACTTCAAAGACTTCCTATTAATCTCTTGTGCCAAAATGTCAACATTTTGGCTGAATTCAAGACTACCATTACTTCAGAGTTAATTACAACAAAGATATGCATTTCCAATTGCTTTCTTAGTTTTTTATCATAAGCCTTTGGACATCTTTCTTCACATCAACTAACAATATTTCAGGCTTTTTTTGCTATCCTAGCACATGAAGTTTTCTGATGAGTGTGCAGAACACAGGTATCCCTTGCAGATAGGCTGTCACCACCTACAAGACAGGAGACCAGAAATCTGGTCTGACATTAACAGATAATTTAATGCAAGTGTGCTTCAGGCATCCTTTTATAGTACTCAGCTAAGTGGTGCAATTTTGATTGAAATGGAATGAAAATAGGTCATGGCAAATTACCTCCTCTTTCCTTAATCCCACACATACTTTTCCAATCTTTCAAATAAAAATATTTAGTTATGCAGCTAAATATATTTCATTACTAAGAATTTCAAAGTCATCATTACTAGGACAAATGTTATGTTTGCTATGAAGATTGCTTTTTTTTTTTAAATGCATGTGCAACATGTAGTTATGAACCTGGACTTGAAAAGGTAAAGCTTGAAACATGCAAAATTATTGCACTGTTAGTAAAAAAAAAAAATCCTGAATTTTTGTAGGACTCCCATTAAAAGTTTTGTGCAACCTGTCTTAGCCTTTTCACAAGTTTTTCTCTGACAAAAGTCAGCAAGCCACCAAGATCCCCTCGGTGAAATTTTACCTTTTACCCAGCTCTGTAAATATTATTATTCCTGCTTTTTGGAACAGAACTGCAATGCATCTATTTCTGGAGCAGAACTGGGGATTGGGAGCTGCAAAGTCACTAATAGATTATATTACAGTATGCTTGCAGCATTTGGCATTATTAATTGGAGTGGAATAGGAGCATGACATCCTTCTCCTCATCCTCATTTTCCTACTGGTAACTCCATTCCCGTGAAATGGGGCAGGTTATTAACTTGGTTTCAAACAGCCACTGCAGGCCCACTTATTGAAAACACACTGCTCGTTTATGAATGGGATCAAACCCCATTCAGGGTTTGACATCCAGGAGTCATTAACTGACTTTGTGTTTGTCTTGCCTATTTTGTTACAGATAGATGTTTAAATGCTTTGTAATGGTATATTAAAGAAAAAAAAAATAAAGTTAGACTTAATATGAATTATTAGGGCGAGATTCAGCTATGGATGCTTGTATGAAAATTACATAGGCAAAAGCAAAACATTAATGAATTACTCTTACATTCCTTCAGGTAATAATATAATTCCTTCAGGAATAAAGTATTATATGCCACCTCTTTCCATTTCCCAGTTTCCTCATACCAAACTGCTAGGCAGTTCAAGATAGGTCAGAGAAATTGTAACCTAAATATTTCAGTGTTTGATGACTTTTTATCACAGAGGCAATATACTTGTTATTCCCTTTGAAGGTGCTTGCTGAGCTAGACCTCCAAATATATTTACCTCCTGAAGTTCATCAACCATAAGTCTTTGGATTTGGTCTATTGGGCTAAGTGGATTTTTTGCCTCTTTTTTCTGTTCTCTTCCTCACTCTTTAATTATTGAACAACAATATCTTTTCTACTGAGGGAAGGGGATAGGGAATGAGGAGGACTATAAAAATCTGGGGGAAACTTTTTTCATGCCATTACTTTAAAATTGTTTCTACCAGGAAATTTTTGAAAGCACAAAAGCTGAGAATGTTTGAAGGAAATTTCAAAAAGGGTAGGAAAAAAAAAGGAAACATCTCTTCCAAAATGTAATGGGCTGAAATGAGTACTTTTAAATCTTTAAAACTTAAAACAAATGTAAATAAATCTCTTGATTCTGAAATTTCCAGTGAAACTGGTAACAAAACCCCTTTGACTTGATTAATTTAGAAACATGAAAACAATTTTTTAATGAAAAAAACCACTTATTTTTCAATTTTCTTTTTTTAACTTGCAGCATGAGGCTTTTGAACCAGCACTAGTCTCACTTTGTTACTTGACTTACAACCTAAAACAGAGATGACTGGGGAGTTTTAGAACTGAGCCTGAACTGACTTTTTTTTTCTCTTAGTATGGTGAAGAGAAATACACAGAAACTCCCTATGGAAGCATACAACACTGACAACCTGCCTACGTCCACGATCACTGACAAGCCAGGCTAGCCCAAACCTGCTTTGTTTTGTTATAACCAAACAAAATTTCAGGCTCTTACAATGTTTGTGCATTGAGGCCCAAAAGAAAACTGATACTGCTGCCAGTTCCTTCCATTTTTCTTACACTTTTTCTCTATAGATAAACTACTTTTGTTTTTCTTCTGACATACAGTTTTATCAAAAAGAGTAAGTATTGTTCTTTTTATCATATCAATAAACAAAAAAAAAAGATTTTAAGTTACTTAGATTTATTTTCCAACTTATTCCTATAATTCAAACTGGGTGACATTGCTAGTTCTAAAAATCAGTGCATCAGACATGCCTTTTTATAAATTCATCACCTTTAGTGATATAACCCCTTCCTTCCCATTACAGACATTAGGAAATCAGTAAAACAATAGGAATCATGCACTATGTTCTTACAGATAATTGGCAGTCAAACATCTGAGAGCGGGTAATTTAAATTATGTGTAAAAGCATGACTTCACAAATATATGAGCTGTTCGTAAAATGCCAATGTAGAATATCCTAAATAAACAATTCTCATTTTAAAGTTTTTGAAGGTTAGCATATGCCTGCAGAATGCATTTTTTCTCACTCTTAGACCTTCCTTCCACAGGCAGTGTATGAACAGTGTTGTCAGACACAATGACTGATGCTACTAGCAGGTGATGTGTCTGAGGCAGGCTAGACCTGCCCAGGGACAACAAAAAGGAGAGGAGCACCACCTGGTATTCACCCAATATATCAAGTCCAGGAGGCAGTTAGAAGCTTAACAGGAAAAAATAAAACTGTGAAAGAAAATGCTCACTCTGTATTCAATTCTGAATTGTCTTAATGAGAGGTCTTTCAGGGGGAAAAGAATAGTAGCCTATTGAAAGCACTGAAGATATTGTTTAATCCAGACCACAGCTGAAGACCTCTTCCTGACTGAAAGGGAAAACTGTGCTCTACACATGTGCACTGGCACAGAAGGGTGAATATGCCTGTTTCAGGAAATAGCAGAATATGCAAAGCCAGAATACATAAGAGTGTAAGTACAAAGTAGAACGGCATTTAAAGATGTGATGTGATGCACAGAACAAATTAAAGCTAAAGCAGTAAATTTAAGGCCTGCATAACCCAAACACTCAGTATTCAATGAGTTCTTGGATTTCTACAGAATGTGTGCATTCTTAATATCGCTGATCAACTCCCCAAGGATCTCCAACCAGCATTTCTTTTATATCTCTCTATTATGGGGCCATTTTTTTCAAACAATGCTATGATCAGGAAACAGTTGATATAATTAATTTTGTGGAATTTCATAACACTGGATATGTCTCAACAGAGGACACACATGTCCAGTTACAGTGGAGGTACAGCTTTTGTGCTGATGCTGCTCATTTTCGCATTCCCCCAGTTCTAGTCAAACATTCTTGGACAATCCTATTTGATAACAAACCATAGTCAGTCAATGACACCTAACAACACCAATGACAATTTACTAGGATTTTATGCTAAATTTGACATGAGGTAAATCTAAAAATCCCCAATCTGGCTCTGTGGTCCTAGTCTCCTTTGAACCACAGGGTGCTTATGGCACCCAGGACCTAAATCAGAATATTGCAGAGCTGCATTTTTCAGGCCAGGTCAAGGGATTTTGCTTGAAAGGCTCTGGATGCTACAACCTGCTCCAATCAGAAATGACTGAATAGCTTGTACCAAATTACAGGAAAGCCCTTTCACATTTTGCTTGGATTTCTTTTTACTTTTGAAGGTGTAGGTAGAAAACAACTGCTATTTATGGCAAGAGAAGGAACCATGTACATATATTGGGTGGTTACATGGGAACAAGGCTTTCAGAACCCACAGTGCTTGTACTCCATAAACCAATATCCAGAAACACCTGTCCATCCATCAGGATTCCTTAACAGAAAGCCATTACTTCAACAGAGCAGAAAATTCCCTGCATATTGTTCTATCTACAACTGAATATAATACATTTGCCCTTCAAACAGTATTTTTCTTTATTGTACCGGATTAGATGCAGGCATTAAACAGATTTTTTGGATTGTTACTATGCCTATTTCTATTTAGTAAAAAAAAACCCCACATCATACTTAGAGGCAGCATTAAGCAACACCTCCATTTGAGTAAGAGCTACAGAGAAAATGTGACAATTTACTCCAAATCAAGCTCAAACAGAGAACTCTGAGTCAAGGAACATTTAGCAATAAGTTGAGAAAAGCACTGTAAAACAGCTAGATAAAAAATAGCACAGCTAGAATCATAGCTTGCAGAAAAAGTAATGAAAAAGTTGAACCCCTATGTATTCTTCCTACTTAATGAACTCTCTTAGGGTATACAGACTGTAAATTGGTGAGAAAATGGTCAAATAATTGCATTATTTGATCTTTCACTTATAATGGGGGGAAAAAGTATTTAATTTTAATTTTAAGAAGTCTCTACCAGATATCTTGGAAATAAAGGAAGGTTATACAAACATTACACTGAGCTCACAGTTCAAATGCTTGTGGGTAGCTAACTAAAGTTCACAGACCTGCATGTAATTGCTGTCTACAGGAAATACTTGTGTTAGCAAAAGAATTTTCTCCCCACTCCTTCACCTTTGCCCTTCCACAAACTCAGCAGCAAAGAAACCTCCTAAGAGCATTTCTGTGCTGAACATGACTTTCCCCAATTCTACAAGATGAACTAAATCTAACAGTCAGGAACAGAATCTGTTAACTTCTCAGAAACATGCTTTTAGCAACTATTAATTGATAAAAGATATACTTTTATACAAATAAGCTTGAAACAAAATAATTGACTCCCTGTTCATTTATTTTTGTCTAAACTTCACATGGGTTTTGGTTTTTTTTAAGCTTGTAATATGAATAAGAGCAAAAAATTTGCACTTATTTTAATGTAAATTGGCAGTGCCTTCAGCAGCACCAGATGAGTTACAGAAAACATCAATCAGGCAGGAAGAAATTTCATAAATTGAACTTGAAATAAAATTTCTCTGGTCACTGAAATTGGGTGATCTAGTTCCATGTGGTTAAAATTCTGTACATTTCAGACAAAAAATCCTTGCCATTGAAAGTCTGCAAACTTTGATTTGCTTAATTCCTAACATAAGCTCTTCACTACAAATGTTCCATGTTAACATCAAATAATAAAATAAAAACCCCATTTTGTTTTGAAACCAAGACAGTAGATGTGATATCATTAGATAGCCTGAATAAGGAAACTTGGAAGTTGAGCAAACATTTTTAAAAATAACATGCTAATTTTTTTCAATTTTTTCCCCCTAGCTTGAAATACCTTGAAAAGCACAGAAACTTTGCATTTATCAAAAATGCTTGTGTTTTCCCAGGACCCAAATGATATATTGCTATTTACAAAGTGCCGTTTACTGCCATAACAATACATTTTTCCACGGGAAACTGACACTTTTGCCTATGAACAAGCATCAAAGTATTTTTACAGGAAAAGTTGCATCATCTCACTTATATATGCAAGACCAGGCAAGTAATTACCAGTGTGTACCCTGGAAAGCTGATGCTTTCATTCAATTTTCTTTAAGCTACAAGTCTTAAGTCAATAGTTTTCATAATCTAGATTCAGGATATCAGAAACTTTAATAATTCTGTATTTCAAAGTCCCAATATACACTCCATTCACTGAGAAAATTGGTCTTGTGTTGTACATTCCAAGGGAGAAAGATGGCTGAGATGGCTGGGATGGATTTACAAAACAAACAATATTTACAAAATACTCCTTTGAAAATCACAACACTCTCCTAGTGTTGCATGCTATTTTTTTCTGATATGCAGATTCACTCTCAGCAAATCCTCATCTGCAGTTTTCATACTCCTTCCTTTGAGCTTTTTCCTCCCTTTTGTGCACACCCAATCTTTATATGTACCCAAAACAAGAAAACAGTGATTTTTGAAAGCAACGAGGAGCAGCTGGCATTTCTATTACACCTGACAAAATGTATCATGACAGCAAAGAACATAATCATTTTTGGTCACAACAACACTTGTGGATCCTATCAAATTCCTTGCCCCACCTCCAAATGAAAACTCCAAATTTGCACCACGAAGCTCTCTTGTAATCATCACAGAACAAAAGAAAGTGCAAAATTGGATCAGAAATATGAACCACAAGGCACAAGGTTATTCAAATCTACTGTTGCATTTCTCCTACAGTTTATGATACTGACTCCCCTCCTTATGTTCATACTGGTTTTTATACTAACATCATGCCAAAAAACCTACATGTCAAAATACATTCTTCTGTCACAAATTAAGATCTTTAAAAATCGAATATTCAGTTATGATTATTTAAGAATACATTTTCCTTTCATTTAAGACTTGTCTCTCATCTGATTTGACTGCATATGAAAATTTTACCTTGAAATTTTTATACTTCCATGAAGAGAATGAGGTAAAACTACAAAATAATTCCAAAACCCAAGACATTTCAGTCTAAGGAATTTTTCATGATACAACAGGATTTTAAAAGAAAAATTACAAAATCACATTAGGTAAGTTTTCATTGTTAGTTTTTGTTATGAGAGCCATATGAGAACAAACAAAGTACAGTCATTCCTTTTTCCACCAATGTGGAAATAATTCTCTTGTTTACATGTTATGACAGAAAAGAGTAATTGGTTTCATTGATTCCTGTTTAAGTTACAGTTAAAATGTACTTTTTAAGTATCTTACATGCTTTTCTATGTTTGGCCATTCATCTAAAATATAAATCAGCTGTGTGAAATTGTAAAATTGTAACCTTTAGGTATCATAACAAGAATCTAAAATATCAAGCTTTCAAGTACCAAATACTTTCCTGGGTTTGGTTTGGTTTTGTCTTTTGTGGTTTTTGTGGGTTTTTTTGTTTGTTTGTTTGGTGGGGTTTTTTTTTTTGTTGTTGTTGTTTTTGTTTTGGGGTTTTGTTTGTGGGATTTTTTGTTGTTTGTTTGTTTTGTGGGTTGTTGTTGTTTTTAATCCTAATAAAAATGCAAAACATTTTGAAAGTTTGAATCACGATCTAGCCTTTGTAGCCAGTATTTCCAGACTGAACACAACAGTCAGTAACATCACCTCCTCGGTGAAACAGAAACAGGTGCCCCCTTTTCATTGGCAAAGCTCTGACATGAATGAAGTACTTAAGTTTCACTTGTTATTACCTTCTTGACATTTTACGGTCATTGTGATAGCACCAAACTGAAATATCTTTTGAGCTATTACTACTTGATGGATCATGTAAAGCCTGTTATTCATATTGTGTAAGATACTGAATTATGTGAAAATGATCCCTCAGGATGAAATTTAGACTTCTAAATATGTTTCTCCAAACTACATCTCCAAACCTTGAGTTACATGTTCATGATTGTTAACAAAGATAACAAGCAGGAGAAGAAAAAATAACAAACACTATAAAATGGCTGAATTAATGAAGAGAAATAAAAGAGCCCAAAACTACATGAGATGATGTATTTGAAACCAAGACCAAACAGCTAACTTGTTTTGTAATTGAATTTATTAACAATTTCTGGATAGAGTGTGAAGGAGAAAATCTGGAAAAATACCAGTCAAGGCTAATGGTGCTTAATTTCCTCCACCAGCAGCTCAAATGTGTTACCATACACAGACTGCAAAAGAATATAGGTAGAGTTTTGTTTTTAAAATTATTGCACAGCTTAATTCCCTCAGTAGTTCTAAGCAGCAATCCAGCTCAGACACCTGTATGTGCCTGCTGGTGTGATCCCAAAGGTGTCAGTGCAGCAATCAATGGCCAGCAGTAGCTTTTGCCTCTGCACGTAAATGCACGGCTGAACTCAACCCTTTGAAGCTGAAGCTTCCTCTGACGATGGATCTCAAGGTCCCTGGCTCTAAGCCACACTCACTAATTCACAAAATCTGCCTCTTATTAAATAAGAAGTTAATATCAGTGGGACAACTGGGGCTATGTAAACCATATACCCTGCCTTGGAAAGGGGGCTGTAGAAATACTGGAGTCCATCCACTTTGCACCTGGTCCGCATCTATCACATGGATATTGCACTGCCAATTGTCTTATTGTAGGAATGACTGAATAAATGAGTACTGACACCTTGAACACATAATTATCCTCTTCTGCTGATTTACAAGTAAAAAGGTTCAGATTGCCACCTAACTTTGTACAAACTATTCAGTCACTTGATGATGGAGACATAAACCTCCTTGCTTTGTGCTTGTTTTAGAAAGAGGCTCTGCTCATGCAAAGCATTTACAGAGTTTTGTTTACAGCAGAGCTTTCTCAATAACCTCAAAAGGGTGGCTCACAGGTTACTGCTGTCACTTCTTACCCACCTCAGTAAGTCACTCTGCAACCCAAGCCCCATGAATGGCTCACCCATTCACTTGAATATTGCTATTTCAGTTATAATTAGTTGTATTATATGGCTTACTGTGTCTTAAGTCCCTTCAGTGGGACCACCGTAAGAAACAAAATGTTAAGCTTGAATTTATTTGTTATTGAATACACATATGATTTTCATGCAGAATCTGGACACTGGGAGGATTCCCAAGGCAGAAGAACCAGCACCAATCCCAGGATCTGCGCATGAGATCGGAAGAAGACAATTACAACTGTGCAAGGTGACTTTCTTACGTGCTGCTTATTAATAAAGGTCACTGAGTAGTACTTGACAATACTTAATGAAATGAATGCAGGAGTCTTTTACCAGTGGAAACCTGTTCAAGTGGGAAATCAAGTGAACAACACTTGATCTTCATAACTAAAAGATGATCTGTTCCACAATATTTCCCTAAGACTGGATAACAAGAGCAAAGGTCAAGAAAGCTGATCAGGCTCTAGGAGAGCGGCATTACTACCAGTATGTGGGAAGAGAAGCAGGGATATTTTTGTCAAAACAAAAAATAATGACTGAACTTCTAAATAAAAGCTTTATTTTACAAATCAGACATATCTATCCCAAGACATATAAAATGACAATTGCAAAATAAAGCTCACTGATATTTATTTATTCAGACTTCTCTGTGGTGATCTGTGTGCATGACTATGAACGTACTCTCATGCCACTTCATGTGTTTGTCTAAAAAAAGAGGTGTTATTTAACAATATGGTCTTTGGCAGAAGTTAGCTGGAAAGCCACACATTTTGCAAACCAAGTATCCATAGTAACTAACCGCAGAATAACTGAGCTTAGATATTATCAATTTCAAAATCATTCACAAATAAAAATGCTACATATTTAAGTCAATAAACATCTAAGCCTGTTCATTCCCTTCATTTCAACAAGCAAATAATTTTCAAGAAATAATTCACCCTCCAAAAGCAGATTTTGTCTTTACTTCTGGAATCCCTGATAGCAGATTATAAATCTGTCAAAATTCATTTAAAATCAGCTCAAGCCTTTCATTCTTGTTGTTGCTATTTTTGAACTCCATGACCCAACCATGAGCTAAATAGTGAAAGCTCACACTTGAATATTAAAACAGTGACAGTTTCCAAGTCTCCAGACGTGTGCTGACTTAAAAATTAATCCTTTTATCTTATTGTAGTTTATTACATTACATTGTGATGCAGATGCTAAATGTAAATCACAATCCCAAAGACAAGATGGACGAAGTCCTGCCCTAATGCAGTAGCAATTAATGGAACAATGAACCTCAGAAAAACCTGATTCTTTATTTTTTACTCCACATAGAAATTGTCACCCAGACCAGAATGAGAATTATTATTTTGTGAATAAAATTTTCTTCTCCTGGTATCATCTCATTATGGGAATAACTATCTTTGTTATTTTTCTTGCCTCAAATGCAGGAACTAAAATAACAAAGCATTTCATCAGTAGGGAGAAAAGAAAAAAATGCTTTTAGATATCCTTTCCTCATTTCAGTTCCTCATAAAGCTTCTTTCTTGCTTCTCCCTTTGGCAATTCAGTTTTGTGACTACAGGTTGAAATCAGAGTTCAGAAGGCCTCAAATACTATTTTTTGTTATATATAGCTGTATGTATATATATATGTGTGTGTGTAGCTTTTTATTTCTGTTTGCTCAAGGACATCAAGCAGTGTGTAGACATTAATTAGTTTTAAGTGTTACAACACCCTTGTGAAGAAGGGAAATGTAGAACTGAATCATAAAAATGTTGACTGTAACACCAAGGACACAAAGCACCTCATCACCAGTTTGGCATACAAAGGAATTTTGTGTCTTTGACTGCATGCAAAAGGTTTGCAGTTAGAAAGAAAGAAACCCTTAATGTTATTTGGAAAATAACAGAAGCATAAAATTCACAACTGAAATAGGATTCCTGGCTTTACACTTCCCTGTGGCACATGTTGATGGTGCAGTGCTGTAGTACAGCTGCAGGCACAGCGTTGTTCATGTTATGCCAGTTAAGGGGCTATGAATTATTTCATGTCTTCTGTCTTGGCTGCATGATGCTGTGAAATCAGGGAGTAGCTCCAATGCACTTCTCTGGTACATTTTCAGGCTGCACTTGCCTTTCTCCAATTATACAGATTACTGCATGACCATTACATGGCAAACTCATCAAAGAGAAAACACAAAAGAGGGCAACGCAAAGAGGAGGGGAAAAAATCTCCTCCACAGCCAAAACCCATAAAGTTGCAGAGTGCTTTCAAAACCTCAACCACAAGCCAGAAAGGGAGACCCCTGAAGTACTGGAGACAAGAGCAGCCAAACAGCATGAGACAACGAGCAACTGGAGAGGGTCCACAGGAGGGCCACAAAGATGATGACGAGTCTGGACCAGCTAAAGGAGCTGGGCCTGTTTAGTCTAGAGAAGAAGAGTCTGAGAGGGGATCTCATTAATGAAATATAAATATCTTGAAGATGGGTGCCAAGTGGATGGTGCCAGGCACTGTTTTCAGTGATGCCCAGTGAGAAGTGAAGAGCAACGTTAACTAAAACACAAGAAGTTTCACCTCAACATGAGGAAGAACTTCTTCACACTGAGGGTGGCAGAGCACTGCAACAAGCTGTTCAGGGAGGCTCTGGAATCTCCCACTCTGGAGACATTCCAAACCCACCCAGATGTGTTCCTGCACAACCTGCCGTAGGTGACCCTGCCTTGGCAGGGAGGTTGGACTGAGAGATCTCCAGAGGTCCCTTCCAGCATTAACTATGCTGTGATTCTGTGATATGCCAGACCAGAGCACAGAGAAGCTGCACAGCCCACACTGTCCCCTTGCTGTGTGGCCTTCACCACCTGTATGCTGCAGCCTGCCTTGGCAGAGTGATGTTGCCTCTCAGCACCCACAGCACTGACAGCGAGGCAGTGGCTGCCATGGGGAACAGCTTTCCTGGGCCCCCACAAGCAAGGGGAACAAGTGGAGGGTGCAATGTCTATGCCCTCAAATGCGTGTGACTGTTCCAGGCCAGGAAGGCACTCAGAAAATACACACACCCCTAAAGATGTCAGGCTCCAAACTCAATACTAAACCCAACTCAACTGGTGTGCTTTTTTGTGTGCCCTGTTAGCATTCACACTTTCCAAACACTTCTGACTTGGAGTCTAAGAAGGTCTTAGTTGGCTCCTGTCTCATAGTGAGTTGAGAATGTCACTTGTGTGCCAGAGTGGGGGCTCCCCCAGAAGAGCCCTTGCCAGGACAGTCACCAGGAAGTCCTGAGGCTGTCAGAGCACAAATGTGACAGAGCTTATTGTCAGGGCCCAGCAGCCACCAGCAGGCTCTGCCCTGTCCCGAGCCCCCCTGTGCTGGCTGTGCACAGGGCCAAGCTACATGAGCTGCTTTCTTCAGTGAACCAGGTCACAGCAAAATACTGCTGTGGAAAAGATTACAGTACTTAAGACATAACCACAACAGAAACATAATTGTTTGCCTGACAGCAAATACTTTCTGTTCCTCCTCTCCACCCTCCATGACAGATGAAGACTCCAAACAAAAAAGCTACAGAAAGCAGCTTTAGTGGGAAACTAGTAAGTAAACAGATGCCTTCAAAACAGGTGTGACAAGAAAACCAGATTCTGGAAGAATGTAAATTATTTTCTTTCAATGAAAGAAGAAAATGTGAAAAGATTTAAAAGGCTGTCTTGCCTCTTCCTCTTCTTTCATGAGGAAATAGCCCTCAATAGTCAAACGTTTGCTGTGACACAAGAAAAACAATTTGTCATCAATAGCGTATTTTCCAAAATCATGCTCTTGTCTGTATATTGAAAGCATGTGCAGTTTCTGGCTCCAATACAAGTTATCTATAATGAATTTTAGGAAAGAAAAAAAAGTGAGTTTTATTCCTGAGAGAACCAAAACACATAAATGGCACATATAATTGTGTGTAGGAAAATAATGCATGTGGGAAAATAATGTATGTATCTAGGAAAACATTCACTGCTATTCATTTTCAGTGGACAAATACTATGAACTGTTTTTCTTGGAGTCATTGAAAGGGTACAATGAAATCCGTGCTATTTTCCACTTTAGAATGAACAGGTTGGGATGAATGGCAACTTATTTCCTTCTGTTTTCACAGAAGGCCCCAACTAGAGAGCCTTAATTGAAATCCATGTGGAACTTTTTAAAAAACCATGAGAAAAATTTTGGTTTCAGATCATACACCCATTTGCTCAAGTTTACAACATATCTCAAAAATAATTTAAACTAGTTTCTGGTTCTCTGAAGCCTTCATATATGCTTTTACTGGTATGAACACTGCATATAGCCTTCTGTGAATAAAGCCAAAAGTACAAGGCTTTTTTAGGAAAAAAAGGCAATTCTTGTCATGCAAATCATAGTCTCACTGGAAATACCAGTTTTCCCCTCTAGGATCAGTCCATAAGCCTCAATAACAACACCAAGTAAAAGAAAAATGCAAATCCGTGCATGATTCATCCTGCTCTCAAGAACTTTTCTTCAGTTTCCCTGCAAAACAGTTGAAAGTAACTCTGTAGATGCCATGAATATAGGAGTGCAAAAACATTTAGATTAGCAGACCAGACACTGTTGTCTCAAGCAAGTAAGATTTTAACTGAAGTACAGCGGTTGGTGTTAGGACTGGGTACCTGAACTATGTTTTATCCAGACAAGATCTCTTCTTCAGATTATAATCAAAAGAAAATGACAGAAGATCCCTCACAGGAACACTAAGGATAATGGATAATCTGTAAACTAGATTTAACTGATGGTTTGTCAGTAAATGTTGTCTTGCAAAATCTTGAGTGTTTTATAGAAATGCCAGTCTCATACAATTCAAGCACATTTAACTTAAGCAATAACTTTGATGAGATTTGGGGAATTTTCTAGATTATTTTACAGGAATTTCCTACTTGTGAGGGTTTTTTTTGAATGAAGTCTCAATCTAAATTGGCATGAGTCAGGCACTTGGAACTCAACCAGCCGCATCACAACAAAGCACACCCAACAACACAAAGACTTATTCTAAAATGACAATAAATGTTTCTAATAGTGATTCTAAACAATCTGCATATCATACTATTGAGATAATTTGATTTCTCAAGTCAAAAAACAACTAGAAGATGCCTGTGCTAATGTAACCATACTTGTAACAATTAGGACCATCCAACTTCTGAGACCCAAGAGGTGCTTTTAATACTGGACCAGTTCCTCAGCTGTGTGCATCAGCACGTTTCAAGCAGATTTCACATGGTACTGATATAATTTATAACAATGAAGGATCCATCAGACAGCAACAAAAATGTAACATAATTAGGGAATAAGTTGGCTGCTTTCTTTGTAATGTTAAATATTCTACCTAGGCCAAACTAATTTGCTGAATTCTTTTTGTCTGAGATTCACTCTCGTTTCTTTTTAATACGTATCTCTGTTAAGGTTAGAATGAATTAAACATTTTCACAAGGAAGAAAATGATAGTAAGCACATTAATTGGTACTGACAGCAGTTTCACTGATGGCACTCTTTTTTACTGTACAGCACTATATTTGTCAAAATGTGGATTCTCTGCTCTGAGAACATGCAAACATAAAACCAACCAACTCTTACATGGAAACATCAGCAAACTGATCAAATAAAAATGTAGAAGATTTATCACAGGAGT
The DNA here is from genome assembly GCA_024734555.1 of Trochalopteron elliotii. Taxonomy (NCBI): domain Eukaryota; kingdom Metazoa; phylum Chordata; class Aves; order Passeriformes; family Leiothrichidae; genus Trochalopteron; species Trochalopteron elliotii. The sequence goes on along the minus strand of JANPWX010000007.1, from coordinate 2,356,314 downwards.
CCTTGACTCCAAGACAGCTTTTCAAGTCAGTTAACTTCCCTTCTTGAAGTCGAACAGTTTTCTAATGCTTATCTCAGACTGTGTGGGTGGATGAATGAAATCAAGCGTCTGTGAATCTCTCACAAAGATATGATGTCTCTGTTCTCAGGCTCTAACAGCATCTCTTGGTTTTTTAAACCAACATGCCTGACGAATGATACAATTTTCACCATCATTCTATATATTCAAAAGAATGTGCATAATTATTTTCTAAAAATACGCCTGATACAATTTCTGTCTAGGTTTATAAACCGTCTAGCTCAAGCCCTACTTTGGCAGCACTCATTGTAGGATCAGGGCACTTTCCGACTATCAGGCTGCACTCTGTATTCTGGAAGCCTGTCTTGTCCCAAAAGCTCCCCCAACAGCACATATCTGTTTATTGTCTAATTCTGAAAATCTCCTTCTGAGGACAACTCTAGGGCTATGAGGAACTTCACTGGCAGCCACAAAAAGCACTGTGCCTGTGCCAATATTGTGTAAGAACTAGACTGAATAAAGGAATCCTAACTGATCATTTTGCCTCATGCCTTGCCTTTCCTTCCAAAATATGCCAAAATTATATCTATACAGAGACATTTAGTAGGGAATGGCAACACTTAAGACACTTCCAAGAAAAGTCCACGTTAGTTACTGAATAAAAAGATGTCAAAATCTAACACTGTTCACTTTAGTAAACACAGCAAACTCAAAGCCAGTAGAGAGGATACAGAGGCCACACTGTACCCAAGGACAGAGTGTTCAATTCCCATGCCAGAGCAACTATTCTGGCTGGTGGGCTGCCATGCACCTGCACTCAAACAGAATCTAAAACCAGCAGCAGCCTCCAGTACCACACACACATCCCTGAACAAAATTCATTTTCGGAAACATCCGAGTCAAGTGTGTGACCTTGCATTGACTCTGTCAGAGAAAGAAGCTTTAGATAGCTTGTGAACAACTTCTGACTTCATAGTGAAAAAAATAATCTAAATATTTAAAAGAATAGATTGAAAGGTATGGTCAGACAGTCAGGCACTGCATAGTGACTTAAATTAGCATTAAATTAGTTAGAGTTTACCTGTCATGAAAGAGGGGCTTGCAACAATCAGTTACTGCATCTCAGCTCAAGGGCAGCAACTTCTAAAGACATGCTAACTTAATAATTTACAATCATCTTCTCACAATTCTAATTTACATGACATTGCTTCAGCAAATAGATTACGCAATTTGCAAATGACCTGCAGCGATATCATTATATTAGTCAAAATCGTAACAATGCAAATTAGGACAGTCCCCTGGCTCTACACTCAGTCAAAAATCATTATTCTAGTGGTGCCAAATGTAGAATACATAACACACTAATAGGGTTTTCAGAAACTATGGCACATCAGTAAAAATATAGCAGCTACTGTCTTCCTGGATTTTTCTTCCTGTGCAGTGCCACATTAAAAGGTAAAACAAAATGTAGCAAGTATAGGAAGAAAGTGATAAAGACACCGAGTGAGGAAAAAAGGTGTTATTTGCCTGCAATGCCTACTAATTCCTGCAGAAAAATAAGAGAACATAACCACCAATTTTCCAGCCTTTGACTTGCAACATACTTCCTCTGTGGCTTTGGTCAAACCACTTACCTTGTATGTGACCCAGAGCTCTGCATTTAATAGAAACTGTTTTATTCAACTCTACAGCTCTGAATCCCAGTTTTCTTTGTTTTTTTTCCCTGACCTGTGAGGCTTACAGTACCATTTCATGAGAATGTGATGCAACAACAACAAAAAGCTCTGGCCTTTGTTCTCGATTCCTACAACTCAACCTAATGTCACACCCTGTTTTTTTAAGTGAATAAGCCCATAGTCAAGCTACAGCCAAACCCCTTAGAATGTAAAATCTGTTCATGTGACATAAACCTAAACAAGCTAAACATTACTGTTTCAAATGTATCAGAACTGTTAACCAGAATTAACTGACTTTGATTAGACTGTCTCACACAGTTGACAGACATGCCAATTTCTCAAACACTGTTATGTAAAAATGCACTTCTACATGAAAAAGATATCCAGAGGTCTTTCTTCAATAATTCTAGCTTCTGGGTTTTTTATTTGTAAAAAACATGACCTTCTGTAACTTTGCTTAACTAACTGCAATTTCCAATTATTCCAGGGAAGAAAACAGCAAGTTTTTTAAACATGACTTTACAAGGTAGCAGCATCTTGTGTGACAGATAAAATTACTATAGTTAAGCTTACTGTAAATGAAGTACTTCTCAGTGAAAGATTATTTTTACTCAATTATACTTTTATCCAAGAGGAAAAGAAAAATTATAACAAATACTAAGTCCTTAAAGAAACTCTTAGCTCATGGGAAGAAAAAATATTCTCAAAAGAGGCCCCGAATACTTCTTGTAATTTTACTTGCTCAAAACCAACTGAATTGAGGAATTACCTTGCCCTTAATAACATCATAGAAATGTAATCATGAAACATTGTCATGACTGAGCAAACAGATCTACCTTTTTTTTTTCCTGCGGGTTGTAATGAGTGGGTAAGAAGCGATGAATATTCTTTCAAGGAATTGCTTATTCATGTGTCTCAAACATCTCCCAACAAAATTATTTCATTTACTGAGAAGCAAATTCTCTCTTTAAAGATCAGTTTGTCCTTGGTTTTTAAGGCCACCAGAAGAAGTTAGGAAGGAGACCGCAACATCTGTTGTCATAGGCAGATGTCCAGTACTGTCATGCCTAAGGTCACTCTGTCTTTAACATCTGTCCTATAACACTCAAACCCACCATGTGTTGGCATTAGAAGGGCAAACATTATACTTGGTCTCTGCACAGGCTGAAAGGAGTCACCAAAATATGTTTGCTGATCAGCACAGGACGAGGTAAAACCTATTGTCTGTCTGGCAAACTGTGATGCAGAAAAACAACACAAATTCCCCAATTTCAGCATTAGGAGAGCGGAGAAACAGATTCCCCATGTCCAGCATGTTAGCACAAGTTATAAGCCACCAGCATCTCACACAGAGCTCATGACACTCAGTGGAAAAACTCTCACTGACTTCAAAGTATTTTGATCCAGTGTTGTTCTACACAAACCTGAGAGCAGATCATTTGCAGGAAATGAAAAAATAGAGTATATTTTCACAATACTATTTTGTCAGTCCTTTGGCATAATAACATTTCTCCTATAAAAAAGGAATTTTTTCTCTTCCATTCCTAAGGAATTTTCCTCTAACCTTTATTTATAATCATTATATTAAATAGCAACCACTTTTGTAAAAAAACAGATTATAATCAGTGCAATATTTGCTCTGGTACTAAAAAGCCTTTCCACTACCTCTGGTAGAATATTAATATATATACAAAAAAATCACTGGAAACAAAGAATTCTGGGTTAAAATCATCTTCAGCAGTACTCTATGGCAGTATTGAAATTTTCTTCAGAACTAGGCAAAAAAAGTATTACATTGTCCACATATTCATCATTACCATCCTTTTTGCAGACTGTTTTTAGCTAGTCCAATAAGGCACTCAAAAGCATTTTCCCAAAAAAGCAATAGTCGGATGATCACTAGGAAGTGTTTCCAAGATAACTGTCTATGCTTTGATAGGAATGATAGAAAGCCATACAGGCACCAATAGTACCTAATTTTTCATAATCAGAAATCAAGACTAGTCACAGCCAACCCTTCTGATCTCTGAGGATCAGCTGGAATGTAAATTTCTACAGTTGTGATGCAACAGGCCCACCTCTGCCATCACTTTCTACTCACCACAGCATCAGCTACGGAAAACAGCATAAACATACATCTTGCCTTTGCTCTCCACAAAAGTTTCAAGCTGAGTGCCAGATGGTACTACCTGTTCAGCATCACAGGAAAACACTAGTTTTAGAAATGTTCATGACCGATGAAGTTCAAATTTACTTTTCTATATTACAGTATTAATTCCAGGCTTTAAATATCTTTCAATTAACTGGACATGACAAGATAGTCACCAAGGAAAGACAAGAGAACTCAATCAATAAAAAAAGTTTAAAATTTGCAAACTGGAGATGAAATTACTCTCATCTTCTGAATGATGCTGCAAAGTTTTCTTTCCCTATTTACTTGCCATCTGAATTTTGACCAGCTGCTGTGCTGGGACTTCCCAGCCTCATCCCTATACTAGGAATAACTCCTCCAGCTAGTGGACTGCCTTTCACCAATCACCTCAGCTAGGCAGCTGTGGCACAAAATGTCCTTCCTATTCCTGTTCTTCCTCAGGTCAGACATTTCCTCTTGTGAAGAACAGATACACGAAGATAAAACTGCATTTTTTGGTGGCATGGATACAGTGAGAGATACAATGACAGGGACAGGCATTCAGTTTGTGGCATCACCTTGACAGGAAATTCTAAGTGCTGCAGGCAGTTAAAATGAAGAATGCACATATTTATTGAATGATTATTAAATTGGTCTATCTGATAAAACCACCTGTTCTGGAAAAAATTATGTCTATGTTTCATTCAACGCTGTCAGAAGAATAATGGATGATAACTGGATGACTTACCACATGCAAATATATATCCTAAAGCATTAGGCACTGACAGTTAACTGCACAGTACTTTTCCTGGTGTTCTGATTGCCTGAAAGTGTTGCTCAGCGACTCAGAGTTTAAGGACTCAGTTTAAGAACTGTCAACTGGTCATATCCTTATTGAGGAAATCAGATCAGAGGGACCAGGGCCCACAGAACCTGGTGCTCCATTAACCCGTGCAGCAGCCGCTGTGCTGTGGGTTCACCCTGGTCAGCAACAAAGCACCCACCCCGTGCTCACTGCCCACCACTGCCTCAGCAGGATGAGAAAGAGAAGAGGAATACAAAAAGCAAGAAAATGTGTGCTGAGATAAAGATACTCTAATAATCAATCCTCACCCCTACCCCACGCCAAGGGTTTCTTTTGTTAATAAAGATGTTATATGGCATGGAATATCCCTCTGGCTGATTTGGGTCACATGTCCCAGCTGTGTTCCCAACTCCCCAGTCTACTCACTAGGAGTGGGCAGAGTGTGAGAAAGAGATAGCCTTGGGGCTGTTCCAGCGCTGTTTAGCAACAGCCAAAGCATGGGTGTGTTTCCTAAACTATTTTATTCACAATTCCAAGACACAGTGCCATAGGCTGCTAGGAAGAAAGTGAACTCCACCTTGGCCAAACTCAGTACAGTCCAGTAACATCTGTAACTATTCTGCGTGTTGACAAACTATAAAAGGTCACTGTCCTCTATGCTCCCTAGTGCTCACTGCTCTTCTCTTGCCCAGTAACATTTACTCAACTGAAGTGTATCATAGCTAAACTCTACAAACCTGGCATTTCTGTTGCTCTCCCATGTCATTTCTGACTGCTCAGTAAAGCAAGGACACAAGCATTGTTATTTTCTCTTCCCATATAAGATGCAGCTCACACCTACACTGCTATAGATGATAGTTTAGAGATGGAATTTCAAGTGAAACTGAAACAATTAAAAATCGTTGTGCTAAGAAATTCTAAGTACATAAGGAACAGAAAGTTTAAAGCAATTGGTCACAATCTATTTTGCCAAAAATCTCAGCCTTTGGGGAAAAGATGCAGTAGGCATTACCAAGTAGATAATCAAGTTAGCAGAGGCAATTCTGGAAAAGGTTTGAGGAACATGGATAAATTCTCCTGTATTTGCACCTTGAATCAATCAATTAAAAATTAATTCAGCCGTAAAGCACTAGCCTTAATGAAAGAAATTGAAATACTGCAGTCTGTGTTTCACAAAAAGAAAGACTGGATTATCACCCTAAGTATTATGATTTTCAGAATGAGAAAAAGATCCCCCTTAACCTTTTTTCCACCTTTGATTATTGTCTCAAAATTAAATCTGTATACTTCAGTTTAAACCTTTCAGTGTGCTTCATGTGACTGTCTAGTATAATTCTAGCCACTCCACTGCAACCTCTGCTCAACAGAGATTTGTGCTTTCTAATAAGAACTGCTTGGAAAATCTGCCTGGGTTAAACTCTGCTTATCATTCATCAAAGCTCCTTTCTTTATTTTCTTTACCTTTGTCATATACAATGTCTCAAGTAACCAATATTAATAAGTGCACATTTGACATAAGAAGGTATGTCCTTTACACTTAGAAAGATAAATATAACAGAAGAGGTTTGTATGATAAAAGTATCTTAAAGTATCTTTCATAAGAGTGATTGATGTCAGAGGAAATAACAGGTAAACTTTTGATCTTTTTTCCAGTTATATCGATGGTCTAACAAAAGCCTACCTCAGTCTATAAACCTCAATTCTTTCTTTTGAAATTCATGGCTACAACACAGTTCCTAAACCCAGGATCTCTCCTAGCACTTGTCCTAATTTTTGCCAGGACCTTAATGTAATTCAATAACACCTCACATCATTGCTAGGGCTGAGGGAAAGGACTGTCTCTGGCTTTCAAGAAGAAGAGCATTCCTTCTAGCAGGAGAAAATGAGAAAATGGTGGGCAACATGGTCTGGTGCTGTTTTACTTTACATTTAAATGGTTTCTTTGTCTTAACCTTTTGTTCTTAATATCATTGCTGTTACTGTTACTTTTTTAATTTCATTGCTGTTAATTTATTTTTTATTTCAACCCATGATCTTTGCCTTTTGTGCTTTCACTTGGAAGGGGATTGAGCAGTGGGGTGGTTTTAGTGGAGAACTAAATTAGAGAATACCATTCCTAAGCCATGACAGCACCGTATGGAAGCCACAGCTCAACGCTGCAAACACTGACACTGATATATACAACTCACACTGAGTTGTAGAAGTAACATGAGCTAAATTCTGTGTGCTCCTTAGCACATACACCAAACTTTTATTCACTTTAATATAATCCGTACAATAGTATTACAGAGTGGAAAGGCACTTCACATTTTGAATGTATTTCTGGAAATTTTATGTAAGTAAAGTATTTATTAACTTAAATAATCACAGATCGAATTTACTTTCAAAAGAATTCTGCCTTTCTGAGACATAATTTAGTTTTCTGATTTGCTAGCTTATACATACAAAGCATAGGGACTTTATTAGGATCTCTCCAAAATCTTGATGTATCATTTAAGAATTATAAAACCATCTACTATTTGTACATAATCTTTCATCCAAAAGCATTTTAAAATTCAGTACACAAGATATTCCACATTGCTTGACACTGTAACTTGTTAAATAAGAACATTTTGAGCCCCACATCAACTAATGTTGCAGATGCTCCTTTATCACAAAGAGCTGTCACTGCACAGCCAGCCTGGCCAGGTGGACACAATGCTTTTCTCTTAAGGGGAAAGAAAGTGTTATCCTAATTCTTGTTCATCTCTCTGTTATGCTCCCATCTACAGACTTAATGGGTTACAATGACAACTCTTCTCCTCTTCCTCATGAGAAGTAGCATGAGCCAAATTATGCCTCTAACAATCTGTATTCTCACAATCTGCCACTTAGTGATAGTCACAAAATGAATAATTTCATTTTAACTATATAGTTAATTTCTATGTCTGTTCATCTGATATATTTGGACTTTCTCTCTAGGAAATACCTACTCAGGTAGGGCAGTACCATGAAACAGAGAAAAAAGGAAGGCCATTTAGGAAGTCACTTTCAGTACTAAGTTACTCTTTGCCCTATTAATATGTAATACAGAATTCACACTCCAAGCTCCCAGTGAGCCTAGGAACACACATATTTACATTGAGCACTTCTCATGCAGTGTATGGTTTGTAGAGCTGGGCAGCAATTGTAGAGATGCTGTAAACAGGAAAAAGCCAGCCAAGCTAAAAGGAATGTGCTAATTAAAGGATTCAAGTGAAATGCAAGTTAAAAGCAGTCAGATAAGGAGAAGGGAAAATCCTGTCCCCAAACAAGAAAGAAGGAAGGAGAGAGAACATACCCCTTGCTAGATTTGCATATCATATCCCAGGGCCCAGCCGCAGCTAGCAGGAGAGGGAAACACTGATCCTTCACATCTCTATTTAGTGCAGGTCCCCAGGCAGCTTTTCTATTGAAAAAGATCTAGGAAGGAAGTTAAAAAGAATGACAAAAGGAACAAAAGAGAAGGCAATGGAGTGCAGCTCAGAGCAGAAGCTGCTCCTAGGAAAGGGCGGTTTCTCAGCAGATAAAATCCAAGGACACCCAAAGTCATTCCAGTCAAAACTAAGACACGATGACTAAGGAAGAGGGCAAGTTAGAAGCTGAGTACTGGCATCGCTGTATTCATGATGGGTTAAACATTTAGGCAAGGCAATATGTGTAAGTGAAACTAAAGCCTTTCATCAGAGCAACAGATTAACAGTGTGGCAAGGGAAGAAAAATACAAGTTTTGGCTCTACAAGCCCTTCTTCAAGAGAGGTGCTGAGGTGTAACAGGTGAGTCAGGACAGTGCCTTCAGCTCTGGGACTTGAGTAAGATGTCCCGAAAAAGCCCCAGATTTAATCCATAGGTATGCCTGTGGTAATGGAAAGAAGGGTTTAACAGAATTTCATGTGCTTTCCATGAGCTTCCAGGCCTGGGAAGATGGCCTCTAGCCATTGTGATATCCACAGATATAAGAACAGGTGTAGAATTTCATGGCATAGTCCAAAGTCTCCCAAAGTCCATGGTGAACCTGCTCACTTGGGGACTTTGCATCAGGTCCTAAAATCAGATGTCATGAGGGAAACCACAGACAAATCCATGAAGTAAAACAGATGGATATTGCAGTTCATATCTGAAATAACTCTAATGATTTCCCTGGTTTTAAATTGCAAATGTTCCTTGGTATTCAGCTAGCTGGCTTTTCTCAAACCCAGTCTGCCAATAGTGGAAAAGAAACCTAAGGAGGAAACACTTAAAATAATTAATAATCATTATGGGCTGGGTTTAGTGAACAAGCATTATCTGTGGTCTTGGAATATTTCTCTGAGGTTTACTGGAAATTTATGAAGCATGGGAAAAAAACAACTGATAATGAAAGGAACAGGCGAGAGCAGAGTGCTTTAAAACTACAGAACCTTAAAAAGCTGCTGGGTTTGATCTATTTCAAAAATTTAAAGAGTTTTTTCTTGATTTTGTCCAAACTCTGAAGCATGAACAGAATGACAGAAAATATATATATAAATAAATAATTATTTTGGCTTCTTAGAGCTCTGTAAAAATCTAAATTCTGAAGGTTCTTCAGCAAAGGGAGTAAACAAATTAAACCACCATTCTTCCATTCCCCTCTGGTATAGATATTGTTCAATAGTCTCCAAATAACATAAAAGAGAAAACGTTCAACTGTTGAGGATCAGAAGGGTTTTTTCAGAGTTTCAGTTTAATTAGCTTAAAGCTAAGAATATATCCCACAAACTAACACCAAGTTCTTAGTCCATCTTTTCACATTTTGTGCCATTAATTATTTCTGTTATGCCAGTGGGAAAACAGACACAGGCCCTAATCAGTGCTCCCAGGTGTTTGTTAATGAACTCTGAGGGGACCAAACAGTCATAGCTGTTTTTCAGAACTGGAAGCCTTCCTTGCAAAGCAGTTCATTGTCTGCATATCACATCTTTATATAGCTTAATGTTGCTTTTATCATTTTATTGCTTTTGTTACTTTTTCACACGGGAAATGTTTTGATTAGATAGAATACACCCTCAGAGATTCATCCTTATCTTTCACAATAGCTATCTCTGCATTTACAGCAATAACACAATCTCCATAATCCCAAATTTGTAGAATTTTCTCATTATTTTATCTTATCACTTATCATCCTATAACACACACAGCCAGCTTAGCAATTATAATGACTGTATTATTACCATTTAACAGTGAGTTATAATGTTTGTAACTAAGATAGAAAATTGGACCAGTATCTAAATTTCAGTAACAGAATGCATCATTGTGACAACACTAACAAGATACTTTAGTGAATCTGTAGTATTCATCTGTACCTGTGACTAGCATGGTGTTTCTGGACCAAGGTTCTGATTGAAATGTCTCCCAAGACTTCTCTAAGCAAGCAAGGAGGCAGATCCTTTCTAACTGTTGCCTAACATAGGCTACGTGAGGTTCCTTCACAGTTCATCTACAAAGTCACTGGATTGCACTCACACAGGTGCTTCTAAGCAAGTCAAAGTTATTCCAACAACTAATACACAATTCAATTCAAGTATCAGCCAAAGCAGCTGACTGTGATATTGGCCAGCTGGCTGTGTGCAGGTGAGCTGGTACAGTCTATATTGGGGTGTGTGCTGGGACAGCTATGCTGCTGGAGTCCACTTGGGCCAGTCTGTAGCTGCAATGCTCATCTCAGCCAAGTGCTGAGAGAGCTTTATGTTCCACTTGTGCAGGGTGAGTGAAGGCTGCTGTCTCAGCCCCCTCAGATGACAGGAAGGGGCATGAGGACACCCCAACAGAACACAGATGTGATCAGGTAAAATGTTTATGTTTCTCCTTCCCCAAAGGAAGTACTTTCCCAGCCTCTATTGTAGCTGTTGGTTGGATCACAACACCTGTGCAGACCTGCCTGTCACATAAAAGCATTCTTTTGCTTGCATACTAGTTCCCAAATGACAAATTATGCTCATTTTTTTTTGCCAGACTGGGTGTGAACAAATTGCAGGGCTTTGACTTTCCACCAACACAGCCCTCTGCTGAGAATGCTGCAAAAAACAGCTATCACACTGAATCCAGTCCCATCTGTATCTCACATGGCGTTTTTACAGAAACAATCATTCTCTGTAAATTTATTGAGAAATGATGCACAATAGACCTAGGTCTAATCTGGAGCAGAGTAACTGAACTCTCATGGAGGAAAAAAAATTCAGAGGAAGATCCAAAATATTTCAGGAAGGGGATAAACAACTTGGTTTCTTCCTGTTTAATTCTAATGCCAAACTGTAATCACTAATCTACTCCTCAGCATAATCTAGAAAATATATAGTTTACCACTCAGTTCTTAAGCTTTCAATTTATATTTTAACCAAAAGCAAATGGCCACATAAAAATCTGGTTTGATATCTTGAGATGAAATTGTGGCTCCATTCAATTCAGTGGAAAACTTGTCATTGACTTATGTACTCAATAATGTCAGCAGGCACTTTTTCAGATAAAAGACTAAGCTTTCAGAATGAGCATGAAGGGACTGGCTTTGAAACTAAATTCAAAATTTCTTATTACTTTTCTTCCTCTCACTCCAAAAGAAAAGAGAAATCAATATGGGTTAATACAATGTTTATATTTCTGTCATCCTGTTTTAAATCTAAAGTGAAAAGGGCTGTTTTAACATTGCAAATGCTTCTTTCCTCTGTAGAACTATAGATCAAGGTTTGACGTAAGAAAAGCATAACTCTATAGGGAAGCTGAAAAATATTTAAAGTATTTTTTCATCATCTTTGAACACATGGAGTTCATTGCATAGATTTATTACTATTAACTCACGATGTATGTGCTCACACATTTTTTTATTTTTGTGTCCTGTTTTTTCCTATTGTATCTATGTCAGCCACCCCCCTTTTCTCCACATCAAACCCCTACTTCACCAACACTTGCATCAGTCCAAAAGGTAGGGCAATAATGAGGGCAACAGGAAACATTGTTTGCTAGGTGTAACTGGATTTCACATTTAATGATATGTTTTTATGCTGGAAAACATCCTTTGTTGAGAAGGGATGTTCCTCGGGAGTGGTCAGAGTAATGAGACCTTGGAAAAGAAGCAAGCATGACCCTCTTTTGCCTGCATACAACATTTGCTGAATAAACCCTCAAGAATCCCCACCTGATCTAAGAAGAATGAAGACTGAATTGAGATTAATCCTGAAGACTCACTGGAAAACAAGTGAAAGCTCCTTTTCTCCTTCCTTTGGATTTTAGTTCTTTCTCTAAGGTTTTTTGTTTGTTTGTTTTGTTGGAGATTTATTTTTTGATTGTTTGGGGTTTTTCTTTGTGCAAATGCAGAATTTATGTATTGCTTAAATAATACTAGGCAAAATGACAAACTAGGTAGCATGACCAGAGAGGATTTTTGATCACATAAAGCAGGAGTATGATTCAATTTAAAAAGAAGTGGTACAATTTTACCTTTAAATATATTAATCCTAAAATAAACATAAGTCAAAGTTTGAATTAAATTATGGAATAAGTCATATATAAAAGAAAATAGAAGACTAGGTTTCTGCTTCCAGTGACAGCTGTGCAGAATTATGGCATTACTTTTTATTTTAATTTTCTATTTAAAAAGTTCTTTTACTTTTTTAAAAAAATAATTAATTTCATTTTAACATATATTAATGTATTCCCTGGAGCCACTGGGATTATATTACCGGTAACTGCCACTAATATATATAGCAAGTAATACCTGTATGCACCTAAGCTTCCTTTTCTTTTTTCTAACTTTCATCCAGCTTGTCTGGTGGCATAAAGCAAGCGCACAGCTCTACTGTTTCAGTAAAGCAAGGCTGATTTACACCAGCTGGGGATTTAGCCTTTCTTGTTTCCATGAATCCAAACAATATCCCACAGAGCTGTACTGATCTCTTATACATGTATATAACAAAAAATGTAGAAAACTCTAAGATGTCTGAACACTTCCTCAGAGTGCTGAGACTTTTTCCCTGTTCATTTCATTTGTAAGACAGAAATAACTCTCTGATGACTTGACCCCTTCAAAAAGGAAAAAAATTCTTACTGATACGTGCTAATCAAACTGCCGAAGCAAATTTATTTTACTTACTATTGCTTGAAAACTGAAAATGATTAATAAGTTCTGGACCAAAGGCCTGAGGATAAATTCTGAAACAAACACTCCCTACTTTAGCCCATAAAATCACCTTATCTGTTTGATTTACACATCACTGTCTAGTGAAGAACAAGTATGCGTTTCCCTACATTACATCTATGAATTGTGCCACCATTTGTTAGGCTATAAATCATCAGCCTTTATAGTGTTTCAGATAATGGTATGTCACAGCTCCAGGTCATCTGTATGACCACAAAAATGAGTATGTAAAAAATGTTAGTATTTAACAAACTTATAACACATCAATAACTTGCTAAGAAAGATTAGGCATTGCATGGACATGCAGGTGTACAAAGTCCTGACGAGACAATGTCAATACTTCAGGCATGTGGCCAATTATTATTCAAACACCATCCCTAAAATGGATTTTCTTCTTGCAGGAGAACAAGAGAGTGTTTCCAAAAATGAAATTAAGCGTACAGTGCTGTCATTGTTGGGCAGAAGGGAGAAAATATTAAATTCTCCTATTTTTTCTATTAAAGAAAACCATTTATCATAAGAGGGTACTTTACAAAATGGAGTAAATCATACCATCTTCAAACATGGACTTTTGCAGAGGCCTCAGATATGACAGGTGGATATTTTTGCCCCTTGAAGTATGATTTGTAAGAAATGCTGTGTCTGGCAGGCTGTTATAACATGTCACAGTACTATTAAATGCAAGTCAGAAGCTCTTTATAATACATAAGCATTCTTTCTTGACTGGAAACTACACAGCCACCTGCCCCTGCTGTTATTCAAAAGCAGAAGACAAGGTAGTCATTCAGAAAGTAGTGGACTGAGAAGCATTTGGCTGGGACGAATACCAGCATAGCAAAGGACAAGTACAGAACAAGAGCAATGAAACTGCACATGATTTACTGGTCAAACTACTGATGCAAACCCTGTTTCTGCATCACAAAACCTGGGTCTCATATCAGTATCAGGCAAATTCCTCGTTTCTGAGACACGAATTTTACAGCAACCATGCACAAGCAAAATTGTTGCCACACCAGTTGTTACAATGTTCACACAATTGACATAAATACAAGAACTACCAGAGAAAAATCTTCAGCATTAAAAGGAAATCACTAGCTAGTGTAACATATAATTTGCATGTTCGAGAATTCTATCAGTGAATGGAGTATCACCTTCCAAGGATTCACCTGCGTTTTTCATCTTTAATTCATTCAAAAAATACAAGCAGTCTGACTTTACTAATGACATCCTACTTGTGCCAAACATTCATTTCTAACACCAAGAAACAAAGAACCAAAACAGTTTTTTTATACAAACATCTCCATAAAGTTGATGAATATAATCACTTCTTTTTTCCCTGTCTTAGTTCCTGCTGTAGACAGACTGGATGGAAGCACGTCCCCTTTTGACTTCTTTACTTTGAAAAGTATGTATCTAAATGTGAAATGGGGATTCTCTACATTGCTCATATCTGTTTAGGAGTGACATTTTTCATAGACAACAAACTGCCAAAGAATATCATTGTGGTCATTGACATTTCACATACCCAGGTCCAAAGACAGACTGTGATAGTCAGATTAGACCATTTGCAATCCTGTGTTCTTTAGACATACAAAAAACATATGTATCCCCAAAAGTGTAGCTACTTAAGCACTTTTCTGCAAGTAATGTAAAACTTTCAAGAAATACAGAACCACCATTTATTTTGAGTACTCTCAGTTACTAGCCCATAAGAGAGACCTGTTTTCACTGAGCTACTTACATGCCAACGATGTGAAGGTTTTAAAAGGTGGATTTGTTGATAGAAATCCAGTCATAACAGTGAGAAAAATGAAATATTACAAAGCTGAATTTAAATTATGCCACATGTGTGGCAGGCCAGTTTTCTATGTGGAATTTATATAAGCAGTTGAAAAAGTGTAAAAGAGGATCATGCTCTGAAGTTCCTCCATTTTGAAAATCAGAACTAAGTTCTCAAAATCCATATACATCATTTTATGCCTTAAAATGATTATACACCAACTTCACAGCAATAGTTCTCTTTTTTTTTCTATAAAAAGAGCATAAGAGGAATACAATTTCTAGCTAAAACCTGAACTGTGAATCACATCTGTAATATCCATAAAGACTTCATGTGAAAATCATTTCTCCATCACTTGCATAACATTCATACTATACTTGTATTCATTTAATATATGAATACATACCTTTAACAGATTAATTTATTAATCACAATTTCAAAGTTTACAGTTGTTTTTTGATCTCTTCATAGAGGGTTGGTAAAAAAGAGACTGAAAAGAATCCTACATGAGGAAAGCAAAAAGCAAATACCAGTGGACAGGACCTGCTGTTATTACAGAGGAGAGCAGATAAGCTGTATAGCTAGGATTGCAATTTTCTAGCCTGCAAAAGCCCAGCATTATCACTCTGTACAGTCTTTTCACCTTGGACCTATACACCATGTACAACTCTTTCTGTTTTCAAGGAACTATTTAATGCCCTTCATCTGGAAGTTTAGACTGGACTGTAGGAAGCTTTTTTTAACTAACAGAGGGTTGTCAAATGCTCAAACAGGCTTCCTGAAGAGGTGGTTGATGTCCCAAGTTTGAGAGGCAGTTGGACAGCACCCTTAACTATAAGCTTTGTCTTGGTTGGTCCTTGGTCAGGCAGGTGGACTAGCTGTCCACTGCATTCCAACTGAAATAATCTATTCTATCTTATTCTATAACACCTCTCCTCTAACAAGTCGTAAGAAAGCAGGGGATTCGGCTTAGATTCTAGCTCTTTTTAAAATTAACCTGTGCTAAAATTTCAGAGGGTCACAACTGAGGAAATTCTGCCAATATCACACCAAAATCTTTAAGCTTCACAGTGTGAAGCCTGGTAGAGTGGAAGTCCTCTTAAGGAAAGTACTCACAAATAACAAACCGTGTTGAATGAAAGTATCAGTGTTCTCTCTTTCATCAGCAGCTAAGCAAATTACCTTCTGCTCTACCACAAATATTGATTTATATTAATCACGAAACCTTCATGACTTGCAGGCATGAGAGAAAATCAATACAGTAATGTTCTTGTTGGTTTTCTCCTAGCCAGGAGATTTGTGTGACAGAAGAGGGCACACAATGAAGCCCTGTGGTAAGTCTGTAGGTAAACAGATGAGAAATGTGAGAGCAAAAATGCTGGTAGTGAATGGAAAGTAAATCCTTTAACAGCCCTAACACAAATATGCTTTGAATGCTGATTTTCTTCTTTCATCCCAGAAGCCTATATTTAGCATTCAGTATGAGAGAACAGCTCTAGGAACCGTATTTCTGCCAGGCTTTTGGTACATCTCAGGCTTACTATTCAGATGTTACTGACAGATCTCCTCTCATACTCTTCATACATAAAAATCGCTACAGTGAAGCTTACTCATTCACACATACTGCTCTGTGAAACAAACACTGCTGTGTCACTTCATGACCCATGTAACAATCTGCTTTTTAAAATAACACCTTGATGATCTCAAGCACACCTGTGTCAGGAAAGTCAGCATATGGGTGAATTAGTATTTACGTGTCACTGGAACAGATATAACCAGGTCTGTAGCATGAAAACCAAAGCACAGATGCTACCTGAATCACATAGCTAACAGAATGAGACTAAAAGAGAGTAAAATACATCCATCTGTGCTGAGCGAGGTACTGACTCCTTAAGAGTGAGGTACTGACTCCTGAAATGCACAAGGCCAGTGGAGTCAATAGATATGTTCCTGTTTATGTTTGCAATTAATTTTCTTGTACAACTTTTTCTACCGAATTGTGGATCACTGCTCCCAAGTTTAACCTAGTTCTGCTTAAAAAATAATACTACTATTCCTTGTACTGCTGTAATTGAGTGTGAAATAATTATAAAAAGTCACTGAATTCACTTTCCTAGGGTGTCCCAAAATTCCTTTTGCATATAAGAAATTGTGGGGAAAGTCAATTTTGTTTTTGTACTGCACCAGGGAGGCAAAACTAGACGCCACAATCTTAATTTCAGTTTTACATACTAGGAAATGAACTACAGGGTCATTAGTTTGCAGCTGCAGTAAATGAAAGCAGAATCTAATTTTTACTAACAGAAGACAACATGAGAAAAGCATGAGTATACATTAGTAGCACTTCAAGAGATTAGAATATGGCTTTAGTTTTTTCAAAGCTAACTTTCAATATTAATGAATGCACATGACTTTCAGCCATAATAGTTTCTACTTAATTTAAAAGGCTGTCAGTTTGCCTTCAAACACAACAATTCGCAAGGGAAGCCAAAATTATGATCACAAAATGAATACCTATTTAAAATTTTAAATCTAATTTGTAGAACCTACACCATGAACGAACCCTTTGCAGTTGTGCATTCCTCTCTCAATAAAATGTTGAGATTTGCAAGGGAATGAATAGATACTACTTTCTAGTTCTCTCTAGAAACCCAGGAAATAACAGTTATATTGTATTAGCCCTGTCTTAATGAAGTTGGAGGAACTGTCCAGACCATATGAATAAAATATAAATATAAAAATATAATAAAAATTGTGAATTTGGACGAGTTACTCTTGACAGGTTGGTTGATGTTCTTTCTACTAATGTCTGGTTTTCTCCTGCAAAGTTACTGACTGCACTGCAGGTGAAGAACAATCAACAGGAAACTGATAGCAAAAGTGTAATGAATTACTGGGCCAGTGATCTCTGTGATTTCATTTTAAGTCATAATTTTCTATTAATTTGTGCTATTTAGAAGTTGAATTATCTCAAACTTGTTTTGCAATTTAAAAAATTGGTAAAAGTCCTAAAGTAGCCATGCTAATATGGGCTTTAGAGGGGAAAAAAATGTAACAAGAAGGAGGACTTAAGAAAAATTTGGAAATTTATAAGATAATTTTACTCTACAAGTTTGAAGAAGTTCAGTATGCATTTTAGGGAATTTAGTAAGTAACAAAATTTATCTGCAACCATTATTTTTCCTTCTTTGCATACAGAATCCCTATATTATGTGAGAAATCACTGAAAAATATTTTACAATGTTTTTTTCCTGGTACTTCCAATACAGATAAAAGTACTTTGAAACTAAAGCCTTGAAACATTTAATGCAAGCACTATATATTTCTCTGAGTCCTTATGTAATGTTACTTTTCAAGAAAGTCAACTTTAGAACAAAACTTGCAATCCTCAAGCACTGGGGAACTGTGGGAGCTGCACCACCATCGTCTGTCGCTTCACCTTCTCCATCACCTACAAAGCCTGTGGTCAGACTCCCAGGCTTTTGTCACATTCAGGAATATGTCTGTGCACAAAGAGATCTGGGGAGTGGGCAGTACAGGAGGAGTGAAGGATGAGGGGAGAACACATCTGTGCACAGCTCCCGTGAGGCACCAGGGCAGCACACACCTGCTACACACCTCAAAGTCAGCTGGATGAGACTTTGCAATTCAGCAAACAGTTTTCAGTTCATTTGATTCAAACCAAAGACAGTGTGTGCCCTGAGATTTCCATGGCAGAATATTTGCATCTGAAAGCACTGAGAGGGAGCTGAGGTTATTGTGCTTTATGACAAGAAGAGACATGAAACCAGGATTTCCAGCATACTGCAACTCACATAATTCATCAGTCATCCACTTCCTACCATGCAGGGCCAATCCTACAAGAACTTTAGCTCCACACAGCAGCAATACCTCTTCACAGCTAAATTCTATGCCTATGTAATTACACCCAGTTCTTCTGCAGTTAATAAAGCAGCAGAAATTTACAGCAAGGGTTAGCACGACAATCTAAGCCACCTTCAGCCTTGGTATTAAGTACAGAATATCTCCATTTATCTCATTTGTTCCTGTCATAAACATCTTTAGAAGAATTCTACCTATTGCATAAAAATTTATTTCCTCGAATTACTACATCATGTATCATTGTAATTTCAACACTTATTTCCTTTCAACAATTCAGATAATTATGTTTAAGAACTTAGAACAAGCTTACATAAAGTCACTTCACTCTGTGTATTATGTGACAGTCGCTGTATTACTCATGAGTAACCAGAGCCTGTCACATTGCAAAATTTCATGAATAATATGTCATATATTATGCATGCATGTATAGTTCAGCATCGTCAAATATAACCAAACAATTAATAAAACAAATGAAGAATACATAATTGGAGTGCTAAGTCTGAGAACTCAGAAGTGAAATTACTAGCAGAGGATTACTCATCTGCCAGGAAAATATCCATTGTAAAGCAATCCGAGTGCACTCAACCAGTCTAGTTTTTTTAAAAAATTAAGTATTGCTATTAGAAACTGATTATACTTTTTAACAGCAATAAATCCCCATGAAATTAGTTATTATTTACCATAGTTGTAGCATTAACCTTCTGAAGCAAATTTAGCAAATTGATAGCTAACGCTAATGACCAATTTTGAAAGGGATTACTCCTTAATTATATCATATACAGTAGTAGTCATAAGATACGATCATTTTGATCCAACTGCATCTTAACAGTAACAGTCTGAATTGGAATAAACTACATTAATCCAGAACCAGTAGCTCATATAATTAGAAGGGGCATGAGGACTACTTAGATGTGTTATTTTTGCATGACCCAGGGGGAAAAAAAAAACCACCTTTGGTTTACATAAGAATTATTATGCCCTTTTAAAAGCCCTGCTAGAGCATTGACAACTGCTTCCAAGGACCCATCTATTATCAGACTTACACAGTGTGCTTGCTCAATTGTGTACTTCATGTGACCTAACCACCAGGACATAGGGAAGCATGGAACAGCCCTATTTTCAAGACAGACATTTATTGTTTTGGACACCTTGAGTTATTACTGAGCTTCTACAAAGGGCCACTAGCTTCTTGTTTTTTTACAAAACCACCACCAGCAAAGAAAATAATCTCTTAAAAAATCTGTCTATTCTACATAATGACATGAGCCACTGTAACTATAGTGTTAAATGCAAATTTCAAAATCTGATCAATATATGCAAGATTGTTTAATTAGATTGGTGTCGGCTTTATCTATCGGTGGAAATGGAATAAAATAAAAAACAATCAAAACAATTCCAGTCTCTCTTATTCCAATGGAGCTTCTGGATGTGCTTTGGACCACAGCTCAGGCAGAACTCCTGTGTGGAGAGCAAGTGTCTTTTAGAATTTCAGCTGGTGAAACTCCAGTAAAGATTTCTTACAAGAAGAAGGGATTTTCTAGCACCTCCAAGAATTAAGGAGTTCCTGCCACAACAGAAGTCTAAGAGAAAAGGGAGAAAGAAGGTTGTGGGCCACTGCCACACCAACTCCAGCCACCAAGGCCATCTCAAGTTCAAATAAATTAAGCAGCCTCCAGCACCTTCTGTATATTGTGACCCATTCAATTAAGTCAGGAAGATGAGATGGACAGGATGTCCATTTTTATGCTTGTAGCAGCACAGGCTCCAGAAGTGGGGTAGATATCAGATCTTCCAAGCAGAAAATGGGGCTGTTTAGCAAAATGCAGTGATGTCTACTACAGCAAGTGCAACTCACTGCAGTCGTTTCTGCCCATGGCTTTATGACACTGGCCAGTGGCTGCCACATCACTGCCAGCACAGGGGCTTCAATCTCTTCTCCCTTATTATGGCTGAAGAGCTGGTTTTAGAGTAGGGTAGGAGCTCACTCGCTCTCCTGAAGATCTAATATGCAGGCACAAGAGGTATTTACTCCAAACGTGATTTCAGGCTCATTTAAGATTGATCTGCAGTACAAATGACAGAGGACTTGTCATATATAAATTTGGTAAAATAAAGTAAATGGCATAGAAAATCTCATGTAATCCCCTGGTTAATCAAAACTGCTAAAGGGCTTAAATACTCAAAGTATTACAACTGCAACTTGAAAATCATCTGCGTTCATGTTTCTTACTTATTTTTGTGCATGCCTAAGATGAGTAAAATCTCAAACCAGAGGAATAACTACTCACAAACACGCAGGCATTTGGATCCAGATCTGAAATTTGTGGTTGGCCTTGCCTCCCTACTGGCGGAAGCCCAAACCTCCATTACCAAGCACCCCAAACTGTGATACTGATGAGAACACGTGTGGGAAACTTTGCTCTTACGCACATATAACTCCAAGTTGTCATCGCTTCCCTCTCCGCAGCCTTGGCTGCAAATCTGAATGAAGCCCAGTGGTGCCGCGGTCCTCTCCTCCCCCTCTTTATAGCCATCATTTTTGTCCCCACTTTGAAATATATTTTCATATAA
Organism: Trochalopteron elliotii; assembly: GCA_024734555.1. NCBI lineage: Eukaryota > Metazoa > Chordata > Aves > Passeriformes > Leiothrichidae > Trochalopteron > Trochalopteron elliotii. The sequence continues at coordinate 2,335,287 of JANPWX010000007.1, read as the reverse complement.
TGCCAACTGAAAGCTCTCAAAGCTGGAATGCTTGCTGTCACTTAGACTATGCTAGGGAGGAAAACTTTTATTGGAAACATTCCTTCCCTTCCTTTTAATTTTTGCTGCTCCCACGCTGTTGTTGGCAGCTTTAGATCCATATCAGAAGAAAAGCATGTAAAATGCATGCAGTTAGGCAGTGGTCCTGTAAGGCACTTCATGTGCACAAATATCTGCAGCTGTGCACTGCTTCTGATCTGTAGGAGACTACACATGGGCACTGGGATCAGCACACATCAAATCCCTGTTATTAAATGCATGTGTCTTTAAAGCAATGAGTCTTAATTCCTGCTAAGAGAGTCCAATAATAATAATAAAAATAAATTATATTCACCCCCAGCAGAAGGGAAATTACAATCTCATTCTCTCTGTTCAGGACATACCAGCCCAGAAATGCAAGAACATAAAAAGACTAATATGGCTTCTAGTGAGATGTCTTAAAAAACCTGAAGTACAATTAGCATTCAAATCATATTTATAATTTTTTCCTCCCTATTGCCAGATGTCTCTTATGGCTTTGCACTCTTAGTAGGCAGCAAGAACCATCAGCTAAAAGCCAAAACTGTGTATTCAGATTCCTATGTGATGTACATTTTAACAATAAAGAGGAGAAGCTGGAAACAAATTAACAGGCAAGGTATTAATCTCCAAGCACATTTATATTGAGTTTAACTGTCTTACTGAAAGCAATCCTTATAAACAAAGGAGCACAGAGCATAATAAAGGAGAAGCTAACTGATAATTAAGGAGCTGCTATATGCAACTGAGACTAGCTGGTGCAAAAGTCCATTTTGGCTTCATTCCCTGAGATCATACGCTGCAAGTGAAGTAAAAACAAAAAGATTTATTGAAAAGCCAGTGAATAGCAACACTTTCTTGCAATTATTATTTTTCTTTCTTATACATGAATTGAGATATAACTACATGCTGACCTTTGAAATACATGCCTAAAAAGTACAGCATTTTTGCTATGAGTTTAGGAAATGTAATATAAGACGAGACTTAGGAAGGCTTACGATAATAATTCACAGGAAATACTGCATTTCTGTCATGTAATTTTACAACCGACATAAATTCAAATGGGTACATATTTCAGCTGGCTTCTGGGGAGCTACCCATCAGTACAAATTCCCACAGAAAGAAGCAGCCATACACCTCAAAAGGTGCTGACGTTAGTAGAACCGTATCTTGCATCCTTGCTCATGCAGAAATTCCTACCAACACCTTGAGAAATGTTACTGGTACAAAAAATTTAAGACACAACAGAAAAGCTGGCAATATGCTGAACAGAGGCCTTTGTTTGTCTAGACTCTGCTTACCCAGGTTACTGATAAAATCAAATCTTTATACAGGTTTGTGTTTCTGCCCTGATTTTATTTTCAGATTTGCATTATATGTGCAAATCTACATTCTGTCATTTATCCACAGGTGTGCATGAGGTGTTTCAGACATCTCTCCAGCCTGACCACAACCCCCCGAGGAGCCAATTGTACTGATGAGCACAGCAACTCACAAAGGACTCACAGCTATCATCTACAAGGAATATTTAATGATATGCATGGAATAGGTTGGTGATTCCTTCCCTAGCTGACCCTTGTGCTTCTAGTGAATATATATATCCAATGGGATACACATCTAGGCTCAAGTTTACATATTTCTAATTTTACCTACAGAAGGACAAAATCTTGACTATACATTTAGCAGGGAAATAAAAGAATTGCTGCTTTTTAATTAGGATAATTAAAAAAAAGTAATCAGTAATTTTTAAATACTTAATTCTACATATATAATATGTAATAGAATTAGCCTAGCCAACAGTTAGTTTGAAAAGGCTGGAGACATTTTGGGGTTATTTTTGCTTTATTTCCCAGTGTAGTATAATCTTAAATTGCAGATGTAGGTATCTGACATTACAGTATGCCAAGCAAAACACTTCACACTTTCATTTATTTTTTCTACTCAACAGACAGCCACCAAGCTTCTGCAGTGAGGTGTGTAAGAGCTGCTCTAATAATCTTTATCTTTGGAGTGAGGTAGGCTTGGTACCTTCCAGTTACTTTCCTTCAATGTGAGTCTACCACTGTGATTTCTATTTTCTTGTCCTTGCTGTGAAATGATGAGTCTAGGTTGAGTTTGTTTCAAAAATACTGCAATTCTCCTATGAAACCAACAAAAATTTCAGCTGATAATATATCAAAAGGTGCTCCTTGCAAGGCAGACCCTAATTCACAGGTAATATTAAAGCTGATGCCAGGAATATTTTGTCACTTGGAGTGTGGCAGAGACAAGCTTCAAACTCACATTGATCATCCCCTCTCTAAAACACTGGCATTTCAATTCCTACATCCCTCTGGTGTGCAACTGATAGGCCTGGGCAATTCATCTATGCTTTTCTGCATTCCCAATCTGCTGTTACCACCTGCTCTTTCACTGAAAACCAACTCTTGTTTGCAACTGGTCAGGTAAAACATGACTTAAAAAAAACATACCAGCAACAGTAAAGATGGTAATACAAAAATACTAAATTCCAGACTGTTGTTGACTTTGGTATTTCATGTTTGATGAGCAAGCTTGAATTCCCAAGCTGAGGAAGCAGTAATTAGCATGGTGGCTGGCTCAAACACACATCTGTCCCTTGTGAACGGGAAGTTCTGGGAGCTGTTAGGAGGTAGTAATAGGTTCTTCATCCTTTAACATCTAAAGCCATATTGTGAAGGTAACATATGTGCAACTCATGACAAACCTGGAAACCCCAAAGTTCTCTTGGTGGCAAGAGTCCTGTTCACACATCAGAGGAGCATTTACTTTCCTCAAATGCAGAAATCAGATGATGACTCATCAAGTATTGGCAAAGGTCTCTGCAGGCAATAAGAGAGTAGTGACTGAAACAGAGATTTAGTGGATGTCTTGAAAATGCCACAACAAACAACTAATTTTATTTGGCATATATGCCCAAATTTTCTATTACCAGGTGTTAGCAGCTGTCTGCCAAGGAATAAAAATATGACCTAATATTTACAACCTCTTGAACTGCTCCTCTGCCCTCTCATAAAGCAAGCAAATGGAGGCTTTTGCCTCCATTTTAATAATCAGTGATGTTACAGCAATATTTAGTACTTCTTTACCTTCACTGAGGAATTATGAATTCAACTTTAGTGGCCAAATTAAGGATTTTGTTTCATTTCAACGTTTTGGAACCTCTTAATCTTACCCAACATTCACAGTTCCACCCCATCTTTCCTAAGAGTTTTTTAATCAATGGAGTCAATAAACTGAAGGAATTCTGTGTTTGAAGGCGTGGAGAATTTGCCTACACAGTAAAGATCAGATTGTGATCACATATACCTTTTACCATGAATTTTCCAATCTTTAGACAAGGACTAGGAAAAAAGGATATAGAAATTCTATAAGAAAGAAAAGAAACCAAAAATATAAAACAAAGGATTAAGTCTTCTTAATTCTGATTATTTTCTGATGTATCTTTGTATACAAAATTCATCGTAACACACCCTTTTTCCTTGCTTTTGCTTAATAAAACATTAAATTAATTGCGCCTGCCTTGTCTGAGAGAGCTGGTGCATATTAAAAAAATCTATGGGTCACTGAAAATGGAGTTTTATAATAGAACACATCAGTTGTACATTCTTACAACGTGTATTAAAATAAGAGGAAGCAAAACTTGCTACAAGCAAATTTCATCATTTCATACTGTGATGCATCTGTATAAAACAGCAGCTAGAACAACTCTGCAGGCTTTATAACCTTTTATTAGTGGTTCTCAACACCAAATTACCAGTGTTGTACATGCATAAATGGAAACTGCCTCACCATTATCAGACAGGCAAGTGAATGTGTTATTTTCTCCCTTTTCTCCTATCCCTAGCTAATGTCTCATCATAACAACCTCATCAGCTAACACTGATAATCTGCTCTACCTCTTGTCTTCATCTCAAACACAACCTCAAAAATGACTTTAAGTAATAATCAGCCTGGCTGTGAGCTGAAGGCAGGCAGGAACTGGGAAAAGCTGTAAGTGCAAATGGCTGACCTTCAAACCAGCCGTTTGCAAAACATATGTGCTGCCACAAAACAATATCAAGTAACCTTTCCTGTGCTGCCACTCTCAGATTCACACTGAGGCTAATCAATATTGCCCTGCAGTACCAGAGAGGCATTTCCACATGCTCATGAAGGCTCCTGGTTGAATGTCATTCAGTCTAATAGCACCACTAGCTTCAAAACAGCCCAGCATACCCTGCAGAAGTGGCAACAAAGCAAAAACCAAGCCAGGCCACACAGTACAAAGTGCTTCCCCCAGTGGATGACCCCACTGGGACCCTCTCCTGCAAAAATCCTCGAAGACAGAAGCACTTTCAGGGCAAACCAGCTAGACCACAGGAAATGAAGCTGATGGGGTCGGTGAATTTGCTACTTCTATGGAAGAAGTAAGCCCTCCCTCCTGTCTGCAACTTTGTGGGGAAGAGGTTTTGTAAGATTTTGTTTTATAAATAATGGTCAGTGCCCATGACACATTGTGGGGCTCACCATAACTGCCCTGGTGCTGAGGGATTCTTTTCCTAATATATATATGAAAATTAGACAGCAGGTTCCTGCACTCCCTCAAATTGCAGAAAACACTCAGCAGGATTATCCAGAGGCCTAGGTACTCAGCACAGCTTCAGCTGGAGCTCCACTCCGTTCACTCACCATGGGCTAATGACTGCAGCTCCGAGCATGAGGCACACACAATAATGAAAGAGTCTGAAGACAATTTTTTTCTTCCACATTTGCTCTCCCTGGTGTTGCTCAGGCCTTGCCGCTCCCCAGCTCAAGCTCCTCAGGAGCTTCAATCCAGTGTGTTGTGACAGGCCCACTCCAGGGGCTAAGGCAGCCCCTCTAATGCATTGGCAGTCTAATTTATAAACTCCTTCCAGCATTTCAAAAATTAAAAAATAAGCTGATTTGCCATGCATCTGATATACTTCTTCCATACAAAAGTCCATGTGCAAACACAAATTTAAATGTTCCTTTCTCCATTACTTATGCCCTCCATACTTAGTGCTTATACTTTGTGAGGCACAGAATGATCTGTTGTTCATTTAAGAGCCTAAAATCCATACCAGTTTCTCGTAACTAAAGCCAACACGCGGCTTTACTCAAGCGAGATCTGCACAAAACACAATTACCCATCAATTGACTACACATCAATGGGACAGCACATGATTAGACAACAGTGGGGAATCCTAATGATCCCCTGTGAGAATTAGGGGAGTGCAGGCCTCTCATTTTCTGCTCCATGATGTGTAGATGAAAAGTGCACTGGAAAGCATACAAAATGAACGGCAGCATTTCTGTGTACATCCTAGCTTCATTTCCATGGGAATGTGGAAATCTAACAAGACCACGATTATCACATGGAAGACAAAAAAAACACTGACCATAATGTCTTACTTAAGAGCACAATGACTTGTCCAATCTTTAGCTTTGATGTTTTCAAAGTGGCTGTTAGACACACACACTCAACCTCCAAGAATTTGGGCGTTCATCAATATCCACAGGTAGGTGGCAGATACACTGCTGCAGCTCTAGGGACACTTCACCTGATTTTGAGTGGAGGATTACTCCTCTGACAGGGCAGTCAAAATAATACAGCCCTCCCAGGGCCAGACACAGTGCAACAGCACACTGCAAAGAAGCTGACCAATTTCTACTTGTGTTTGTTCCATTCCCCATCACATGGGTATGGGAGAATTCAAACCAAGCATATGGGTACACTCTACTCATTTCAGCCCAGGACATACCAACATCCCAAGAGAGATCTGAATGTTACCAAAGACTATCAAATTAACAGAAATACACTGACAAAAAGAGTTATACTATGTTAGTGCAGCAATAATGGCGCTAAGTGATGGCAAAGCATGGCTAAGCTTACAGCAAAATTCTATTTTTGCCTGTTCAGAAAAATAAATGCAGTTTCTGTCACCTGAATTTTGTCCTTGCTTGACAAATTTTAAAGAAATTCTGTGGCTTTTTCTTTCGTGGTTCTTTCACAATCAGTGCTCTACAAGGTTTGACACAAAAAACTCTTCAACAAAGCTGATCAAATTTCTTTGAAGTTTTAGGAAACTCAGTGATGTACACACCTCAATACAAATCCAGCAACGATACAGGGAAATTAGAGCAGCAACGTCCAGCACATGCAATTTTAACTAACACCTCCTATCTTTCAATAACTGGATTTTTGACTGTTTTGGGTCCCTTGCGTCTCACAGTAAAAAAACTGTTTCCTTTGTTCCCTAGGCAGCCAATTTTGTGGAGCACATGCCAACATTATCAATGAGATTTTTCATACTAGATTAACCTCTTGGTTCACCTTGTCCAGTACCAAGTGACTAATGTAATCCATATGGTATTTTCAAATATTACTTATTTTGCCAGTCTCAGTAAACCTAGTTTGGTTTCCTTCCTTGGTAACAGATGTGCATTGAACGGGTCTCCCAGTGAGCAAGAGCTCTCTAAAGTGTAGCTCAGTTTTCTCTTATTAACTTTTTCCTCTCCCAAAACTTTCCTAATCTCATTGCTCAATTGCTATGCAATTAGTAAGCTCCCTTCTATCTTTGGTTTGTTCATCAGTACAGTTCAGTAGAAATCAGTATGTCTTTAAGACTCTTTGAAGGAATTAAATGGTTGAATTAGCCTGGAACTTATTTATCGTCATATTGGGTGATGATCAACACGGAAGGAATGACAGTACTTTTTACAGCTCTAAGCTAAGTCAGAAAAGGACTGGGAGAGAAAAGACTGGGACATTTCTATCTTTCCAGCATGCACAAACATCTGCTGTTGTTGCAGGCATCTGAGACCTGCAGGTCTGGCTCAAAGTGGTCATTCCTTCCATTGCTCTGATTCTGTGGCAAAATATCTCAGGTAACCAGAAGGTTCTGACAGCCCATCTGTCTTTCTATTATTTGTACTCCCCAATGTAGTACTTGAGCAGTTAATGATAACAAGCAGTGTATCAAAACCAGCGTGCTTGGACAAACATCACTTAGGACACTTCTTTTGCAAGCTGCACACATGGAAAGGGAATATCTCACTTCTACTTTGAGGAAGTAATAAAGCCTTCGGGTCACAGACATTAAAATTACTCATATACTGAGAGTCTTACAAGATGAAATACAAAAGCTGCTATGCCGTATTTTGGATGACCTTCTCAATCCTAAAGTGCCCATGACTATGCGATGTTGTTTGCTCCCTGTCTCAAGTCATTCCCTGTACATACAATTAGCAAAAATAATTGCTTCATCACAAACTGAATAAAAATGCCAAGACCCATTTAGAGACAACAGCAATCATTAAACAAAACCTATTTGCAGGAGAGCTGAAGGCATTTCAAATACGCATATGAGATTCAAAAATAGAAGAACACTTCAGAGTGTTCAAACTGCAGACAAAATCCTGTTTAATTTCAAAGGTGGCAGGGTTACTAATGCACCAGCTACTTCAAAGACAACAAAATAAATTGCTTTTTTAAAACACTGGCAGTTCCATCCGGCATAATGGGAAATACATAAGACTTACCAAATATGAAATGTAATGTGCACAGGTTGTTCAGAAGATGCTTAATTTGCATGAGTGAGCATTACAAAAGGCATAACTTATCATCACAGTTAGGCTCAACTTCAGAAATTGCTGTTCAGTCATGAACCTCAAATAGTCAACCCACAAGGCCATCTCTCCATTTTATTCCATAATGCTGGAAAAATAAAGTGTTGTTTATATAGCTGGAAGGCTTTGCTCTATTATAAAACACAACAGAGCAGTAATTTATTTAATATCATTATTTAGCATGTGCATGACCACAGATAAATAGCAATCCACTGAAGAATTTAAGGCCTCCCCTGAAATATTTTTACAATCCTCTCAAAACCAATGAACTTTTGACTTAGGACTGGGTTTTGTTTTCAACAATTATTTTTCCTAAATCTATTAGTGAGCGTTTATTACCTTTGCAATAAATGCAATTAAAAACCCAATACCATGCACACAGGAAGGGATATGCCTGGTTACTGGGATCCTCAATACTAGGCTGGGCTGGCAAGAGCTGTTCCTCCACACTGAGTTTAACCAGCTCCATACAGCAACTCAATGAAGTTGCCAAAAAAAACATTAATAGCCATGTTTGTTTTAGGTTTGAAAAGTTTCCCTTGCATTTAGGAGCTCATATAAACAGAACACTACATGGATAACACCAGCTGAGTTCTAAGGTGTGCTATGCTCTGTCCTTTGGATCATTTTGTCTCAAAGACAAAACAGTCACCTGGAGAGATTCAAGCGCACCAATTTTTATAAAACTATAGTTTATGGATCAGGTGAGCCTTTAAGATGCCTTCACAAGATGAGCATAAGGAAATATATAATGAAAACGCTCAAGTTTATAAAAAAAAAAATCTGAAGCCAAAAAAAAAAGGAGAGAAGAAACAAGGAAACTGGAGAACTGCACAGGTGTTCACAAATAGTGGCTGGGTAAATGAATTCAGGGACAGGATAGACACACAATGTGTGATGAGGGAACAGTCCCCTGCTAAGTCTGAATTTTTATCAGGACGTACACATCTCCATCTGATGCAGAGAGCCAAAACAAGAAATCAAGCTCCACAACTGCTTTGAAATTGAGAGGAACTGCTACCAGGCCATTGAGTGATAGTGCAAACCACGTAAAAGAAAGATTCTTAATAATTAGTATTTACTATATGATGGCTATTGAGCCAGTTATTGAATGTGTTTTACAGGGAATTGAAATATTCCTGAAAAAAAAGACAATATTTAAAAATAAATGGAACTTTTAAACCTTTTTTTCTATCGCTTTCACGTGTGTGTATATATATATATATGTATATACATATATACATACAGTATAATACTTAAATCGGTGTCTCCAGCTTCTATCAAACAAATAAAATGTCAAAATATTAATACCATATTTTTCCTATTAATAAAACAAGAGGATAATATCACCTTTCAGGAGGGGGAATGCCTTATCATGTTCCCCCCTCCACTCCAAATTCATTGAACAGTAAATATTTCAAAGGGTTCAAGCTTGTTCAGTCACTCTTTTTTTCTCCATCTTTATACAGCTCCTTTGAAGCAGCTGTCCTCAAAGGATCAGATACTGAGTTTTCTAATCCTGTTTCAACTTCCCAGCAAGACTTCTGAGTTCTGTTACAGATTAGGCAACATTTTTCTGTGCTGAGACCTTCTAGGCATCTGAACAAGGAATGAGCTCCCAAATACACTAAACAAAGGTGACATTGCTTTTGGCCATGAAACTCCTTAAAGGAGATAATTTCAATTAATGAGAAAATAAAAAAAACCCCAACATGACTTAAACCAGTCCTTATCATGCCATCTGAATCAAAAAACATATGTACATAGCAAACTTCTACAACAAATAAATAGAAAACAACTGGGATTTTCGCAATTATGCTATATATGAAAAATGTTCAAAAAAGAGTCAAAGTATATTGTGGGATGGAAGGCCAAATGTTCCTCTGCATTCCTTCCTTAAAATGCTGTTATGTTTAGCAAAGATTGTAAACCACCCACTCTCAGGTATAAAGTGTGGTGTGTGAATCCTACCACAACAGTCCTGCAGGCAAGCATTTCGTGTAAATATGTACTATTTTGGGAAATTGGAAGTACATGTGGGCATGTGTATGTATGTGTGTATGCCTGGGCACATTTCTGAGAGCAAGACCACAATGTTATGAACCTCCACATCTCATGAGTTCAGTTTCAGATTTCAGCTGGGTTGCTGGTGTTTCTTAGTTAAGTTATTCTTTATCCGTTTCTGTGAAATATCATGCAAATATAGCAAGTTTCTTCTTTAAACACATTCCCCCGCACCCCTCCTGCAGTTAAGGGATTTCACAGGGGAACTGCCAACTCAGGCTGCTGAGTTCATACCCACACCAAGGCTCCTGCCCAGAAGGTGTCAGGATGGGACTGTAGCAGTAAAGGTAAGTTCCAAGGCAAAAGACATGCTGCTGGCCTTAAACTGTTCCTTTGAGATGTGGTGCCATACGGAACTCACAGGCAGGGTGTGTCCTGGCACCACGGGAGTTTCTATCCTAGCACTAATGCAGAGGGCACGCAGTCAGAAAAGGGGCAGAGAGGGGTCCATTTCTCAGCTAAAGAGTTCAGAGATGAGGTCAAACCCTTCAACAGGAAAACAGCAACAGGAGAAAAGGTTGCAAATATACTCACCAGTGGCACATTTCAAAGTCAGACACGAGTGAGTATTCTTGTGATATCCAAGTGAGTATGCCCTTCACTGGATGTGTGTATGTGCAGCCACTCTATGGATAGCTTCAGCTATCACCCCATGACTTAAAGATGGGGAGACACAATACTGTGCAAAGCCATGACGTGAACAAAACAAACCCAAGCACAGCCCCTGCCAAGTGCTGCACTGCTCCTAAAATGTCAACAGTGACACAGCACAACTCCAACTGATGCTCCAGGCAGCTGCCCTGACAGCTGCTCAGACATGGAGCAATGAAGAAACCTTGAGTCTGCCTGTCTGCCTTCAGGGAAGTGGGGAATCCCAATCTGAGATTTGAGAATGTTCCTGTACCTTGTAAGAATTCCACTATGATTTTTTGTTTGTTTGTTTTCTTTTTTAAGGAGAACAGGAACACTGAACATTTGAACATTTCTGTTGTAGTCACACAAAGGTGAGTAGACCTCAAAGGTTATGTTCTACCAACATCTTCCAACACAAAGCCGGAAACTGTCAGCAGTTCTTGTGCTGACAGAGCTCTTCTGAAGACCCATTTTGTCTGGTTTTGGAGCCCAGCTGACGAGAGCACAACTTCCTGTGTCTCAAGGAACCTGTACCAGAGAGCAGCCCTGGAACCAAGGGTGTTTTCAATTAGTTTTTTTCTCTTTCTACCCAATTTTAATACTGCTGAAGAAGGAAATGGTGTAGGCCTTTGTATGTAAAGGTATCAAGCAGTTGAGGATATCCCACTTCCTTTCTTTTTAGCTCTTTTTTTAAGTGCCATGCAGGATACTGAATTGTGGTGTTTTCTTCTTCCAGAGAGGAAAGACAACTGAGTAGGTCCCTTAGAGACCAAAAATTCCCTATCACAGCCCTTGATGCCACAGGAGATCATAACCACATACTTCCTGGACCAATGTCAGACATTACAGTAAGAGATTTAGGAACAAGATGGGGAAAACTAGGAAAAAAGTTATAAAAGAAAAAAAAGTACTCAAAAGCATTAAAAAAGTAGGTAAAGCAAATGAAAATTAAAAATTTAGAGTTGTGATGCATCTAAACAGTGGGGAGAAAACAGAAAGTGTAACACAAACAATAAATGGAAGTAAACTGAGGTAGGAATGAACCCCTGTGTTCTTACTTTCATGTGAATGCATGGAGAACCCAGATTATATGATACAGGTACTACAAAGCTAAAAAAATAATTTTCTGAACAGCAACTCTTGAATGTTTATGCCCAAGATGTGAACACAAAGAACACATATGAACCATCTTGTTGCCCTTATGCAAAAGCCTTTTGATTGTTACAGTCTTGAACTGCAGTTTCTCACGCAGCTTCACAAAAATAATGTCTATTTTTAGCATTTATCTTTTGTTTACATTTTTCTGCTATGGGTGGAGAAATGTGATGGATGGTGATGTTCACCTACCAGGTCAAAGAGGTGGCTACCTGTGTAGCCAATCTCTTGACCTCTGTACAAATGTATATAAGTAATGGAGTCAGATAATTGGAAAAGAATAAAGAGGTAGAAGCCTTCCCTTGACCTGATGAGTGCCTGTGTCTGCCTCATTCCTTGGGTCGTCCCTGCACCTGCCACACCATCTGGATCAGTAATTCAATCACTGGCAGTAAATTCAGGACTTCTGAACACTTGGTTTGGTAACGTCTTATTTCCTACTTCTCATTGCTTGTTTGCAAGTTACAGATCATGGGATTGACAAAAAATGAAACATCAGAAGTTTCATAGATGAGTATTCACCATCTGACTATGAAACACAAGGAGATCAAAGCTAGAGTTCCAGATCAAAGACACAAGAAAACCTCTAACTGGGGATTTTTTTCATCAAAGTCACACTTACGCATGGAATTAACATGAGTAATTAATAATCCAGCCTATGATTAGTCAACCAAATTCTGGATACACATCCAAGAGAGCTGTTCAGGTTTGCTTTAGAACCACTAGAGATAAATAGCCTTTTCTACACCATGAGTCATCTTATTTTAAAGATGCTGTAAGGTTTCAATTTGATGAATTTAATTCCATCTTACTTTTTAACTTCTGACTACAATAAGAGCCCAACTAACCTGCCTTGAAATGGATACCTATCTTTAAAAAATCTAAAATTTTACAGGATAGATTCCACCTGTAAGACAAGGCCCATTATGGTGTGCCATAGAAGTTCACTCTAATTATGAACACATTTGACAGATTTAGTTATTTCATGGAAGCTCAGTTCATTGGTGTTTTTGGGAGACTTTAATGAAATGTCTTTTAACCCAGAAAAGCTCAGTTCTGGAAAAAGCTCTATAACAGTTATGCAACAATGCTTTTGATTTTAGTCCTTGAAAAATATGGACCATGACAATCATAAAAATGTGATCTTCTGTTAACTTTTTTTTTTCACTAATAGGCTTTAGGCACAGTTTAGTCTTATACAGGCAGATCCACCACATCTTTTGAGAAATCCATCATGCATATCCAATGATTTGAGGCAATAGAATTTATGATGTGCATTGTGGGTAAATATTTTCCCCTCTAAATTCTCATTACTTATTCCCTTTTAGCAGAGAGGAGTATCCCACTATGTCCAAAATTTGGAAGTTTATCTTTTTTTAAACTGCAGTTTTATACTTCTCATCACACATAATAGTCAGAAAGATCTGGATGAAATGTGAATGAAATGATTGACTACATATCCAAACAATATATTTGGATGCTATTAATTAATTTAATTTTATTAAATTAATAATTTTAAACTCAAGTGAAGACTGTTGAAGTGTTAAGTGTAGTATGCCCACAGATACAATTAGCAATTCCAGTAATAAGGAAGCACAACTACAGAATGTGAAAATAAATCCTATCAAAATTTCACACCAAATTCTTCCCGTCTTTCCTAAAAAAGTGACATGTAGTACAGGGGACTGTGTACTGCTACTTCTGTAGTACGACCAGCAGCCTCAAAATCTCTCTATTCCTCTAAAAGCTCTTTGAGTGACAAAATGGGGTTAACTTCCAACTGATACAAGAGCAGATCTGTGACTTCAGTGTGAATTTGTGACTGTAATTCAGCAGTCTCAGAACACGTGTCATAATTAAGAGGAGGTTTCAGAAAGCAAAAACTGGAAGAAAATATGCCATGAGACACTGCCCAAACAGCATTGACTACATCCTGCACGTAACAAAGATTTATTGTCCCTAGAAGAGAACACCTTTTGACCAGATGATGTTCCAGGCTCTGCCTCACACTCTGGAGGAGCTCAGCTCTGAAATTTTTAATTCCTCATTTATACAACATGCTTCCTTTTCCCAGTTAAAGCTAAGAGATGATTTATTTGGAGCAATTCCAACTGATTCAATTTGAAAAGCAATAACATATGCCAAAAGATTAAGACAGTATGACAGACCCTTTTTGGAAGAACAGATATTATTAAAAATAACACAACATTCTCAAACTTGAAGATTTCTCCCAAATTTTAAGTTGACAAAGAGAAGCATAAGATTCCAAAATACAGAGAAATTAGACAAGTATTTAAAAGAAATACAAATAACATCTCAAGTGAGCTTGGGTAAATACAGTGCACAGTACCTGAAGACAGTCTAGCACTTAATGTATTATAAGCCTGCCTTTTCCAGTACTAAAGATCAGGATTTGGGAGACTTTATGTAACTTTAGTAGTGCATGTTATTGCATTACTGTGGGGGGAGGAAGTAGACATGAGGAACAAGGGAGGGACCAGCAGGGGAATTCCACACCCATACTTCATTGGAAAAAAATACTGTAAGAGAAGGCCCTTTGCAACTTGCCTGGCAAATAACATAGCAGCTGGCTTTCTTTGTTTAAATAAAAAAAGTTTTATTAATGTTGCATCTGATTCAGAATTTAAAGAGGCTAAAGGTTTTCGAATACTATGCTTTTATTCTGCTGCATCTTTTGAAACACAAAAAGAGGAACTGCTTCAAATATTTATTCACGGTCCACTCAATTTTTTAGAAAAGGAAGATCTAAGCGTATCTGGCAGCCTGTTTCTGGCAGGAACACTCAAGTACTTGTCATCTGGCATAAGCAAGTCAAATAATGCTGAGTACCTTCTACTTTCTATTCCTGCAAAGGATTAAATTCAGAGATTAACCATAATGTCTTTCAACTATGGGCTCACATATTCATGAATAACAACAAGAAAACCTAAATCAGTAATTAACATGTAATTTTATGCTGCATCTTTAAGAGCAGCATGCTAACAACTACAATAGTAAAGAGACAGGAGTCATTCCATAAGCTGATTCTGATATATGGCATACAAAGTTTTGGAGGGTTTTAGAAAGGTTTTTCTATTATTTAGGTTTGGGAACATAAGCTCAGTCAAGCTTTAGGTTGCTATTTTGAAATATAATTAAGATTGCAGGCAATTTCAATATTTTTCATAGTAAACCATAGACTGCAAAGTTATGTTAAGAAAAATATTTCAAATAGTTGCAAGGGCAAGAAGAAATTCAACATCATTTTAAAATAAGATATTAAACAAAGATAATTTAGGTATAGTGCTGGATCTACAGATGTGTGCTGGAACCCTGCTTTTGCTCTGATTAGCATCCAAAATTGATGAAGACTGTGAGCACCAGGAAGAGGCTTTGACTGGATGATGAAGTACAGCAGAAGAGAAAATGAGCCTTGCTATGGTCCTGCTTTTTCAGTGGGTCAGGAGCCAGACTCACTCTCTGTGAGTCCATCACTGTAATCCAATTCTTTCCTGCTATGTCCTGCTAAACTTCTGCAATGTACAAGTCACTTTACATCCCAAAGAGGCTTCCCACTGGCTGCAACAACTTGTTTTAGGAAAATGGGCACAGTTTCAGGTCATGATTAATTTTTAACCTTTTCTTGCACATGTGGCATGGAACTCATAAGCAGTGTGCAAGCCTCGTGATTGTCAGTAGCCCTCACATAACCTGACTTCTAACAGTGACAACAGGGACCACAGCAATGGGTTCTCCATAGCCTCATGTAATAAGCAGAACTGTCTAAAAGTCTATGAAATACAGAATTAAGGGATTATTTTAGCCAAATACTAGAAGTATGAAACTCTAAAGAAAATGGCATAACTATTCACATTCTAGCTTCCTTTACGTGCTCCTTATTGAAAAAAAAATTGCTAAAGGCTAGCAACAGTTTTTCTAAAATTCAGAAGAGTAAATAAAGAATAAAACTAGTGCTAAATATGCAGTTACATTTTCATTCATATATCCTAAGTACAAATATCATATATTTGTATCTGCAAATTTTCTAGAAAATGCAACATGCACTTGAATCTTTAAGGTCTTATTTACCACAGACAAATTCTGAATTGGTCACTTCGAGTGTTGGCATCTGAAAACTGAACTGTTCTAGACACATGGAATATTGTGAAATATTTCTTTTCCAATCTTTCCTTTTTGTTCTTTCTCAAGAAATTAAGACAGGTTGGAATTCTCAAAACTGTTTCATAGATTCATTTTTAGCACTATCAACATTTTAGTTTCAACTTTTAATTGGTCCATTATGCTATGGAAACAGTATAATTTTATTCTTACATTATGTAAATTATAATACAAAATTCAGAAATAAATGCTCTCATCAGAAGAAAAAAAATGAAATACACACAGTCCTATTAACATTCTGATCCTGAAGAATCTGCAGATCTCAGTGTAATGTGTGCTGATGGGAAGAAACAGACCTGATTTTGAATGGCAGCTGTTAGACGTTGCAATATAAATGCATTCAAATCCTTCATCCAATTACACTTACATAATCAAAGTAAGATAAATGAAAACTAGAAATTTTGCAGATATTCACACAGATCATAAAATGCATGTATGTATACATACAATGAATGCATGTAATCCCTTCATAGTGCACTGGACATAGTTGAAAAAAAGTTAGTGGTCTGATTACTAAGAACTTACACATACTCACCAAAATAATTCAAACAGTATATCTTGGCTTTAAACACTTATATAGTTGCATAATTTCAGGAAATTTTACTGCAATAATGCTTTTTATATGCAGCTGTCTCTGAGAGAACCTAATATATATGGAGGCCATGTACATTTGAGAAAATTACCCTGGGCTAAACTGAAACGTTAGCACTTCAGCTGAAGTGCTGTGCCTGCCTTAAGTTTTGAATTGTCCACAGTGAAGCAATCAGATTATTTTAAAGCTTTTCTACAATTACATCCCAAGTTGTTAATTTTGTTTAAACTGACATCACGCTTCTTGTCATAAACATCGAACTCCTGCAAGAGACAGGAATCAGAGTGGTTGGAATATCGTAATGGACTGAGTATTGAATCTATGTTTTAAAACCTGAATTCACAGTGTTCTTAGATTACCTTCAGCAAGTTTCTTCACCTTCCTGCTCCTCACTGTGGTTTTTTCACAGTTGTTTTTGCTGTTATCATTATATATTCGAGGCAGAGACCATTTTTTGTAATGTGTTTGGGCACTTCTACAGGGTGACACTACTCCAAATTCAAGCCCTTAGATGCTACTGTAGCATTAATCAGAATGTAAAAATAAAAGCTTGAGATGTCTTCTGAAAGCCACTGTTTCCATCCTGAAGTGTCTTGTACTTTGACTAGTACTATCCAATAAATCATTGTTGCAAAGACTAAATTTTGTTAATCCCTAATCAAAATATGTTTTCACTTTATTAACATGAAATTTACACAAGAAGCAATTGTAAATACTTACTAAATATTTACTTGTTTACTTACCGTGATCTTATGAACCATTATGAGAAATTAATGGTGTAAGCTGAACTGATATTAAAAAAAGTTTTAAAGCATTTCTGTTTTCTTTAGGCTTTTTTCTAATAATGTCTTCAGCAGCAGCAGCGACTTTTTTGAGGAAAGGAGGGAGACAATTGCATTTGCTTACCAAAATCTGCTAATATGGTTATCCCTTTTTAATCAGTTGTCTTGGCATATTTTAAACCAGAAAGCAGAGAAACATCCAAACAAGACTCATTCATGTCTTGATGTTTGAAACATCAAACAAGAAACAGGCTCCTCAAATCTGTGAAATCTGTGTTTCTCATGTCATTTCCTGTCTTTCTGGTTTTTAATCAAAATATTTGAAGCCATTGCTTAAAATGGGTATTTAGTCAGAATATTGTGGAAGTGGTAGATTATAGATGTTTAGCAGTAGAAGGGAAGCATGACAGAGGTTAAATCTCACTGATCTCATTCCTTATTACAGCCAATGGATTGCACTTAGATGCTATTCAAGGCATCTGACATAAAGACTATGAAGCACATATAGCCCCCATACGCTCCCCAGCAGTACAAACTTGCTATCCTATTACATAAATATCTAATTATTTTCCAAAGTGCTGAATGCTCATACGATCTGAGCAGAAACACAAGCACATAGTTCAGGGTGCAGCTGAAACAGCATTAGAGTGCTCTGCATGTGCCTCACTATGTCTTAACGACACTGAATTGCAAACATCCTCCTATAAATACATACACTCAAAGAGCAAGAAAAATATTACCCTCTTTTGATTAAATGTATTTCTGATATTTGCATCATACAAACTCCAAAGCATGGATTTTAAATGTGAACACTCCTAATTAATACTGAGTAATTGCAGCTTGCAAACTGACAACAATTAATATTTATTTCTTTAACCAATCTCAATAATTTATCTCAAGTCAGTTTTAATGTTCCCTGTTACCCTGCCTCTTTGAGGATAGGAAAGATATATGATCCTCATGAGGCAGACACAGTTTTGTTGCAGTGTGTGGATGAGGTTTTTGAATTTGTATTTTGTTTATTTGTTTGTAATGGTATGTCCCTTTCACCCCCCCCAAACCCCTACACCTGGTTTCACCCTGATGTAACGACACCCCCTTCCCTTTCCCCCATTGGCCCCAAGTTTCTTCCCTGCCCAGGCTGCTCCCTGGGTACTTAAGGGAGAAACAGAGGCCGAGAACTTGTTGTGGCTTGCTGCTCTCACACGTGGCTTGGCACAAGAATAAACACCTTCCCAAACCCAAGCCAGAGCCCGCTCCATTCTTCCAAGCCTTATCCACGCTTCAACCAGCTAATTGGAGGACCCACAGACTGTTTCAGATTGGTCTGGGGAACTGCTTGCCAGTAAGCAAACCCCACAGAGACCCCAATCTATACAGTTTTACCTGTTGTAGGAGACAACCCTGCATGAGCACTCCCAGGGAAGACTTGGCAGTGCTGTTTCAACCTGTCTTGCTTTCACAAGATCTCAAGTTGATATTTGTGGTGGGGTGACACTGGCTGTACACCTGGTGCCCACCACTGTACTATCTCCCTCCTTAGCTGGGCAGGGGAGAGAAAATACAATGAATGGCTTGTGATTTGAGATAGGGACAGTGAGCAATCACTGACCACTTACTGTCATAGGCAAAACAGGTGAGACATAGAAAAATTAGCTTAATTTATTACCAGTCACCTCAGACTAGGGACAATGAGAAATTGAGCTATTCTTATACCTCTATCTGGTTGCAGTTGCACAGATTTTTATCCTCTGCTTCTTGACTCTGTTATCCCAGAGGCACTACCACTGCCACTGATGGCCTTGGCCAGTGGTGGCTTCATCTTGGAGCTGGTTGGCACTGACTCTGTAGGACATGGGAAAAGCTTCTGGAAACTTCTCATAGAAGCCACACCTGTAGCCCACCTGCTACCATAACCTGGCCACACAAATCATATACACCAGTTTGTGTATTATATTAGACGAGTTAACACAAAATTTGTTACTGCACAAGTATCAAACTGCTCTTTCCCTTTGTGATGCACCAGCTTCACAGAAGTGACAATTTAAGAGTGTGGTGCTCCCATTATTCCAAAAGAGATGGGCTTCTCAACAAGACTAGGCATTTTTAACAACAGAGTGCCTCTAGGGAATACCCTAGGAACAGGCCTCAGAAAGGTATGCCATCTTGCATAACAGAAGTTGTTCTCTACATGAAAGAATGTTACAACACTGTATCAAGTAAAAGAACAGAACTTCAGTTCCTTTATAGAAAAATGAAAGACAGCAAGTCAACTGCACTTTCATTTTCCTACAATGCTACAGGTAGCTGATAAATTTGCACAAGAAGTAAATATAAATATTTCTTCTGCATGGAGCCACCCCTCAAATGATTAGAAAAAAAAACAAACATCACCAGCAGTAGTTGTGTAAATAAAAATAGGTCTACTGTGAATGTGTTTGTATTGCATTTTCCAGTTTGTTTTTCTACTTGCAATCACATCACCCGAGCCAACTTTTTGTATTTTATGCACTCTTAGTACCTAGCACTCTAGCTAAGGTTATTTCTTAAAAACTCTCTTGTCATCCACAAGGCCACACAAGGTCAGAAATTTCAGATATTGAACTGCTGCCATCTGAAGATTTTCCAGCTGTGAGGGTCAGCTAGTTTCCCTACCATTAACATCTTCAGTTATCAGATTGCTTTTTCCCTGTTTTCATTTTCAGTCAGTAAATGAAAATTACATGTATCTCTGTTTTAATGAGGAAAAAATACAAACTGAGGATCTCATGTTAGAAATCCAGTAGTTCAAATAAGACTGTTTTCCTTCCATCTCCCTACTCTTAATGCTTGTTCCTCTTTTCCCCTGTGTTCATTAAACTGTCCTGTCTACGGTAATATGGATCAAAGTCCACTCAGAATTACAAAATCCTAATGCAAAATGATCCACAAAGAACTTCACAATGCTGCTTAATTTGCCCATCTTTAGGGTAAGTTGCCCAAGATACAGAGATACCATTCGCATATCAGCTTTCCTAATGACTGGAACTCAGTTCTTAGATTAGTCCATCAGAAAGAATACTCATCAAAGCTAATTTAATCAGGTGTGTCTAAACGGTCTCCAGTCAACGGAGAGAAAAACATTTACCAGTGAAGCCTAATCTCACTGCTGAGTCCCTATGTGGAGGACAAATGCCCTCTCCTTGACAGTATAGATGGAGCTTGTGGAGATCATCCTTTCTAAGCTAATGTCAGAGTGCATGAAGAGCTCCTTCAGCTTTATCTGCTCACCTCTATTTTCCTTTTTTCAGGCTTTACCATCAGAGGATAAAACTGCTGTCAAAACTCAGACCCCAGAGGAATCTAAATAGTCTCCATACCTCTAGAGTGTATACATTTAGCCATTCTGAAATTCAGATGCATGGAAACGTCACATTCCATACATCAAAATCTCACTGCAGTGGAGTGGCATAGGAGATCAAAATCAAACTATAACCAAAAGCTTTGATATAAACACAGAATTTACAAAACAAACTAAAATCTGAGCATCTGGGAAAAAAAAATCATAGGCACATTTTTTGTTGTGCAGGTGAAAAGCATAGAACTTCATATTACCAGAGGATATTAACAGAGGTCCATGCTGTTGGACATTATGTGTATGTATGCCACTAAAAATCAAGATGTGCCTGTGGGTATTGACCACATTCAGCCATGCAAGTGCACTCAAAACCACATTCAGTGACATGAAAACAGTGCCATTGCATATGTATTTATGACTTTAAGGTGGATTCCTGCATTTTATAAATTTCTGAAGCAACTAAAGAGTTGAGAAAGGAAGGTGATGCTGTGATGTTGATCATAGCATCATCCCAGGCACCCATACTGCTGTACAGGAAGAGGCAGGGCCCTGACAACAAGCAGCATTGTCACTTCTTTCCAGAACACAATCTTTGAGAGCAGGCACAGGGAACGTATTAAAAATACAGAGAAAATGTGTAGAGAAAAAAAAAATCACAAAGAATGGACACTAACATCTATGTAATAAAAGATTACTCTCTAGGCTTCGTTGCTTCCTTGGTTCGTCTGATATTCAAGGGAATCACAGACTCAAAAAACATTGACCTTCACAGCAACTCCACATGGGTGAGCAGCACTCCCCTCCCTACACAGGGGGACAGGAGGTAAGATGACAAGAATAGAGAGGAGGGAGTCTTATGCAGGCTGGGAGATGGCACTGAGAAGTTTGGCCAGCTGACCAACCTGAGATGAGAAGTGAGCAGCCAGAGCACATCTCGTCATCCAGCTCCTGAAGACAGAACCAGGGATTCAGTGAAGCAAGACTTGCAAGTTAAGGCCTGTAAGCACCAAGGGAAAGGACTGTGGATCACTCTAAATCCTAAGTGAAGCACTACCTTTCCACATTTTTCATTAATATTTCCGTGACTATTTCTTCCTACAGCCATAATTGTCAACTGAACTAGATTTTCCTATGGCACATGGAGAGGGAATTCCCCACAATTAGGAAGACTACATTCAATTTAGTTTCCTTATTTGAATGTATATAACATCTAATTTCCTGATTGCCATATGTCATATAACTATATTCAGAAACACCAAAATAGGAAAACATACCTTTCACTGGTTTTTTTCAAAACATACCACCAGCTAAAGCATGGTATAAAGTTAATTTTAACATAATCTGAAATAGGATCAGAAAAGGGATCACATTTCCCATGTTGCGTTTATTTTCAGGTTTTAAACATTCAAAACTAAAATGTTTACTTTTTCTAAATTTAAAAGCAAAACGCATGACAGATTATATTCTGGCCAACACTGCTCATCAATCAAACATTTCAGGGTTTTCCTGGACATACAGAGCTTTCACTGTAATGATTCAGGCAGAGTTAAATATAAAGTTTTACCTTGAACCAAAAAGAGGATTTAATAGTGTCTAGTGAAGGATTACATTCAAATTCTTCTTTTGACTCATTTCTCATTTTCAGTCACCTTTTCTCTGAGCTTTAAGAATGAATATAGGCTGTTCAGTTTGAGCAAAACTGGCTGGATAAATCAACAGCATCACACATTTTGCATCAGAACAAATATTGGTCGATGAAGAGTTATTTCTGAAGATTATTAGAAATGGAAAACTTCCATGTGTTCTTTTTTGTATTCATTCATGTATTCCTATAGAAATTAAAGTATCATTTATTATTTTTATGGTTTTGTCTACACTTTCAAAAAATATTCAGGAGAAGCACACAAAAATTACCATGCCTTTAAGAATTTTAAAGTAGAAATCTGCACTTTTAAACTACAAATAACCATTTTAACACTTACAAATAAAATAATAAGATATTTCATGATTTATATTTAACTTGTTTTTCAAAGAAACCAAAGCAAAAAAATCAAAAATTTGAGAATAAGAATCCCACCAAAAATACAAGTATCTGATCTTCTAAGAAAACCGAGACTCAAATGAAAAGTTCATCTGCCAGTTCCTGATTTCAAGAATTAAAAGCACAGAAAACTTCTTTATAGGATTCTTTATTACATTGTGTACTCTGTTGTGCTTTGTGAGAACTCAGTAAAAATAATAATTTTCAGCTTAGAAAGACATTAATGTACCTTAGCTGAAAGCTATCTTATTTGTATATTATTTAAACATTTTCAAAAAGACATAACACAGTTTAGTTTCTGCCCAAGCAACTTTTTTCAGCTGCTTCATATGAAATTTGCTGATTATAACTAGATAGGATGTAAAGCACTAAGGAACATCAGAAAGTAGTTCTGGGATAAATGTATATCACTGCCAACACAGGAACTGAGTGTTTGTGCAAATCTAAGGCAGAGTTTGGTTTTCTTTAGGAACTGATGTTTTGTCGATGCTTTTAAACAGGAACAGTTTCCATAATGCATTCAGTATATTAAATTACCAGTTTAGCTTTCAAGCAGAGTCTACTGTCACAAGTCTGTTCTACCTCCCATATGTTCCAAACTTCAAAGATTTTCCAAATATGTGTTTTGGTCCCAGTACTATTCTACTGACAACAGGCCCAAACAAAGTTTGTAAGGTAGTGAAATTACAGGATATGTCACTTTGATTTGTTTTCTTCAGTGCATCACACAAACCAGACCCTGAAAAGTACATCTGAAGATAAACAGCTCATACTGTGCATTTTCAGCATTTCTTGTGCTGAAACTCAGCCTTGAGTGGGCTATGTAGATAAATGAACACCATGAAAAGCACAGATAGATCTGCTTGCAACATACTTAACACTGCCTGTGGGATAAACATTCATACAAGTCAAGGCTCCACTGAGTATATATAAATTAAATATATCATTTGGAAAAACAACAAACAAAGATGTTGCACAAACTTAGAGCTGATCTGAGTACGTACAGATCAAGCTGAGTAAAATCTTATAAAGTTACAGAACCTCCTGACACTGCAGCAGTGTCTGCAGACACCTGATTGCACCAGATGTGTCCCAGTTTCCGTGCTACATATTGTACAGTGAACTGCGTGAAAACTTAGATGAAGACACAGGCCAATGTTGATTTTTGCTGAAGTGGTGAGCAGTGACAGTCCACCAGGGTGAAACAATGCTGGAGAACCACTTCCCTTCCAGAAAACTGTCTCCAGAGAAGTGATAAAGCCCTAAGCACAGGCACACCCATCCAAAGGGAGGCACTTGCGGCATTCAAAGGACCTGCAAGAAACAGGGACAGCTACCTGTCTTCCCTCAAGCTGACTGGTTAGTGAGAGGGAACATCAGTCACTTTCAACATTTGCACCCTTCACATTAGCTTCAGCAGACTGTTTTCTAGTCTTTCTCAAGAAAGTATAGTATAGACTAGTATAGACGAAACAAATTTATCAGCAATTCCATGATATACATGAAAGATGACTGAGATCAAATCACTGTGACCCCCAAATCAGTTACATTCTGGAAGTTCAAAAACAGCATATTTTGTCTAACAGATTCAAAAACCTGACTGTCACTTACTGTCCTTTCAATATGAACTGTAGTATTAACTGACAAACTGGCACTGTTTTTTCAAATAACAAATCTAAGAAATCCAAGAATCTCTTTTCTTATATCAAGACCAAGGCCAAACTAAAACTGTCTGAACTGCTTCTTAGACACAGATCAAACGTAAAACTGACGTCAGGAGCCATCCCTCAGAGTTAGATGCATTAGATAATGACTATAAACTACCAGATAACAATAACTAAAATAAACATTCGCTTTTTGCAACACATTCTCACTGACATCAGTAGATATGCTTATGGGAGCAAGTGCAACTCACTAGGATGTAAGCTAGGACAGCAGAGGGGGCACTGCCCATTTTTCTTTAGAAGCACACAACAGTAAAGGAATAGGATAAGTACTGCATAAGGAAAAATGACATTTGCTGCAGAAATTGCACCTGACTTGAAGAACGACTAATAGACAACTTTTCCAGTTTGTTCCTAGGACAAGATGGTTATGAGGATGAAGCATCTGAATAGCAAAAGGAATACTTTTTACCTTTTCTGCTCAGCTGCATTGTCACAGGACCAACTCTCAGCACAGCCAATAAGGTCTGGATGGATATTGCAAAAGTAATTAGGAAACTGCTAAGGAAACAGATAGGAAACTGAAAACTAGGCAGATCATACAGAAGGTCAACACACTGACTTTGGCCAGCATCCAGGGGGAAAATTTTTACACATCTTTCAGTCTTGTGCCTTCACAGTGACAAAAGACTGAGTCCTGCAGTGTGACAATCTGCTACCTTGCTGAAAACAGCTGCTAATGGCCCAGCACCAGAAAGTCTAGAGGAAAATTGTTTTCTTGGGAAACTCCTTTCATCTCTACAGGTCTTGGATGCCATTAAGTCACACTTGCAACTTTGAGAACATTCTTTATCCATCTTTATGCATGGAAATGTCTAAGAAAATGGGACACGTGTTCTGCGTATTTTCCAGTCAGCAGCAGGCAAGCACTGACTTATGCACAAGCAAGGTGAGATGCTTCTCCCCATAAAAGGCTTCAATTATATTAACCTGACTACTCATGTTGGAAGCATCTACATCTACAATCTGTTTAGTTTATTTAAGATGTGATAAGGAGGCAGTTAGTGCATAGTCTCAGTGTGGCAGACATTCTTCATTTTTTCCTCAGACAAACTCACAACACTTCACATCAGTGAAGTCACTGAAGTTAACCAAATTCAGGCTAGAAATTTAATCATTGCAATACCACACTAAAATACAGAGGCATTACCATTGCCTGACACCTTGAAATCAAAACCAGCTAACTGTTAAGGATGTGCTATAACTCAGACACGTATTCATGGGCCTGATATAGCAACTACTGTTGTGGTTTGTTGTCCAGTGTTATAAAGCACATTTGTTGTCCAGTATTATCACTGATCAGCTTGGCTCTGCCTCTGACCACAGAGCCCTTAAATCTATGATGCTATTCATTTTACCTTCACTTTCTCAGAAGAAGAGGTAAAATGAATCAGTCTGAAAGTGAACTCAAGTTACCAGCCTAAACATGTAAGGAGGGCTAAAAAGATAGAAACTCTTCATTTTAAGAGATTTTGCTAGGATAGTTTTAAGTCTATTTTACAATGTGAGTGTGCTTTGTTCAGTTGTTTTTTTTAAGAGCATAATGGCTGTGTGTTTTTGGATGGCTCCATTCACAAGATGTGCATACAAAGCAAAGAGATCTTACTCCTCAAAAACATTTAATATAGACTAATAAACATAAATGAAATTGATGGAAACTATAGGTAATTAGATAAAAAATAATTACAGTAAACTCCCCATAGACTTGAGGAATGTGAAATAATAGTAACCTGGCTCCAGGTGGAAACAATTTCTGTTTCCTTCCTGCAACTATTTCTGACATAGTTTTATTATAATATAGGGTGAAATTAAGGCCTACTTTTAAGTGATAGGGCATGGCAAAGATATCTTGGAAAATACTTCAAATACGCTTTCGAGCTGGATTCATTTGAAAAGTCTCTTTGTTCAGTTTTATATTGAGGGTAAGATTGTGGCAAGAGTAAAAGCAAGAATATCATAAGAGCATTTGTAGAAGGAAAGGAGTGTCATGAGAGAGCCCTTGAGTGCTCTTTGTGCCAGCTTTCCTCTTCCAACCTGAAAAATAAAATATTAGTGCTTTTCTATTCTCCTAATATTACTTTTCTTGTCTAGAGCATTTGTTGATAGCAATCTTCCAAACCCTTTATTCTCTCCAACAGTTTTTCTGGAAATGACTTTCTGAAATTATCCTACTTAAATAAAAACCAGCCATCTTCTCAGGACTAGAAATCACTGGATACACAGACACATCACACTGTAAGCAGAGATATACAGCAAAAAGGTTGCAAGCAATCCATCAGGCAAGGCATTCAACAAAACCACAAGAATAGAGAGAGCCATGAGGAATGTTACTGTGCTGGTTTTGGCTGGAGTACAGTTGGTTTTCTTCACAGTGGCTCATATGGAGCTGTGTTTTGGATTTGTGATGAACATGGTGATGATAATATAGAGCTGGGTTTGTTATTGTTGAGCAGGGCTTACACAAAGCCAAGGCCTTTGCTGCTTTTCCTACAGCCACCCACACTGGTGAGGAGGCTGGGGGTGCATGGGAGGTCAGGAGGAGACACAACTGGGACAGGTGACCCAGACTGACCATAAGGATATGCCAGACCAAATGGCATCATGCTCATTTTATAAAGGGGGGAATGAAGAAGGAAGAAGGGAAACATCTCGGTGATGGCTTTTGCCTCCCAAAGTGACCACTATGTATGATGGGGCCCTGTTCTCTTGGAGATGTCTGAACATCTGCCTGCCCATGGAAAGTGGTGAATTAATTCCTTGTTTTGCTTTGCTTGTGTGCGTGACTTCTCTTTCCCTATTAAACTGTCTTTATCTCAACCCACGAATTTTCTCATTTTTACTCTTCCCATTCTCTCCCTGATCCCACTGGTGGGGGAGAGCGAGCGAGCCACTGCCTGGGTCTTGGCTGCTGGCTGGGGTTAAACCATGATGGAGGCTTAGTGAGAGCCTCAGAAACGGGCATATGAAGAGAAGGAACTACTCTTCCTTCTAGTACTCTCCTGTACTCCAAACATTTACACCCACAGCTTTTCTTAAGCCAAGCATGTTTTCACTCATTTACTAATTCTCCAGAGAACACTGCCAGGAATTTGTGTGATGTTTTAATATGCACAATGGCCTGTGGCAAGGATTTCCACTGATTTACAACACATGACGTAGAGAACTGGCTGCTCCATTTTGCTTCGCATTTATCACCCACAAATTTAAGCACTAATCCTTTACCAACATTCAATAGCTGTAACACTCTTAGGAAGGATAAACACCACTGAAGTCTAATGTCCTACACTGTCCTCAACTAGTTTTGGCTGAATTAGACAAGTAATAGCAAAACAATCCAAATTACTCATCCAAAATGCTTACTGCAGGATGCCTGAGGCATCATCCCCTTGCCTAGGGTTCCCACCTTCCTCTAGAACAGGTATTATGAGCTCCACCAGCCACAGGCAGCCCACCAGGACCCACTCAGCTCTTTCAGGGACACTTCTGTTACCTATCAAGAAAGTGGCACCCTTCCTGTGATAAGCATAATCTCTTTTTCAGAGACATCCAGTGAACGAGTCTTAGGAATATCCTGCCTTGCTCTAATAAAATAGTTACATCGTAAGTACATTAAAGAGTGGTGGCCTCCTTTACTGCCACATGGAGCAGGAAGACAAAATTTGTATCTACTGACAGATCCTGCTTTGCCTTTTGCCAAGTTTGAATGCTGTGCTGTTATTTATTTAACTTTGGTCCTTGCAAAGTAAATAGATACGCAGTTCTGGTTACACATTTTTTACTGATTTAGGGAAAATTAGAAGCAGATGGTAGCAATACTATGTGTACCTGTAAAAAAACAAACACTCTGTTCTAAGGGTCTGGTTCAGAGCTATCTGAAATCGAGAGAGGAGCTTTCACTAGGAGTCTGAAGGGGCTCACACCATGCTTTGAGGTCTTGGTGACAGTGTCCAAAGCATCCAGCCCTGGGTGAATGGCCTGGTGCTTCGTTTAACACACACAGTAGCACTCTCCTCAGAGATGTGCCCTGTGCACTTGCACTACTGGCAGGCAGGAAGAGAAGGGACACACATACACGCACCTGTGCACCTCTGGTGACTGAGCAGGTTGTGTTCCTCAGGAAGGAGTGTGCTGATCAGTTGTGCAAGTGTAAACCATGGACACAACTTTTCACCCTTCATGGGAATCAGTATCCCTGCAGGTGTGGAGCTGGACAACACTTCTGCAAATACAGTGAGAAGAAAGCAAAGGAGGTGGCTCCCCAACTTCTGAGTGACACTGACAAACTTCCACAGCTACACAGCCCAAAACAAATAGACTTCAGTAACTGTCCTGGTAACACTTCAGCAGAAGATTCATAAGTTTTTTTAATGACTCCACTAAAGTTACTTTGGCAGTCTTCCTCCATTCCCCAGTTAAACCCAACTCCTCATTTTCTCTCAGCAAAGTGAGACAGACCTTAACAAAACAGAAATATTCACAAAGTGCTACATTTCCATCCACCAGAAAGCAAAAGCACAGATAAGGTACAAGTCCCACTAAATCAAGATCTGAATTGAAGAAACTGTTGTGTGCAGCCCATAGCCAATTTGTGTTTGCACAGCAATTTTATCCAGCTTGTCACCTCATCAGCTTTCAGAACATATATTTCAGAGAATTCATTGCATAGTTACAGTATGCTGTCTCCTCAATTATTTCCATTAGATAGCATTAACAGACCATATTATAAAGATACCATTTGTTTTTTCTGGCTAATGACTAAGTAAAAATTCTTTATGTAACCCAACTTATTCATGTTTAAAAACATTTTGATTGCATCTAGAAAGATTCCAGAAATTAATTTGAAAACAATCCTCTGAGTCACATGCTGCCTTTATGATCATGCTAGAATTTACAGTCAATTTTAATTAGCATTTACACTTAAAATGTAATGTATCATAATCCAATCTCAATCTCTTAAAAATCATTAAAATTATTGAGCAAAGACAAGCTACTATTTTATTTCACTTCATCTGGGAGGGTTTTTTTCAGTTCATAGTATATATACATATACTGTCCATTCAAAGATGGGAAAATTGATGAAAAGTAATTAACAGCACAAATTAAATTTTGCTATCACCCTAAAATGAAATAACTATCACTAGATGCTAATTAGCTGGCAAGTATAAGGAAAGACTGACAAGAGCATTAAGGAAAAAAAGTACCAAGTACTTTTTAGTACAAATCATCCAATTTTTATGTGCTGCATGCTTTGTGCTCCCCTAGACAAGATCTCTGCGTAAAGACAGGGTGGATGTTTCTCTCCTCAGCAGAAGATATAGAAAGGCCAAAGAGTGCAGGCAATGTCAGTCTCATTTCTAAGTCAAATGCAGCCAGCTATGAGCATAATTCTCAATATAAAGTAGGGATGATGCAAATCATAGTCTGGGTTTTGTTTCTTTTTCTTCTCACAGATATGACCTATACATCAGGCTAAATTCTGGGTATCTTCTCCATATGCTAAATTATGCAAACCACTGCATTTTCTTTGAGCTTCCTGACATACCTTTACATCTACAGAAAAAAAATGCTGCTCCCTCCCTCTCCCCTTCCCAAAAAAGGCAGGCTGTCAGGAGCAGCAGCTCTCATTATTTCTATGCATGATCTAAGGGACAGCAGCCAACATGGCAGGAAGATGTTCTGTGCCCTCCCTAAAAGGAAGGGAACAAACTCAAGACACTGGTTTGAAGGTTTTTCAGACCTTTCTAATCCTTAAAGGAACTACAGGATTCAACCATATTAAAAAAAAAGCAGCCAAGTTCAGAGGAAGGGTTATGAACTGATGTGCCATGCCTTTTGGTTGAATTTGCCACAGCTGCTTTGCTGTACATATGGATGAACTGGGCAAATACATGGATAGCTACTTCGGTAATTTACTTAAATAAAGTAGGCAATTGGTATAAATGCTAAAAGAGGAAAGAAAACTCTTGCTCTATTTCTGGGCCACTTCCTTCCCCCTGTAATCCCATATTCCCACAACTCTGAGGGTACAAATGCAGCCAGTGCAGCTGCCAGGACACAGTTGAGGGGTAATGGTATCTGCTGAACTTCAAGAGCAAAAGGCAAGAGCAAACACAGGCAATGCAGTCTCAAAATCTCCTACTGACAGGAGGCAAAAAGCCACATCTCCTACAGGGTTCTTCCTTGTTTACCTTTTAGTCTAGGAGGTTGTCTGAGACTAAAGGCTACTACCTTCCATGTCACTTTTAAAATGTTATGTGTCTCCTCTTCTTCTACTCATGTATTTATTTTTCAATAAATTACATATGTTGGTAATTGAAAACACAAGCTACACAATGTGGATTCCTAAATCCTTGGAATTAATTAGCACTTCACTGAAGGGCCATTTAAGAAAAATGGACTTTTATTACTATGACTAATCAGAGCAATGCTGTTTACAGTAAGGGTATATTGTGGATGCCTCTAAACTGCTTTTGCAATATAGAAGAAAAATTGGCAGCAAAAGGCATATATTGGCTTGCATTCATGCCGTTCCAGGTTGGTTATATTTACACTGCTCTGTAGAAAGCAGGCCCCAGTGGATACGTGGAAAATATGTCAATGTATCTGTGTTCAGCAGCCAGGGTTTCCTCTAGAAGAGAACAAGTTGCTTTTGTGCCAAGAGGAAGCCAGAAGACAACTGACACTGGACAACAGAGCTGGGGCCATGGTGCAAAACAGATTGAGTCAAAATGAGAGAATAAACATTTCCACAAAATGTGTGTCACACAGTCACACATGTAAATCACTTTAGAAGATTTTGGAAGGACATCAATAACATCAAAAATAATTTGTAACCTAATCACTGTGTGGGCATTTACCACTGCAGCACACAGAGCCCAGGGTCATGGTAAGGGAATTGGAGAGATATGAAGCTTTTCCATCTGTTTTCCTTTTGCTTACTTTCTACAACAGCAATATTTGGTGCACATTGAGTTTTGCTGTCCTCTCCCCCTGTGCCCCTACAGTTCTGTGGGTCTTAAATTCAGGGGCAGAAAAGAAAACCAAGAGAAATCATTGAGACAATGATATACAGCAGGAATATGAACAGCATCACATTAGGCCAAGGTGTTACTTCTCTTTGGTTGGTTTTAAATCAGCAGCATTTTACTGTGCTTCTTTTTAATTAATATTTTTCCATAACAGGTTTTATTTGTTGTGATTTAAATGCTTTAATTCTTTACAATACTTAGGATATTTTATACAACACGAATGTCTCTCTGAGTCTCTGCTCTTTGTTTAAATTCAGAGAATTTAAGAATCAGACTAGCAGTTAACAAGACTGCACTCACAAGGTACACCAACAAGAATTCTGTTCTCACTGGACCACTATTTAAACTGATGTCTATTTTGGCACTGGTAGTCATGGTATGTCTCTGTTAACATAACTGTGATCAATAAATGGACAACAAAGTTCTTTTGCAGGAGCCATCCATCTGTTACTTTCTGTTAAGGTATTGATTTGTATTCTGTATGTGTAGCCACATTACCACACACTATACAAAATACAAGAATGCAATTATTGAAAGTAGGAGCTAAACCTTCATTTATCTCATAGGTGGAGCAAATAAAAGTAATGGACTTGTGACATTCATACACAAGCAATATTATTACTTCCATCTCCATTTTGACGCCAAGGAAAATACATCCACATAAAACATACCGTGCAGTATCTTAAAAACAACAAAAGGATTCAAAGTTATGGTACTATAATAATTCTCCTTTCAGAAAGCTGATTAGACAATCTTAATAGGAAGTTCAGAATTTCAACAACAACAAAAAATCCTCTGCCTCATTTAATGAGATCGTTTAATGAAGAGTGCTCAATTATAGTTTTATGAAAACTTCCTCAAGTCCCTTAAATTGTTCTTTCCCATTCTAATTAACCTCTTGAATGCCAATCTAGCTTTCTTTCTGGCATGTCTACTACTGTGCCTTTCAAGTGTGATGCAGTTGCTCAGACCAATAGCAGGAGGCACAGCACCCACCCTCCACAGGATCCCTCCAACGAGCAGGAGGGACAGGGACAGGCACCTGCACGGGGCAGCCTCCTGTCCCCTGAGCTGCCACATGCACACACTGCTTTATCAACAACCACAGGGTTTGCTCTCTGGTCTCAGCAGACTTTTGTGATTGAACTGTTAAATGGAAAGAATAACGATTCACCATATTAACATATTTTAGAAACCAGTTAGTAACAGGAAGATTCACCAAAGATTGTGCACTTTTTCTCTTTCCAACAATGAACTGAAAGTCCTTTCTGATTGGCTGAGTGCTGTTCATTTCTGCAGCCTCTTGCCACTACAAAAGATGACTCTTATTCCAAGCTGCCTTTCAGGGATTTTGGCCAGTATTTCTGAGGAAGTAGTGCAAATTATTCCATAGTGGCAAGACAAGATGTATTTTAAAAAGAAGCCAAAAATTTTATGGTAGTTATGATAAAACTAGTAATGCTGAGAGAGAAGTCAGCAAATCTAGATTGCTTACAGAACAACAAGAATAAATAAACATTTGCTAATATTTGTTTTCTTCTTTCCAAGATAAACTAACAGAAGTTTAAACTACTACTCCACAGCACTGTTTTTTTTTCCAGAACAACAAAGAAATATTGCAGCAGACATGAAAATTATATGCCATATATCTGTTCCTTTAGCCCCCACTTAAGGCAGGGCAAAAATTGCACAGACACAAGTAAATAATTTAGTAAAGGAAACCTGTTTCATAACAGACAGCAACTAAAACATTTGCACTATATAGAGCAAGCTTTCATAAGCAATCCTGGATTAAGCTACATAAAATCAAGGAAAAGAATTAAGACTGAAATTTCAGAAATCTCTGCATAGGCAGAGGAGAGAAGTAGTCAGGGAGATATAAACAATCTTGCTGCATGTTTAGGTCTTCACATGCCTTCTCTGTTTCTTGTCAAGTGCTCCCATAGCAGGGAGATCTCTGTACTCATAAACACACCCCCGGCCATAGCTTATCTTGTTGTTCAGACTTCCTTGAACTAA
The DNA here is from genome assembly GCA_024734555.1 of Trochalopteron elliotii. Classification (NCBI taxonomy): domain Eukaryota; kingdom Metazoa; phylum Chordata; class Aves; order Passeriformes; family Leiothrichidae; genus Trochalopteron; species Trochalopteron elliotii. Next base: position 2,302,026 of record JANPWX010000007.1, on the reverse strand, counting down.
GAGTAAAATTTCTCTAGAAGAAAGTTTACAGAACACTATATCTCCCTCACATTATCTACCATTCGTAGACAGCTATTTTTTGTAAGAGCACATTACTAGTAAGCTACAAAACCAAAGAAAGTAAGAAGGATGGCTGAAAAACAGTAATTTCCTGAGATCTCATTTAAAAACACAATGCCTTTTAAGCAAGCTACAAAACAGGGTGAAGTCTTAGTTGTAAGTTAACCGGAAACAAGCATTAGGCTTCAACCCCACGTGTCAGTCAATCCTGGGAAGATCAGCTTTCTCAAATATTGCTTTTGGCCCACCAGAGTTTTATTGCCATAATTAATCAATAAACCTGTTTCCTGAAACAGCACTCTAACTGATTGTTTTATGTTCTTGTTTACCCCTAAGATGGACATTTCTCACGTGGGAAGCCCCACTGAGCCCCTCCTGACCAAGCAAGTTTGTTTTCAGAATCAGCCTCTATCAAGTAACATTCTTGCACCTCTTATGCCTAAGTGAAGATGTCAACAGTGTCTGTGTCCAGTGTCTACCCCCATAATCTTTTTATAAATAAACCAAGTTCAGACCACACCTCTGAGAGTCAGTAACACTTCCAAGCATGGCTGTCAGTGGATGTGGCACTGGCTGCATTTACAAGAAGCACACCACAGACACAAACAATGAACTGGAACTAATGGTGGCTTTTTTCACACGCCCAGGTATTTGGATGGTTGGAGAGACAGAGCCAGGCAAAAAGCAGTGCCTAAAAGCAGTGCAGAGGCTACAAGAAACTGGGAATACAACAAAAGGATAAATGCAACTGTACAAACATAATACCTACTTGTTGTGGTCTGTGTTCATCCTCTCATGGGACACCAACTGTCCACCAATAGATGGTGGATGCAAACCGACTGACACCATCGATTACCCTACAATAAAACCTTCTTACCTTTCCCCAGTGCTGAAGATGGTGGAAAGCATCAGTCTTTTACTATCCTACAGCAGAACTTTTCATACCTTTTCTCTGTTGACTCCCATGGGCAGCTCTACGCAGCACTGACTCCTTTCTCTCCTGGTCCCTTCCTCCTGTCATTCTTCTTCCCTCTGCATGAAAGGCCAACTCCTTCCTGTCCCTTACACCTCCACCAAACCCTTCTTCCTCACAGAAAAGCTAGCAAACTTTAACTCCTTTCTTCCTCCTCACTCTCCTCCTAACTTTTTATACCTTTTTTCTCACATGCATAACACCTGCATGCCCTTTTACTCTCTTGTGATTGGCCAGTACACATCAGCATTCCAGTCTGCTTCTCCTTCAGTGCTGTTCACCTGTCTCATATAGCTGCACCACATTAGGGATGAAGCTCCACTGCAGCCCCCGTTTCTAATTTTCCACAGTCTATTCTCTCACACCTGCTTGAACATATCTGCATCCCTCAGACTTCAACATTTAAAGGGAGAGTATTTCTCAAATACTTGCTGCTCTAAGACTGAGAAGAACTGCATGTCAGAGAGCTTCAGAGCCCTCAGTCATGTGATCAGTTCCTTCCAAGTGAATTAAAATTCTCCAGGACACATAGCTCAGGATGAGTTGTGAAGAAACCCACTCCCACTCCTCCCAACTTTTATTTTCTAGGCCATGCTGAATGCCATGGACAAATACAATAAATTTAAATGCCCAGAAATCCCTCCCAAGTCTCTAGGCTAGACTTCACAGAAACAGCTTTTACTTTATTCCCTCAAAATAGAAGGTAACAGCATGTGGGCATTTTGTAATATAAGGAATAATGATACAGACTGAAACATGGACTGACTGCACACAACCCATATGAACACATTATAGCTGCTAGCAAAAAGCAAGTATACTGTGTAGGCATAGAAAATTTTTCATCTCATAAATTTTCATCTTTAGCAAAATGTGTAGAATATTCCTTTGTTTCTGCTATAACATGATTTAAGTCCAGACCAACAATTTATGTGTCCAAGTCCATCTTTCCCATGATTCCTAGCATTTCAAACACTTCCTGATTTGCTTCTTTAAATATCTTTGTTTTAAACCTTTATTAATTTCACAAAATCACTGTATATCGTATCAAATAGCTGACTTCTGTGATTACACCTGAGTGATGAATCAAGTCCCCTTTAAGAGGACAGGGCTTAGGTATATCATAGCTTTATTGTAACAGGTTATTATTCTAATGCTTTCAATGTCCTGAGATTCTCAATAATAGATGCAACTCCCACCAGAGTTTTGCTGTTTTCTTCTACCATCATTTAAAAATCCTTTATAAAAACATAATTTATTTTTCTGACACAGGGATAAACAGGCCGATCTCAATACACTGAAAAATCATCTGTAATTAGTGCTGTGATCAAGGAGTCAATATGTCATAGCTACCTTTTAAGAAACCTATTGTCTCTTGAGTGAGACACAAACCATGACCATTCTAAATACCCAAAAGAAATACAGGCGTTTTGAGCCTATTTTTAAAGTGCAAAAGATATCTATATATTGACACATTAACGAGTACAAACCCAAATATTTTCAGAGAGTTCAAAGAAAGCTTCTGCTTTATTTCCTTCATGCAAATTTAAGACGGAAAAATATGTGTTTTTTCATGCATAGTTAGGATAGAAAAATGTGAATCTTGTGCAAAGTTTGACACTGAATGTATTTAACTTCACATAAATACAGCACTTGATTTTAAGTGTGCAGCTTCATAGCTCAGCAAGATTGCTTTGTTCTTAGTGACACTGGAAAACAATGGATAAGATGTCACAGTGTACCAAAACTTTCAGGTTTCAGTTTTAAGTGCTCTGCCAACTTCTAAACTACATTAGAACAATCCAGAGAGGTATTTGAAGAAGGAAATAAGAAAAACTGGAATGAAACTGCGCAAGTAGCACACAGAACCAAAAATAGTCATGCCAAACCACAAGGATAATCAACTCCTGGTATCTCCTCTGTACTGCAGAGGTAGACTGGAGTGAATGCTCATCCATATACGACATTTCACAATCATGAACATGGGTAGAGGACATTTAAAAACTTAAGAAAGTTTCAGTGAAACCTTATAAAACATCCTTTAAGAATTTCATTAAACTCCCCCAGTACAAACCTACATGCCTTTCACCTGCTGTCCTAGTGTAAAAAGCTCAGTGGATGGCATGCAAGCTTCACCAGAAAATCTGGGTGCTTGGTCACAGTGTCATTCTAAGATAGAAGGAAGTCTGAAAGGTACTTGTCTCCATTTTTTTCCTTCAATCCTAAAATGTCAGCAGAAGTTATGAAGGAAACATTACTTAATAAAGGAAGACTTGCTTCTTTTCAACCTTTCATGGAAATGGCATTGCAAAACACATTTAGCATCCAACCACGAACAACAAGTTCAAAGTTAAATAACCATAGTGCGTGGCATGATTTACACTTGTAAAGCCTCCAAGTTCTTCCAGACCAGTAGCATTGCAGGAATGATCCTAATCTGCAATTTCAGAAACTAATTCTAAGTAACTCACAAGCATTTGGTCCAATCCAAATGTTACCTTGAGTTACCTTGGTGTGAACTTCTGCTTATCCCGGTGGGCCCCTGGAGAAAGGCCTTGCAGTGGGACAGCAGCTTCCCCAGGGCACACAGGGAGCTGTGCCCTCGGCAGAAAAGGCACCACAGAAAACACCACCACCAAAATTCCAGTAACTCCCTGCTGTCCTTAGGTCTCTCTCAAAATCACAGGGTTCCAATGACAGACAGCAGAAACTCAGCTGAGGGTGATGCAGCTTTTGTCCTCTCCAGACGCTGCTCTGTTCCCAGACAAGGCATTTTGTCCAGCTCCCATTGCAGACAGATCAGCACTCTCTAAATACATCCGCCACCACTTTGGCATGACTGGGATGCATCAAACCTACACTACCGACTCCCTCAAAAGATGCTCCTAAACTGAGTTGTTTGCTTTTGAAGTGACCTGACTGAAATTGAAGTATTTTGTTTAGATTTTAAAAAAAATTTATCAACATACTTCAGCAAAAACAGATGGGTTCTCATGTGATAATTTGATTTTAATGGAATTTCCTTTTTTATTGTAGACATAATGGCAGAAGGTTGCAAACAAAATATAAATTTCACAATCACTGGAAGTGTAAAAGCTGCCTGGATAATTCACTTGGTTATTCCTATTTTAAGAATACTGAGAAACGGAAACTCAAGTCTAAAAATTAACAATGCATGTAAGAAAAAACCAAAAATATCGCTCTTTTCAATAATGCAAATATGAGGTAATGAATACATACAACA
>JANPWX010000007.1:2114337-2297397 GCA_024734555.1 Trochalopteron elliotii | reverse complement strand
CCAGGGAATAAAATAAAAAAAATAAAATAAAAAAAATAAAATAAAATAAAATAAAATAAAATAATGAAATAAAATTTAAAACAAACAAACAAACAAAAAACCCATACCAAAAAGAAAAAAAGAAGGAAGTGGCATGGGTAACATCAACTCAAGACACAATAATTTTCAAGCCTGCAACAGAGGCACAGATATTTTCTGTAAAGCTTGTATGGTAGCACCTTGGGCATCTTCTGGCATATCTTCTTTTTCACTCATGTTTTGTCTGAAGTAAATTCTATTTAATCTTGCCATAGAAATAACAGGAATTTAAAGCATAATGTTTATTTGTAAGTACTTTTGATAGCACTAAATTCCAGAAGCTTTTCTTTGGAATGTGGCTTTTCCTTGAGGCATCTATTGGCAGAAGGGAAAGCAAATGTCAAGCATACCTGCAGGCTCTTCGTGCAGGGTGCTGGCAGGCATTCTGCTACCAGCCCAGCTGACTACAGTAGCACCCAAGACTAGGTGCACCTTCCTCTGCAATACTTGCTTGCAATTTTGTTCCCCTGCCAACTTGTTAAAAACCATCCAGAGCTAATCAAACTTTTTTGTTGGTTTTTGGCTGCTTCCTTATCAAAACTTTACAAAACTTTAATTTCAGCCTCATGAGCCTTGCAGCTGTAAATTAATTGAATAAAATTTACAAACATTATGCACTGATAAAGCACTTCCAAGACTTTTCCCTATTCAGTTGACTTAGCTGCTTGGCATGACAGTTTTGCTTGACATGAGTTCAGAGCCTCTGGAAACCTTCCTAATCCCACTCTCCAGGCCTTGTGCCTATTCATGGAACCATGTTAACCCAACTTCAGAAAATTAATAAAGCTCAAATGGTTTTAAGCCCTCCGAAACATCCCTTGGTACACATTCCACCTTCTTTATATTGCAGGCATTTTGTTTCACAGAGTAACTCTTACTTGAAAGACCTAAGAAGAAACCAGTCTAGTCCCCAAAGTTATTAACATTTAATAAAATATGTAAGATTATTGTGGGTTGAAGCATAATTGCATTTACTACACTCATTCTGACGTCATCTGTTTATATTTCAGTGCAATATTTCTGTGTCAGTGTTCAAACTAAATATTTTCAGTGGAATCACTAAGTGGTTTCTTTTATACTAAAGAAGAAAAAAATCTCTTCTGCGTATATAGCAATCCATAATGACCCTCATCCTCCCCATTTCAGCTGAGATTTTTGATTAGACTACAAAGCACAACTTTTTCGAGGCACAGCATGCTGGTAGCAAACTAGGATGATTTCTTACAGCATGCCGAAGTAGGAGTAAAAGCTATACATATTTTATGAAATATTTGGCTGCATGGTAAAGGAGTTCTCTCATATTTTTTATCTGTTTAGGGTTTTGAAAACAACTGTTAGGCAATAATCTGTAGGGACTACAATAGCCTTTCTGCTTAAAACGAAAATGAAAGTCCAAGCAACATCTCTTGAGTCATACTAGAGCTCACAAGTGAAGCACGTGGAAGTAAATATCCAGGCTGTAAATAAGTTGTTACATAAAGGCATGAATTAAAATGAAAGTCTATATTGACCTGAATTATATACGTGAATAGCTCAATGAAGTTTTGATGGGGATTAATTAATCTGAGTAATTTTATCTCACCCTGAGATTCCTTTCATTTCTATTTGTGCAGGCAATTAACTACCAACAACATGATGCTAAAGTGATGCCAAAACCCATAAGCACAACTCTTTTAGGCAGCCAGAAGTTTCTGAAAAGTACTGGGTGCTTAAGAAAGGGAGGACCAGGTGTTCCCAATACTGAGATACTGGAAGTAAGTTTCATAAAACCTTCATGCAACAAATGAATGTGATTTGAAACAAAGCCCATAACATAAATAAAATATTGGAATCTATTCAGCCATGTATGAGATGGAGAGAATACAAAATGTTGAACTGAGGAGCAGGAACTCTGTTGTCACTTCCATGTGAGTACTGGGGAAAATGCTGAGGCAGGCTATATATGTATCATCTCCTTACAAGTCACTTGACTTAAACCCAAAAGTCCTGCCAAACCAATCTCTTACACCTAATATCACACTCTGTATACCATGTTACATTAGCTGGTTGGCAGGTTCTGTTGCTCATTTATCAAGATGTTTAGTAATTAAGGGATGACTCTCCTTCTGCTTTTCTGTAAGTGATACTGGTAAGCTCTGAATATGCTGGAAGAAAGGAGTTCCAAAGCAGGTAAATTATATTGTTGGTTCAATACACATAAATAAATAGCAGAAAGGACTGCAAGCCTAACAATTCATAAAGCCTGTGAGAGACACAGAAGACCTCTGTTATATACAGTAAACAGCTGATATATTCATACTTTGGGGTTTTTTTATGGAGACTTCTTTTAAATATAGTGATGGTCCTACATAATTAACATGAAACTCAGGGCAACACTAAAGCTCACCAATTAGACAGATATGGGAAAGAAGCAACAGATATCCCCCTTCATCAGAATACACTAACTTAAAAAAAAAAGTGATTTAAAAGTTGAATAATAAAACTTATAAGGTACATGGTTTTGCCCACTATGAAAACTTTCAGACCATAATAATTGTATTTTTTCAGCATGTGCTCTTACGTAAGTTTTCTCAGTTTTTTTATCATCACTGTTTGTTATAGACAACATATGATTGCCCCTTTGCAAAAGAGTGAAAATTTGAAGGAATCTGCCATAGGTAACAAGTTTTCTGGAAGAGAAGATCTCCTTGTTATTTTCTCCTAGTTTCTTTTTATTCACAACATGTGCACAAAATGAAATAATATAACGAGGATGCTGCAAACAGCTGCCAAACCACACAAGGACAATTCCAATAGCAGCCCAGATGAAACCACTATGTCCAGGCAGGTGGTCAGAAACTACTCTTTCAGCTTGTGATATTTCATTCCAACTCAGCAAAGTGCCTTCCTGCACCATTTGCACTACCTTCACCTGACCCTGCGTCAAAGATATGTCCCAGTAGCAGCACTAACTCAAAACAGCAGGCATTTTCCTTTTCCCTTGTTCCAGTTTCTCTCCCTTGTTCTGAGGACAGAATGTATAATGTAGTGCTAAAATGGAACACCTGAAAAATATTTCAGAAGATAATGATGCAGTTGTAAAGCTGAGACCTTGCTCTTCAAGTACAGTCTTAAATGTGATATGCCAAATGAGCTAGAAAGATAATCACCCTGTGTTGCTCTGAGGGAAGACTAAGAGAGGAGTTGGTGAGCCAGGAGCTCATGTAGACACAGGGATTCTGCTAGAAAATGAGCAGTGATGACTGCTTAACTCGTGGGTGAGAGTCTGAAAGCTGTTCAGATGATCAGAAAGTGAGCATTACACTGATAAGTGCAAAATTTCATCTAATGATGGATAGTTTCTCTCTAAATTATTTGGAGGCTGATGCACCAAAATTGCTATATTTAAATGGATGCCTTTGGAGGCATTTCCCAGATGAAATAGAGACTTAAAGCATTTAACTCACATAAGCATGAAAGAGGTAAAATTACACTAAACCTGATGACCAGGTTAAAAAAAAAATAAAAAAGAAAATAAATTAGGATGGATTATTTTTAGCTGTCTTAAGAGAAGAACATATGAAAGAGAAAATATAAAACAATATACTTAAATCAGCACTGTAAGTGCTGAATACTTCCAGTCATGCAACTCGATCTGTGCTCTGACCTTCAGAGGGTGAGCACCAATACCCCAGCTTCACCTCTGCACCATTAAAAATTATGCTGCAGGTACCTAATATGTGTTTTAGTCACCATCTTTTGGCCATCCAAGCATCACAAAGAGATCTGGCCTTCAAAGAGTGAAAAAATAGCACTCACTTCAGATTTTAAAATTACTTATCAGTGAAATAAAGAGAGACAGTTTCAAGTAACTAAAACAGAAATGAGATCTGTCTTTGCAATAACTAGGGAGCAAGGGCACAGATTGCTTATATCCATCCCAAAGTGTCTTCATCCATTCATTCCACAAAAGAGTATTTGTGAAGCCAATATCATCAACAGTCTCTTCTATTCAGTTAAAAATCAAGTAAGAAAAGCAACATACTATTAGATAACTGTAAATACTGCCTGAGGGCTTGTGTATGTAAGGATCAAGATCTTTTGCAATTCTGCTGATGGATTATCACCCATTTAATTATTGAGATCTGTACAAATTATGGAAAGACATGCAGATGTAATTACGAGGGCTAGTCTTTTAATGAACTAACAAGAAGTGCTATAGGTAGTTAGACACTTAATCATTGCTACAAGCAACACTAGAAGATTTCTCATTAAAAAGTTAGTTTGCGAAGACAATTTTTTCAGGCGATGAAAAATGCATGTAGAAACCTAATACAAGTTAAATTATTATTTCTGCTCATTCTAAGCTTTCCTTTTATGCCAGAAAAATAGTGAGCAGTGCTCTGTTTCATTAATTCCTTGGATGTGAAGGTAGCATAAAGTCAGGGCTTCACACCTACATACAGGAACAGGGAGAGTAGCATACCATGAATTAACTCAAAGGGCCAGGCAGAACCACACCAGGGTCCACGAAAAAGGAAAAGCTCACAAGTGACAAGACAATTATCCATCTTCCAAAGTTCAAGCTGTAGTCAAACAGATGGGAATGTTATTTTTCACTCAGTCCAATCATGAATGTTTCACCACGTTTAACGTATTCACCACGTTAAACCTTGCTAAAGCAGGTAAAATTAAATTAAATTGGACAGCAGAGGTACCATCCCAATTCTTTGGGACTTTATTTACTTGGGGCTGCACATTTGTGTTTACTTCAGAGTCTCAGAAAGGATGTGTCAGTCCCTCTCCTGGGTTTTTGCATAACAAAAAAGTCTGGGAGAAAACTTTCTCAAGAGCAAGGGCTTAATGGCAGCTGCGTGATAAAAACGAAACTTCTCCCATCAGACCACAACAGACAGCAGTTAACAAAAACCCAGGAGTCAGGGAGTGTGTAACAGGTTGTATAATGACACTAGTTTCATATGAGTTTTTGGGGTTTTTTTTGATAAGACAAAGGTGTTGGTATCATCAAATCATTCTGCAACACCGTAATTGAAGGAAACCCAATGTTGTCTCAGCACATCAATAGGTGAAAAAACCCAAATCTGAATGACATTTCCAAAACGTAACTGACATAACTGTAGAATTTCACTGTTGAAGTAGTGGGAATTAGATAGAAAATGTTACTATCTGAGGCTATTGATTTGTTACCCGTACATTTAACTAGGTCGTGACAGGGCTAAAGGCCACTGTGAACCTGATGCTGTTAGGATCCAGCATACTGCAGAACATAAGGTTAGTTGAACTTAGACATTTTATCTCCTTCCAGAGGAACTTCTTCTGAAAAAGAAACTCCAAACCCATGTATGTTATTGATTTAACAACTTAAGAGTTTTCTCAGGAAAATCCTAACTGGAACTAAAATTTGATCCTTAAATGAAATAAAAGAGAGAAAAGACAGCTCTTAAAATAGTTAATAGAAAAATTCTGAAGTATTTTTTTACTACTAATGTTATATATATACATTTTAACAACTACTTGCAGGAGATGACAATTATTGAAAATATGTTTAAACCGAAATTGTGTCCAACAGAATTTGAAATTCCTAAGTTGTTAAAGCAAGTAATTTATTTACTAGTAATCAATAAATTAACCATGGCTTTCAAAGGCTGCCTTAAGTAATCACAAGTATTAACATGGCATCATTTGCAATAAAAATCCTGCATTATCGTGAACTTACTAACCTATCTAAAAACAAATGTGCAAATCCTAGCATTATGAATGCTAATGACAAAAGGTCTATTGAATTAAACAGCATCAAGGTTTGACCCAGTACTTTTCTAGATGCAAAAATACTATATATAATATAAATTCTGAGACTTCGGAAGGACTCTAAAACCAACTTGAATATAGTAAAAGGCAGGTTTCAGTGACAAATTCAAATTAGACTGTCTTAGGAAAACTAAATAGAAAGAAAAAAAGAGCACATCTTTGTCTTTTTTACATAATTAAAACCTATAAACTGGAAACTGAATTGAAAATGAGAGCAAAAAATAAAGGCAATGATTAAATATTCACTGCATGCCAAGAGCGGCCCTTATAAATAAAGCTTTCATAGAGCAGCTGAGCTGATACCCTCTACTAAATTGTTGTTGTTATTCATAAGTGGTTCTGATAAGAGTCAAATAGATGCAATAAAATAAAGTAGCATCATTAAATTTAAAAATAATAATAATAAAGAAATAACTTGGTAATTAATATTGCTCCATGGAAAGGAAAAAAAAAGCAAACTAAAGTGGGGGAAAACCCTAGTATAGCTGTGAAGAAGTTTGAAACCACTATGTGTTGAATTTGCCACACTGATACATAGCTCTAATAACCAGACTCACAAGCTACATCATCCTTAAGTCATGGCACCAGCCACCAGCTCACGGCTCTGGCAAAGGAAGACAAATGCAATGTGGGCAGGGAGAGTCCCAGTTTGAGCCTGGGCCAATGTAACTGCCCACAGAGTACCCAATACCTTGGAAGTTGTGTGACTTGCACCAAAAACATGGGTAAACCTAAACTGGAAGATGAGCTACCTTTCCACCAGGGACCTTTCACACTACAACGAGCACCTGGAAAAATTGCCTAGGTGCTGAAAGCAAAGTGACAGATTTCTAGCTCTTAGGAACTCTAAACCTCATGAAGCATTCCCTTGAACTATTCCCATTACTGAGCAGAACTGATGTCCAGAAACTACATTAGATGCCTCTAATCAGCTAATACAATCATTATGTCTGTTCTACTAATGGTGCCTCAGATCAAACCCTCATAGCACCTCAAAAAGATAAGAAAAGAAATGGGAAGTTGTTGCCAGGGAACACAGGATTAATTTAGAGCAGCCTGAACATACACTTACACAGCAGTATTGGCTGCCTCTCACATAAGGAAAAAGAGGAGGTTCAGCCTGAAAATATCCTTTGGAAGAAGAATCAGAAGAATTCCGCAGTAAATAAGATTTCAATATATACAGGGAAAAAAATTGATTCACTTCCCCATAGTAATTACAGTAACATACATGTACTCCTCACTAGTATTCTATATGATTTTCTAAAAAATCACTTTCAAGGGCAAAATAGAAGTACTTTGAATCTTTTTTGATAAAGAAATATAGAAATACCAGCTCAGAATCAAGCAGAAAGATCTTTCCCAGTTAGATAAAGAAGCCACTTGAGTGGCTGTTATCAAGAGGATTGCTTTTTGTTGTTCATTTCCAGGCAGTGAAATCTGTGGCTAATGGGGCTGCCCCACAACAGCTGCTAATACTCTAGAGATGCCTTCTGATATTCTGGTTTCTACCACTGCATTGCAATACTGAGAGAAGTACAAGTAAAAGCCAGGCAAACACACTTACTTGCACAGCCCCTGTAAACTGTCCAATGCAGGCACACACTAAGGACATTTACTTTTGAGGTTAATAAATCTTGGCCATAGTCACCAAAGGAAATTACTACCAATGACATTAGAAATGGACTGCCTTTTGTACTTAGTAATACAGTTTTTTACATTTTAAGTCATGATCTAAAGCCCTGAGATTTTAGCATATCTTCAAGTGCCCTTTTAACAGTCTTTATAATCAGTTCTGCAGGAGCAAGAAAGATGCAAATTGTAAAGGGGATGTAGCAGTGGGCACATGAATTCATAAATGTGTTTTACCCTGTTTTGCAGCCTTCAGTTTCTCAAGATTGAAATAAATCAAGACTGGGATTCAGAATCAGAAAAAGTGTACCCCTATAATACTAGGAAGTCTAATATCCGTCCCTTAATATCCCTTTACCTAGCCACAGCTGGAAGGAAGTTAGGAAATATGAAGGAAAGAGTTTGTAGAAATATTAAGAAGAAGCACAAAGGGGCTCTAGTAATGCCACAGGTAAGTTAGGGTAAGCTTTGGATTGAGAAGTAGTATATACACATGAGGGAACAAAACACCAGGGCAAAATTTTTCCATGTTTCAAATTCATTACGCTGCTATCATGTGCCCTAGTACAAGTTTTGAATCTGTAGGTCATTAAACCTTTCCTCACAGGTCAGATTGACAATGCCCTCAGAGGCAGAGCTGCCCTCTCTCCTGGTTTCCTCTCTCCTGCCAAAGGCGCTGATCTGGGTCTCAGTACTCGGCATTATGTTCAAACCACCACAGTGATGTAGCAGGTGATGACTTTAGACCTCATACTACATTGGGGTTATCAGCAGAGCTTGTGCTCCCTGTCCAGATAAAGGCTTGGCCTTGATGGAGTGTGATGGTATGAAAGCAAAACTAGTGAGAGGCTCCAAGTCAGAAATACAATTTAATAGGAAAAGAAAAAAAAAAATAAAATAAATGCAATAATACAAAAGACCCCTGACAGAGTCAGAATACAACCTGAGCAAGATGATGGAAGCAGCAATCCCGTAGAAAGGTCTGGTAGCTCTGATCCTCTGTAGATCCAGTGGGTAAGGTACCCCGTATTGTCCCAGATCCCAGATTATATGCAGGTGAGAATGCTTGGCTCCTCCCCCTGGGTGGAGCATCTCACAATGGGATAATGAGTCATACAGGGGGGTCCTTGATGGCCCATTAACGGGAGATAACTCCTGGTGGGAGTTATCTGTAAGTCATCAGCAGGCCATTAACAGAAAACACGTTATCAAAAGACCCATTAGCAGAGGACACCTTAACAAAAGACACCCTAACAGAAAGAGGGAGGGGAGAGTCTGGAAGAATGCTGCTTCAGCAATTGGTTTCAACAGTTCATGAAGATGGTGGTAGAATACTCCGTGCACGTTCTACACCACAACCCAGGACATGGAGCTGGCCACTGCCACGATTATTTCGCAGTCCTGTGACAAAAAGCACTGGATGTGACAAGAATCCCTACAGCTGTGACAAAGATCACCATGGTGCCCTGCTGCTGGGATGCTGGCAGAATCCACAGTGAAGCTCAGCAATGCCTGCTCTGTAATCCCTATGACGCACACTTTCACCCAGAAGGAGTTTTTCTAGAAAATCTAAAAGGTTCAGAGGATCAGGGATTTCCCTTTGAGGTCCAGCAGCTCTAGGTTGGGTTACAACCCCACCATGCTGAGACTGCCAAAGTAAAAATATTAATGAGATCAAAGTTATTCTGGTGGAAGGACAGCAAAATTAATTTTTTTTTTCAGGAGGACTTGTTTCCATGACGTCAAGATGGCTCTAGGGCTGTTGCCATTGACCAAGTTCACCAGCACATAAATTTTCTGCTGCTCCAGCTGGATCCCTGCAAATTGGTGCAGCCTGATGGGATTCATCCAAGAATCCTCAAAGAGCTGGTTGATACAATTGCAAAACCTCTCTCGATGATTTTTGAGTGGTCTTGATGATTTTTTGGAAATCCGGAGAGGTCCAGCTGACTGGAAGCTGGCTGACATTGTCCTGATTTTCAAGAAGGAGGACCCTGGAAACTACTAAAATCTGTCAATCTCACTTAAATGCCTGATAAAGTTATGGAGATTATTTTGGGAGGTATTGAAAAATACCTGAAAGACAACCATCATCAGTCGCAGCCAGCATGTCTTAATGAGAGCAAAGTCCTGCTTATCAAACCTGATTCCCTTTTATGACAAAGAAACACACCCAGTTGATAAGGGAAGCCAGTTGATGTAATCTTTTTGGAGTTCAGTAAAGTTTTGGATACTGTCTCTCATAGTATCCGTCTTGAAAAAATGTCCAATATTCAGCTGGATAAACATATCATGTGATGGGTGAGCAACTGGCTCACAGCTCAGGCACAAAGGCTTACAGTAAATGGGGTGACAGACTGGGGACCTGTCGCTAGTGTCCATCTTAGACCCTGTGCTCAGCAGCATCTTCATAAATGACTTGGATGCAGGACTGGAAGGGATACAGAGCAAGTTCACAGATGATACAAAACTGGGAGGAGCTGTTGACTCTCTGGAAGGCAGAGAGAACCTGCAGAGAGACCTCTACAAACCAGAGAGCTGGGCAATCACCAGCTGTATGAAGTTTGACACGGAAAGTACCAGATTCTGCACCTGGAACTGAGCAACCCTGGATGTACAGACAGGCTGGGGAATGAGATGAAAGGTATTAAGCTATTAGAGAGCATCCCAAAGAAGGGCTACAAGATTGTGAAGGGCCTTGAGGGGAAGCCATATGAGGAGAACCTAAGGTCACTGGGTCTGTTCAGCCTGGAGGAGACTGAGGGGAGATCTCACTGCAGTTACACCTTCCTTATGAGGGGAAGAGGAGGGGCAGGCAGTGATCTCTTCTCTGTGGTGACCAGTGACATAACCAGAGGAAATGGCCTGAAGTTGTATCAGGGGACATTTAGGATGGATATAAGGAAAAGGTTCTTCACTCAGAGAGTGGCTGGGCACTGGAACAGGCTCCCCAGGGAAGTAGTCACAGTACCAGCCTGACAGAGTTCAAGAAGAATTTGGACAATGCTCTCAAGCACATGGTGTGATTCTTGGGGTGTCCTGCACAGGGTCAGGAGTTGAACTCGATGATCCTTGTGGGTCCCTTCCAACTCGGCACATCCTATGATTCTGTGCGATTTATCCAAAATAAATGGTTCACTCTAAGGTTATCTCAATATTTCCAAGGAAGTATCAAGTTGGTCTCTTTTTAAGGCCAAGGTCTTGCCCCATTTACACCAACATAAAGCTAAACTAGTCCCTGATATTTTGTGGAGAGTCTATAACAGATCACAGATCTGTTTTTTTACTTAAAAACATGATTTCCATTATACGCATCTATTTTCAGAGGCTTTCCACAAGTAGTTAGTGATTTCAAATACTGGTATTTGAAACACAAGAGACCAATACTCTAAAGAAGTTAGTTTGGTTTGCATTTCTTTGCTCAGAGGGAATCAACAAACTTTTAGCTGAATGCAGTATTCCTGTGCTGAATTAGAAGTGTATAAAGCAAAACAGAAATTACCAAACCAAATACTAACATGGCACAACTGCATATGGTTTCAATTTTAGGACATCAATGCAACTAACAAATCCACAAAGTAAGCCCTTTCAGCAGCCTAAAATAAAAAGAAACTGCTGGGACACTGACAGCAGTGTCACAGGGCTGTATGAAAACAGCCCACCATGGCCTGCCAGCCAGCAGCCTATGTGCTCTCTTCGTGGTCAGGAGTACCCTTTAGCTACCTGCACGTGCTAAAAGAAGCCACCTGTGTTTTCACCCTGGCACTCAAGGCACCAGCTCTGACCACAAACTTTCAGGTGAAGGAGGGCTGAGTCTACTCCTTGCCTATGCAAAGGTTAACAGAGCACGTATCTTCCTGGTATTACCACTCTTCCTGCTTGCTCCCCTTCTCTTCATTTGAAGTTTTGCTGTCAAGAACCTGTGATCATCAGAGCCCACTTGTTACTTTTTATTGCTTTCCTCAATGGATTTATGTAGCCCTAAGGAGCTGCAAGCAAAGGTATCACTGTAAGAAATTGTTTAAACTGAATGCTGCTTTCTTGAACAAATAATGCTCCATTCTATTTCCTTCTTGAAAGCAAGGTGGGAGGCTACATCTTCTTTAAAAAAACCCCCACAAAAATTTACAGTCTAAACTAACATGATTCTGTTGATTTTGGGAACCAGGCAAGGCACAGTGTGTCCCCTTTGGGTTTCACAAGTTTGCCATGTGAATGAAACCAGATTCTCTGAAGGATAATTCCTGCCATCTCATTCAACTTGTGGTCATCCACCATAATAACACTGTCACATTGGGCTTTTCTTAAAAAAAAACACACACAAAAAATTAATAAAGTACTGGATGGCAACCACACTGACTACTCAAATTATGTAGATATAAATTATAATTCAATTTCTAACATGGTCCTGTAGGACTAGCCATGAATTT
This sequence comes from Trochalopteron elliotii, assembly GCA_024734555.1. Classification (NCBI taxonomy): domain Eukaryota; kingdom Metazoa; phylum Chordata; class Aves; order Passeriformes; family Leiothrichidae; genus Trochalopteron; species Trochalopteron elliotii. Next base: position 2,285,449 of record JANPWX010000007.1, on the reverse strand, counting down.
GTACTTTTGTGAGGCAATCTGGGTTGTAATTTTCTTCATGTTCTTTAACATTATTCTAGGGCCTTATACATGGTCTCCATTACCATGCCTTGCTCTATTGGCAGCAAGTGCTTACACAGTATGCTGTATTTCTTGGAGAGTCTTTTAAAAATGCTTTCCTTGCTTAGTCTGCATTCATGTTAATTTGCACATTGAACACATGAAGAAATCTAGAGAAATTTAAGGGGGAAGTAAACCAGATTTGTTCATTCTTCTGAAGAGGTTAAAGGAAGACCATGATCTTTAAATGAAATAAAAGTAGATTCACACCCCAAAATCCACTCCTGCACAGAAGCTTTTCTTCAGCTAAGTTTACTGGACTGAGATAATAACCTGAGTTAAATCACGTCTTTCCTACAAGCCTAAAAGCTGCCTTAAATGTCCAGGTGGACCCAGTGATCTCCGAGGGGAGTGAACATGGGACTGTCAATAGCTCCATTCCATAAGATCTTTCAGAAAGCCTCAAAAGTCCTCCTCAGAATTTCTGTAGACCTTCCTTCTGGTTGCATTAACATACTCCTAATGTTCAGCAACCATTTTTTCACTTACAAAGCACCAGTTCTTAACTTATAAAAAATAACGCTTTATTTCAGAGTAATTGCAGCATCCATCATCTTGCTCATAAACTGAGAGCTGGAGCCACTTGGTCATTTAGTTAATGGGTTCAAATAATGAGAGTTAGACAACAAAAAACCACACCACAAAAAAAATCCTAAACACAGTAGATTAAAGTAACTTTTAATGTTTTGCCAGAGTTTTCTTCCTTGACTTAAATTAAAATTTGCAAATATAAAGAGTCTGGCTTGGGGCTAGCATTCAAGATACACTGTATCTTAAAAAAAAAAAATGAAGATGTGTTCCTTTTTCCCAGTACTAAAATCCTACTAGACCACATTTTTATGTGGTACAGAAATTCAGCCAGTGTCCTTTATTTGCACTAAAATTGTTAAAGAGGACCTGATGTTAGAAATACTTTTACAAATATGTGGCAACTATTAAAGGCGTCTAATAAAGATTTTGGAAGACCAATTATGATGATTTCTCCACATAGAGGAGACTCAGAGTTCTAACCTGAAAATACTCTCTTAATACACATCACACTACTTTGTCACAAACCAAACACTTCTTGTTCAAAAGCACAATAAATTGTATTTAAAACTATAGATATAGTTGGCAGAGTGTTCATGTCAGTCAGTGAGATAAAGAGAACAGAAAACAGTGTACCCAGAAGAAAAAAAAGGTATTATGAAATTTCATACATCAACCTAAATATATTTACATATCTCTGCATAAGAATAAAATACCAACTTCTGCTTTACTACTGAGTCCTTCTTTCTCTTTAGAAGAGTAGGAGTATAATGTGACATGTCACGGAGGGTTTTTTCCTAAAAGCATTGCTAAGTACCTTAGGATGCTATCAAAATAAAAATAACAGGATGGACTTTATCAGGAGGCTTTGGTAGACTGACCTCCACTCAGATAGGAAGTTAACAGACTTGGCAAACTTTCAGGCAGCTCTGAGAGTCAGAGTGGCTGACAGGATAAGTGCCAGAGCCTCAGTCCAGGAGACTTCAACAAATTTGGAGGTTAACCAACAGAAATATCATGACCTTCCATAGAGAAAAACATGTGATTCTGCAACCAGAGTGGAATAACCCCATGCAGACTGAAACCTCACCAAGCAGCTCTTCAGAATATGCCTGTAATGTTACAGTGGACACCATGCTGCAGAAGTGAGCCCTCACTGTGAACAGAACAAATTGCATGCTGAACTGTATCCAGAGGGGCCTGGCAGCAGTCTAAGGGAAGCCAGTGCTGAGCCAGCCTGGGGAGACCCTCAGCTCAAGAGAGAGGCAGAGAAAATTGGAAAGGTCCAATAAAGGTGCCTAACACATATACCTGTGTAGAGAGGCTGAAGGAGTTGTGCCTGATAACTTTGGTAAAGGAGAAACCACAGAAGTATTTAATATCTGCTTAAAACTATTTGAAGGGCAGTTCTTTGGACACCACCACCAAACACCTCTCGGTAGTGTCAGACAGCATAACAAGGAAAACAACCACACAAAGCAGTTTCAGAGATTAAAGTCGGACAGATGGAAAAATATTTTCACTAGCAGCACTGGAATATCGTGTCAAACAGGTTGAGAGATTCTGTCCTTGGAAACGTTCATCCAGACAAAGCAATGGATGATCTGATCCTTTATTGCAACAGCCCTCTTCCAAGTGGTAGAACCTTGGATTATTGGAGGACTAGAACTAATCAGCCCTTGCAAGGCCTTCAAGATGGCATTTTTATCATTCCTCAAAATAACAGACTTAAAAACTATCCCTGCATTCATTCTCAATCTACTGTTTTACTGATCAGGTATTGTAAATGTTGATTTTTTTTTTCCTTTATTTCTACTAGATATTTCAATGCAATGGATGTATTCACACAACACATCTCAGTGCTTCCTTACATTATTACAAAAAACTGTTTTTAAACATGACCATACGTGCATCTGCCTAATCTGGAGATCATTTACAAGACCTATGTCACAATGTTAATTCTTTTATTTCTTGCTTAATTAAGTAGTGTTTCTATCACTGCACAAAGATTTTGATTTTATAGAAAAGCTAGACTGTTATACATTCACTGGCATCACGAACTGGACATAAAGCACAACTGAGGGAGATTTGAAAGAGTGTTGAAAATGCATCAGCCAGACAGCATCATCTCCTAAAATAATGTCCTAATCTTCATAATCTCTGTACTTGCTTAGAATGTGCTGATGAATTTGCACCAAATTGTTGCATGCAAAAGGAGGGCATATAATCTGGGAAATAGACGTCACTAAAAACAACTTTATTCAATGAAATTGAAATGTTTTAATCAATAAAAAAAGCTTCTTTCTTAAAAGGCAGCTTTTTCCTTAAATTTCCAATCAGGTAACAATGTGTCAGTATTCCAACTAGATACAAATATCCTTCCTCTATGTGCCAGTTAGAGGCAATTTTTGAATGGCTTTGTAAAGATGAAAGGCTTGGGGAAAAGCTACAGAAAGCCCATCTTTTCTGCAAAAAGCAGGAAGTCCTCATGGACTCCGGGCTGGGAGGAGGCTGGGGAATGACTGCTCACCCCACACTGCTGAGTCACTGACCACTAGTTCCCCTTTCCTGATGTCCACTCCCCAACCCCAGTGGGGCCCAGCCTTGCCCTTTCCTCCCCACAAAACGCTTCAAGCATTCCTCTGGAGGCAGGAATCACTGCTGGCCTGTCAGCCTATTTCTGATTAACAACCTGGCTTTGTTTGCAAATAAGTGCAAGGCATTGTTTAAAGATGCAGCCTTTGGTACCCTGGCCATCACAAATCATGTGGGCTACCAGGGTTCTTCCAGAGGGCCCACTCATGATTGCTGGCGGCTAGTACCACCAGGGGAAGGGAAGAGACCCTACTTTAAGTGGTCCAGGAAGGAAAGTCTGTATCTCTTCAGTGGCTCACTAAGCATCCTAACTTTGAAGAGAAAAATAACAAATGGAGAAATCAACCAGCACTTATTTAGAAATCGCTGCAGTATGGGAAATGAAGAAAAGCAGCAACAGCAACAAAAACCTCACCCCACAGAGGAAATCTGAAGGCTGAGGATGTCCTTGGATGCTTTCCAATAACAGGCAGGGGCACTTCATGCTGCTACAGCTATGTAAAGGTGCTTGCTTGCAAATTCAGTAAATGTGTTGCCATCAATAAACTGTTTAAAATAAGAAGCTTTGATGCAAATAGTTTGCTCTGATCTTTAGTTAGTGAAAGTAAAAAGTGTCTTACAGCAGCAAAGAGAATGTCTCTTCAGCAGATCATGAGTATGTCTTACACAAATACATATCCTTTAACCACTTTCAATACTTCTTTTCCATTTTGAACTCTTAGCATGATGTAGCCCAAATAAATTGAGATCAGAATAAACATCTGATTTCATATGCAACATGTACTATACATCTTTTTATATAATATAAGCATAATGGTTAATTCAAATTAAATTGCTACTGCCTACCTAAAATTATTAATGGAAAATTTTCAAAAAATCATTTAAAATTTGTCTATCTAAATACTTGAAATATTGCTCAGGGTTCACACCACTTTAAATACCCAGAACAGCACTCACTAATTTCTAGGCTCCCAACACTAGTGTTCAGATGCATCATGGAGCACGTGCTGGCTCCTTGCTGCTGGTACCAATGGAGACCCTTCTGTAAGAGAAACTTTATTCTGGGGCGAAATGCCCTCAGTGCAGAAGAGAGGAAAATGGAGAGGTTGATCTCCACAGCACCCCAGAAAGCCCCCATGGCTTCGGCAGGGGACAGAAACATATTAAGGCATTACTTTTCCAAAACATACATTTTTTGTTCATTAAAGTTGATTTGGAAGAAATGTTAGGAGTGCAGAGGGAGCAGGCTAGACCAAGGCTTGATTCATTTCCTAGCTGATGCAGGTACAACTCATCCTGCAGGTGTGGAATGACTTCTACCAAACAGGTAGTGAAGTGAGACAGGAATCCTATACACGTCACCCCAAACTGTCAGCTCAGAAATAGAGAATGAAAACATCTGCATGAAACAAGTCTTTCCAACAGATCAAGTCCCCAGCAGCAGCAGCCCATTCCATGGTACATTTTGTTCCCATGTACAGTATCATAAAACTGCTGTTCACATTACTGCAGCAGTTTCCCCCACTCTTATGATCACCACAGGAATCAAAATCCATTTGGAGGGTTATGGGGAAATGCTGAGGCTCATGCAAACAAGCAAGACCAAGCATTACTATAAATGCCTATGATATATAAACACAATTACAGTTTGGAAGTGAAATAACTGAATTAAGAGTGCTATCTGGCCAGAGAAAGCTGATTAAAGGCAACGGAGATAGAGAAAGTGAGATTATATCTAATTAGCTCACAAAAAAAAAGAAGCAACTCCTCCAATTCTAAGGCTGATTAATTAATTAAAATTAGAAAAATATTTGCTATGTAAATGTAAACCACTATATTTAAATTAAGAGTAGCTCATCTTTAGAATGAATTTTAGAATTCCAATTAGATTAAATTTAGAATTTAGAACTAGCTCACCTATATAAGATTTAATAGTCATCTTTGGGAAAGGCCCATAGATCTTTAAGCTCAGAAAAATACCTAACACAGCTCTTTCCATTTCTTTTGTCCATCATACATACTCTGTATGCTCAATATGAAGTAATACTCTGGCTTATCCTGGGGTTCATTTCATACAGATCATGCATTTTTGAAGGAATGAGAAAATGTCTTAGAATCTCTAAGAAGGTCCTTTGAAAAATGACCTTTAAGAAAAAAATAATAAAAAAATAGAAGAGAATAACATTTCTAAAAGAAGTTTGAAAGCTCATTGCCTTCCAAAATCAAATTTTTCCTTTTGCAAAAAAAACACGAGCAATGGAGTAAGTTAAAACGGGGAATATATCTCAAACATGTTAAAATCTAAAGCACTATGTCAAACTACAGCATCTTCAGAGGATAATCTTACATAGGAAGCAAACAATATATAAACATTTTCTGGGCATCCCAAGTACTTCAAAGAGATCAGATGAATGAATCAGGGTCAGCTGTCAGGAAAAAGTCCAGAACCAGCATCTCCTGAGCTCCAAGCCAGAGCTGGGTTCCCAAGCTGAGTTATGCACATTTATGCATATCTGGAAATTAAGGCAAATTCACTGCTCAAATATACTGAATTCATGTCTCTGGAAAGCCAGAACCACAGAATGAGTTCGGGCAAGGAATAACTCAACATTCCCTTGAAATTAATTACTGAATTCAGTGACTTTGCAGAGTCTACTGGCAAGTGTTGGTAATGTTTCAGAATTAAAAAGTAACAATTATAAATAAAATAATTCAGAAAAGAATAGTATATAAGGTTTGCAGACCCTGATCCCACAAACACACCATGAAATAGAACTGCTGGGAATAATGCTAAAAATATAACAGTTGATAGAAATAATTGGGAAGCTCCAGCTTCTTCTTAGTGTAGAGTCATAAAGAATATCTCCATCCCATCATGTCAAGATCAGTCAGTGTCATTTTCCACAAGCTAGAATAGCAGCTTCAGTAGGGATAGAAAAGAATTAATTAAGGAACCCTTCCCAGTTGCAAAAGCAGAGTTGCTACATTCATACTTTCCCATTTTCTCAAAAGTTTCCTATTTTTTCTTGACGTTTTACTAAAAATTCTCATTTATCATCAAGCATGATTTCTTACTAAGAAATATATTCTTGGCCAACATGCACATCTGAGACATTATTTCAAAGACATTTCTACAAAAGACATCATGGGAAGTACAATAAAAAGGGGGAAAACAGGTCTATTTTAGCTCCAATAGAACAATAACTTTCAAATTTAAAAAAAAATCATGAAAATCTATTCCTTGAGGGGTTTTTATCAAGTCTAAATGGAATCTTTTCAGTGACAGTCAATTTAACAGAAGCTCCACACACAGAGGCCCCTCCTGTGAAGTCTGGACTCTGCAAGCTGGGTGTTGGCTGGTGTTTTTTCCAAATTCTTGTTTCAAAATAAAACTTATCTTGACCCCTTTATATTCTTGATGTTTAGATACTGTATAAATATCAGAAAAAGAATTGTGAATATTCAATTTAAAGAGTCATTCAGACCCACATTCTTATATATAAATAGACTAGAAGGTCAAGTACGTGTACACAGACAAAAAGCAACATCTATAGGTATTTTTTTATTTATATATGTGTGGTTGTGGGTTTATGGCAATCATCTGCACACAAACACACAATGGATATTCAATGCAAACATGAAACTTCAAATGCATTAATTGTTTCTTAATATTTATCCTCCCATCAATTAGTGTAAATGATAATAATAAGTTAATATTAAATTACTGAATTAATTCTTTAAATATTTGATACACACACTGACAGTCTCTACGATTAACACCAAATTCAACCAGAGGACAATAGCCATAAGAACTCTCTCCAGCTGTAGCCTCTTTCTGTCATTTTTAACATTCGAAGGGTAAAGAAAAACTAATCTGAGCCAGGGTTTCTTTCTGCATGCTACAGATAGTCATCTCTGGCATCAGCAGACTAAGTCCAGGCTTCACATTGATTTTCTTTTTTCCTGATGTATACAGTGAAATTGAAGACCTATGCATTTCTGCTAAATGAGGTTCTGCCTTAGCTAATAGCAAACTATGACAATGGTCTTCAAAGAATTGGGTAAAGCAAAACAGTCTTTAAAAAAAATTCACCACCGGCAGCTGTAAATTCATAACTGTCAATAAAATTGCTGAGGTTTTTATATGCACATTAACAGCATACTTCAGTGTAAAATGGGATTCTTAATTCTTTTCACAGAGCATTAAATCATATTTAAGATTAGAAAGAATCCTCAGGCAGCTACTGGCAGGTGCCCTCCCTTTCAAAACCACTCTGCTCCTATGTTTGTACTTTGTTGACTTCAACAACAATCTAATTGCAAAAAAATCTTCTTGAAGTAAAATCTAAAACAACAGGGTGCAACTACACAACTTATGTTGCTCTTCACTGACTTCAAGCCAAATTCCAGGAGCCTAATGTGTTTTCTCGTAATGCCAGTGAGATATATTTCAAAACAAAGGTAAGTCACAAGCAGAAGATGGTGCAGGACAAGACTTGGGGTTCCTTCAGCTGCATGGGAAAATGCTGTATATTTACTGCATATTTCATGAGAGAGCACCCCACATGCCGTGGGGATGGAATGATTAACTGGTGACATGGTTCCCAACAGCCTGTAAGGACTCACTCAGGAAAACAGTGATACCTCCAGACAACTGTCTGTAATCAAAATGTTTCTCAATTCCTAAATCCCACTGGGCACCAAAAGCACATTCTTACTCTTGCTTATGTTTCATCCTACCCTCAAAAATAACATGGAATGTACTAGACAAAATCTGTCCCTCTGATATCCTGTTCCTTAAGGGATTAATAAAACTAAGAGACAGTCAGAGCACTTTGTTCACCCATCTTTCTCTTAACTTCACTGCCAGTGCAAACTAGCTAAGGCACTAGGGCAGCACAGGAGATGTGAGTATTTAATACGTGACTGCTGCTAAAAAAACCCATAAATTGTTAAAAGTCAAAAAACTCTGTCTTCAGGATAATATATCACTTGCATTTATTTTATATTATCCTGAATTATTTCTTCTTAACTGTGGTACTTCCTTTTGGTGGGAATTTGACTGTGGCTTGCAGTGTCTGTACCAGAACCCTGTGCCTGTGCTTGCTGGCACACGGCCCATCTGCTGCCCCGTTATGGGTTTGCCAGCCCTGTGCCCATCCCTCTGCCCCCAGTGCTCACGTGAGCATGTTCATCCAGACCAAGGGGGATTCTGGAACACGGCCCTGCTGTGCTCAACCTGCACTCTCCTCCACTCAACTCAATGTGCTGGCACAGCACATAAGAGATGAAGCAGCCAGCATTTGGCTTCCCAACCTTCTCCAGAGGAAACGACATGCTGATTGACCTGGGTTTTAATGAAATGCTAGGGCTGCACACCACTATGCAAAGAACATACGTGGCTGCAAGTGATTAATTACAGTCTTTGAAGAACTTAATAAGAGACTCTCATGTTTAAAATACTTTATGGCAACCATTAATTTTTTCTCTCTAATTATCAGAATAGTAATGCAACTTTCACCTCAAATTTGCTTATTTTTCATTTCCTTTATCCTACAGCTTTGTTTATGGTAGCTGGTTCTGTGGTTATGTGCAACAACCAATCTTATTTCTCTTTTCAGTTTAAAGATATAAAATACATCAAGGATGAAATAAAAAAAAAACCCTTTAATTTCATCAGAATTTTTTTTTCACAGAAATATCTGCCCTAGGAAATTCACACTCTACTGTTTTCACATTTGCGAAGAGAATGAATTTTAGTATTGTGACTCTCTCAAGGGTCTGTTTCAGATGCTGAAAATGCTAAGCAGAAATACATCACCTTTCAGACGTGATGAGCATTTACTGTTAAGCACTGAAAATCGGTAGTAGTGTGCAAATCCAAAAGTATTGACAATTCAGACCTATGTACACTAACTTCAGGAAGCTACATTCTGATTCCATCCAAAATAGAAATTTGATATTTCACCATGCTGGCCTGTTTGACAAGTACGCAGTGCCCTATGTTTTAAGAGGAATCTACACAAAAATCAGAGGAAGCAGTATTTGGGAAATGGATTTGCTTTTCTGTGCTGGACTGCAAGCAACTCTGAAACCAGTTATTGACCTTCTTCTTCAGTAGCCTGACCCAAAACCACTGTCCAGCAGTGGAATTTCAGTACGAGGTGCTAAGTGCTGAAGGAATATTGTTCACACTGATATGGAGGTTCATACTGAGCAAATGTAACAAAACCCCATTTAATCTTTCACTAATTTTAATACACTGAAAACTACTTCAAAGAACTTGCTTCTTGCTGTTATCAAAGAACAAACAGAGTTGTTGTGTGAAGAAAAGAAGAAAGCACCCACACACTGAGATTATCTTTCTGAATACTTCTTTATGGAAGGTCTGAATGTAATTTTTCTAAACCAAACTATTCTTAAACCTTTATTTTATACAGCTGAAGACTGGCCAAAGCCAGAAGACAAAAAAGAAACCCTGAGGATACTAATCCATATGCCCCTAAATGTATACCTTTCCCAAATGAAAGAAAACCAACCACACCCTATAACTATACATGATTAATATCTATATTATGAAGCATAACCAATTTCAGGAAAAAGCAGTTATTCCAGGCATTCTTAAACTGATTTTAAATTTTACAGCAAGTCCATGTACCTCTGCTTTTAGCTGCTGAAGTGGAGTCACGATGACACCTGGCTCAGCAGACAGCTGTGCATGCAGAGACACAGGCACTGGCTCGGCTTGTTCATGTGCACTGAGGCTGCTGCTGCTCCAAAGAGGACAGCCAGCTCAAGAACGATTATTTTGTCTTTTACCACTCCTGTTGCTGGTGACTGCAGCCAAAGCACTTCAAATGCCACCTATGTGCTGCCGTTTACAAATATCAGGGTAGAACTAGACGAGCAGAGACACCTATGGTAAATATGCTTGCCTTTGCAAGCCTGATGAGAGGATGAAAGCCTCATTTTTTGGGGAAATTAATACGCTGAGTTCTGCTGCTTTGTCCCTTGAAACACAACTCACACGTGAAATAGTTCGTCCTCAGAAATGAGCAGCATAATGATGCTTTATTGCTTGAGAAAGCCACATATCCCAAGAGAATTTGTGTCATCATACACCACAAGTAAGGCTGATGGAGCTGACTTTAGGCTCTAATAAAAGAGGTGGGAAAGAGATGAAAAAATACCACGACAAAAGATGTTTTTGTTACTTGCTGAGATTAATCTGAATCAAAATGTGTTCACAGTTTTAATTTCTTTTACAATTGAAAAAACTGCCAGTAGGAATAGCATGATTTTACTTTCCACTGCCACTATAATTCTTATTCCTATCAAAGGACATTGGAAAAATTGCCAAGTTATTTCATTAGGAAATGCAGCTAATTTACAGGCATGGTAATTTTCCCCCTACAAAATTGTATAATGAGCTTTAAACTCACTAAATAAAGGGTCTCTTCTCTGAGTGATTACACTTAATTTACACAGGAATTAGTAGTGACTGGACCTCCTTTCAGAATAGCTTAAAAAGAGCTGCATTACAAAAAAAACAAAAAAAATCCCCAACAGCCTCGAAAAATATCCTAACAGCCAATGGAGTAAAAAATACTCCTCCATGCAGCAGTGCATACATACATTGTATCCATAAATATCTTTTAGAGGATAAGCACATAACTATTAAATCGGGTATTAGAATCCAGAAAATCTCTAATGCTGATTTTATACAAATTATTCACTTGGGCATTATGCTGATAGAATGTACAGAAAAGCCCAAAAAACCAGATGGACAGCAATGCAAGGGATCAATACTTTCATCTGCAAAAGCTTCTGTCACTGTATGCAATGTTAACTATTTATCTATTTATTTTTTGTTGTTGTTATTATTATTATTATCATTTCATAGTGGGGTTTTTTTTACTGGTTAGTCTGCCCAAAGAATGGACACTTTGGTTTACAGATAATTCTTACCGAATGTAGTCCAATTTCCACATAGTTAAGTGGCAGCCAGAAAACCCCAGCATCTCCAAAATTCAGGCATTTTTGGATATTTACATAGAAACTAGGCAGTAGAAACCATTTCCAAGAGCAGCTTGTTAATGGTATCACTAAGGCAGTAAATATCCCATATAAATATCATTTGTCCCTGGCAAGTTATAAAAGGTAATTTAAATTCCTGTTACCTAAAGCGGTTGATGCTGAGGTGCTGGAATTAGGAGAAATACATTTGGAAGTTTCAGTTAAAAATTTCACCTCCCTTTCTTCCTTTGCAGTGTAGGAAGTCCTTATCATCTTTTCACCTACCATAGAAGCGAGATTCATAATATTTAAGGTCTGGAAGGGGCCATTAAATCATGTAGCCCGCCCTCCTTTCTCATGGCATGCATTTCATAAAAGGTCTACAGATCACACAGAACCGGTGACATCTGTGGAAGTGGTTAACAATAGCATCATGCGTCGGCGACACAGAGCGAGCCCGTGCTAGCACAACGGCAGCATCGGTAGCTTACAGGGAATGGGAAGAAATTAATCTGAAAAAGGGAGAGAAAAAAACAAAACAAAACAAAACAAAAAAAAAACCACCAAAAAACGGTAGTGAAAATGATTCATGGTAATAATTGGGATGCAATCCATTCTCGGGAAGCCGGCGCAACCACCGTGGCTGGGGCAGCGGCGCTGCCTGCGCTGGAAGCCGGGCCGAGGCGGCGTTCCCGGCACATCATTGCCATCTGCCGCGAGCCGGGGAGAAGGCAGCCCGGCACCGAGACACAGCCCAAAGGGGCTGCCAGGGAATCCTGCAAAGCCGCCTTCTCCACGTCCTTGCTTCACTTTCACCCTTCCCACACCCACCCTGACGTGACTGGAGCTCCCTCGGAAGTCTGGAAGACAAGCAGTCCGAAGGTGTGACAGTGGATCTGGTAACTAAAGCACAGCCCAGCACCATGCCGTGAATACAGCCTGAGTCTCAGCTCTGCCAGAGGAGTATGAGGTAGAGCCAGAGGCTTCTCCGGCAAGTGACACGCACGCTACCTAGTTTCCAGCAGCTTTAACAGAAGGAAACCCTTGGATCAGGTTCCTCATGCAAAGTTACAAATGCTTTCTGGAGATGTTCTATGCCTAGAATTTGCACATTTCGGAACCAAACGACAAGACCAAGGAATTTGGGAGTGACAATGGTTTTTTCTGACAGAGAAGTCCCTACTTCACCGTACTGAAATCCACCCGCATGTGGGTGAAACATCTGCTGAAAGTGACTGCCTAACCATATGATGTATGCAAAAGCAGCATATGCCTCTTGAATACAAATGTAGCAAAGCACCTGTGAAAATGCTTTTTAAATCATAACCAGTATTTACTGAGCTGACACAAACCACTTAAAATAATTTAGATAACAAGCACTATCAAAGAACACAAAATGAACTTACTAATACCCACAAAATACTGAGGGACAACTTGCTGACAGTATTGACACTCAACAAAATTTGGGCCCCACGTAAACCATTCAACCCACACACTTAGATTATACGTGAATTTTGTGTGACTGCACTCAGCTTTTGGGAGCAACTGGATAACCTTGGGCACTTCTGGGAGAACAACTCCACCACCAGTTTTCTCCCTCCCTATCCCAGATCCAGGTACTATTCAGGCCGAGGAGGCAGCTCCCAGAGGCTGGGTGAGCACCCCCATCCTGTGCCACAGAGTCACAAACTGGTGTTCATTGGTTTATGTATACCACACACACTGAGCACTGCTCTGATACTTTAGGGAGACTGGGAATTGCTGCTCAATCTTTTTGGATCATCTGACTTCAAACAAGTAATTTCACCCCTCCAGCATCTCTCTTTTCCCCCACAGAAATAGGGTAATAACAGCAACCTTCTTTGTGTAGCAGCTTGAGATTGTTATTTATAAGAGGAGACTATTACTGCTGAAATTCAATCTTTACAAACTTCACCACATATGTGAATAATAGTGGTCCAGCAGCAATTTTCTAATTCATCTTCAGTGTTACTAATTAAAAAACTTTGTTGGACACTGTTATGGATTACAAATATTTTTTTCCAGGGCACTCATCTCGGCTCCTTTACCCTCATCTTTTCCTGTCAGTTTTTCTCTCGCCTTCACCACAGCCCCCCTAACATTGCTACACTGATTTATACTTGTCACAGCAGCCACTTTCATAACCTCTCACCTCAGCCTTCAGTAACACTGAACTTCATTTAACAACTTCATGAGCTCCATCATTGTGTTGCTACTCAGACATGCTCAGCTGGTACATGGAGAGCTTTGCTGAAGCTTTGCACAGTGCCTGGAACAGAACATTGCTAAAACTCACAGACACCTTCATTCTCCAAAGTACACATAAGGCTGAGACACAGCAACAATGCCTCAACACAACTAGCTGCTCTGATTTTTCTGAGGATTAAGGACCACCTGTAAGAAGAGGAGGGAAGGTTTATTTGCCATTGACCCAAAGAGTAATTTTTCTCAGTAGGCACACTTCCAGTGAAACTGGCTTGTTACCCTCTTTACAAGATCCTGTGATTTTTATTGTTGAAAAATATGCCAAATTTCCATATTAGTCACTCATTGAATTACAGAGCATAGAACCCTAGGCACGGCCAGCATACCAGGGACACCAGCATCCCTGCTCACAACCAGATTGCCCTGATCAGCTGAAGGATGAGATCCTGCTCTTGTCCACATCCAGGATGATCTGGATGTAGAGGAGAGGACCCACACAGTAGCAGGACCAGGGCTCAGGCAACCCCCTTGCTCTAAGTAGGGCATAAACATCACTTAAGTTGTTTATATTTTGTAGCTTTTCAGCTTCAAAGTCATATTAGCAAAATGGGTGTTGCTCTCGAAAGCATTACACAGAAGAAAATAAAAGCTTAGAAAAAAATTTGTAACAGGGAACAGAAATTTCTCCATAAGCTACTACTGTGAATTTGTCCCAAAAAAACATTTTGATCATCACTACAATTTATCAGCACCTGATTTCTCAGGGACATTATCTTGGCAGCATCAACCCAGACTGCAGGCAGGCACCCAACATCACCAAAGCCACCACAGAAGTTAGGTTAATTTGTAACTCTGTGGTAAGGGCCCCCAGAGAGGAAAAAGGAGGAAAATCCCAGAAAGGGACACACCCTCTTGTAAACCCAGATGTGCTCCCTCCGATCTTCCTCCTGAGGCACACTGACAAAACAGAGCAGTGAAATTGCCATTTGTACAGTTATATAAACACTCCTTCACCCTGGAAACTGGGAAATTTAAACAGTATCGGATTGAGACTCTTTCACTCTCAAGAAACCAATCAACCTACTTTCTGCTTGATGCAAGTTTAAACGTTTAAAGAAGTTTAAAAGGCATTTATTTTAAAGGATGCTAAAGCAATAGCAGGAAAAAACCAAAACAGAATTAATTGCCTGTTACATTTCAACAGCTAGTGAAATACAAAATCTTCAGTCAATTCCTTACATGTTTTTTTTTTTTTTTGTAAGTCAAACACTCAGATTATTATCCTCTGACACAAAATAAAGATTTTACATTTTTGAGCGGAAGAAATAAGTGCCCTGTCTTCTTGCTATATGAAACATCCCTTTTGCTCTCATCTCTTTTCTAAAGCTTTTAGAAAGCCTAGTGAAAGTGGGAGCATACCTTTCACATTTTCAAGACAGCACCCACATTTTCATCTTATATATTCCAATAAGGCAGTTAGCATAAAATATGTAGAAGCACCACAAGACACAAATATCTCAGGGTAAGTCATTGAGACCTGGAAGTCTCAGATACATCTCTCAGACAGCCACTCTTCTTATTCTTTCCTTCACTGATGGAATTACAGTAAGGAAAGAGTTATAAAATGGGGAATATGACAGGTGCAGGTTAAGATGGTGTCAAACAGATGAACTGCTATTTTATTATTATTTTAATAAATACCTTATCTAACTGCTTTACTTAGATAGAGGCATTGGTTCCAATGTAATTATTTTTATTGCTCATGGTTTTTGATGCTCTATGAGAGTAAATCCCTATCATCTAATGTCAACAGAAGAGCTCATCTTGACTGCCTATAAAAGGGAGATACCATACAACTGCTGAGACGAAGGGAAGAGCACCATTATTTCAAGCAATATTTGGGGTACTACAAAACATTTTACAATGCTGAGGATATTCTTAGGAAAATGTGAGGCATATTTTATGAACAGATTTTTTTGTGTTGTTTCAAAATTAAGAGTACAAGAGCAAAAGAGGTACCAAAGAAAAAAACAGCAAAGAAACAGTGCCTGAAATGTTATGGTGAAACAATAAATGATCATGGCTGAGGCTTGCTGGCAATGGAAATGAGGACAATACTGTCAGAATATACTGTCAAAAATGAGGACAATACTGACAAAAAGCCTGTCTGGGGAAGATGCCCAACAGTGCCCAGCCCAAACCGCAGTCAGCAGAATAATGTAAGATGATTTTTCTTAAGGCTCTTTTTAATAAATAGGCTCATCCAGAATAGTAGGTAAAAAAAAAAAAAAAATTAGAGCACAAATCTTCATCAGTTTCTTTGAAGAAATAACTTATTTTCAACTGCTTCAGCATAGCAGCTCCCATGTACAAGCAAATAAGAAAAACTACCTCTAGAAACATTGCCATAAACGACATAGGTGTACTCACCAGTCACTTTTCTAGGAAGTTTCATGCATGTAAGGTATTGCCTTTGAGACCATTTGCCACAATAAAATTAAACACTGCTGAAGATACAAGAAATTTCTCACACATGAAAAAAATTTAAAACATTAATTTTATCTCAGTCTAAACAACCAGTCTGTGGAAAAATTGCACAAAATATATTTGACACTTCAAGAATAAGGGATATTATTTTGAAGAGATGCACCGTATTTTTTCAGACAGTCTTGTGACACATTTTAGTCATCACTTTACCCAGAAGACTCATTGTTTTTGCAGTATGAGCAGCATATGTGATACGTCCATTTCTGCTGGAAGGTGAAAAATATGCTAGGACATATGTACAATCTTAGGAGAACATACTGAAAGTTATGTAAAAAGTATATTAAAAAACTCCACAATATAAATAGTCAATTAGCACAGGAATAGGGTTTGGTTTTTGGTTTTTTTTGTACTTCTGTTCTTCAGAGGTACCTTTCTCAGCAAAAAGAAACCTGCTAGTGGTTTGAATTGGGGTAGCCAAATCCTGCTCAGCAGATCCTTTTAGATTTTCAGAATTCCAGGCCTAACATGAGGCACCAGAGCTAGGAAATCACCTCTTGAAATCCTTTCCTGAAGTGGAACCATGAGCTGAGTCTGCCAGGAAGAGCTGTAAGACTCACCTCCTGACTTCTGAACAGACAGAATAAGTGAAAACACAAATGAAAAACATCCATTCGTAATTCCTACTTTTATATATCCCAGCCCTGTAACCCACCTTCAAAAGATTGAATTTATGGAAATATAACAAGAGAACCAACTTAGCATGTGGGAAATAAAATGGTGATGCAAGGTGGTAATGGTGTCTCAAAGGGCAGAAGAAATTCAGAGTTGACCTCTGCAAAGAATATGTAATTGTATGTTCAGACTTGGGTCTTGACAGTTTGGGTGGACATATTTTATTTCTCTGCCAGCCAGCGTTTAAATGTGACTTCACAGCTCCCATACTTTTCTATGTGCATGTACAAATACACATCAAAAAAGATCTCAGGGAGAAAAATGATAGTTGATGTAGAGCAATAATCCTCTGGCAGAACAGTTTACAAAAGATGACAGAAAGCAAGCAGCACAAGTAAACTTCTGGATGCATTGAGAAAATGAGAAAGCATAATGCAAGAAGATCAGATAATTGTGGCACAGGTATAACAAACACAACTGAATTACTAGATTTTTAAAATAAATGTAGACTAGATCATAAACTTACAGGTGTTGTGGAATAAGGTTGAAAGAAAAATTCTCCACGACTAAGGATGAGTGAGTTGTGTGATCAGTTAAAGAGAACAATCTGAATGCAAAATAAAAATGTCCTGAGACAAAAAAATGGTACCTGTGAAGGAAATTAAGGAAAAATGTTATTTAAAAAAAACCAAAACCCTAAAACAAAACAAAACAAAACAAAAAACAACAACAAAAAAGATAGAAACAAAACCTCCCCCCACCAAATAAGAATTCTATGGAGTTGAGCAATAACGAGAAAAATGTTCTTCAAAGTTAAAACTACAGGGAGGAAAACACAACCACTTTCTAAGAGGATCAAATGCTCAAACAGCATCAGTGTCAAGTGCTGAGAGTCATCAGTCTTACCACAAGAAAAAATGTGCCATGTACACTTCTAAAATTCCCAACACTGCAGTGCAAAGCTGTAACACCTTTCACAGTATATTAACAGTATAACAACTGCCTCTGGAGAGGCTGAGAAGTTAAAAAAGCTAAAAATTAACATCTGAATTTTAAAGTTTGCTTGGGCAGGAACTGTGTACCATATTAAGACTTTAAATTAATGGGAGCAGTAACATATACTAGAAAAAACAGATTTATTTTATAACAACTGTGTACCCACAGAGGATGGCAAGCCCTGTCAGAGCCCTGATAGTGACCCAGGGAATATCTTTTCACCATATGCTTGGAGTAGGGTCTCTTCACTACTCTTGGTTTGAACTATATGATCTCCAGAGGTCCCTTGCACTCGTTCTGAGATTATTTACCCAGCTGAAGGGGAAGAAAGATTACACTGACTTATTTTAGGAAGCACAGTGAGATCTATTAATTATACTAGATAGATAATAACTCAGTGTTAATAATATTTTCATTAAGTCAAAGACTGAATAAGCAGAAGAGTCTTAGTTATCCTGTAGTAAAATAGTTATAGAGACACCAACATTTTCACACAGCATTTGTGTGAGATTTTCATTGAGTTAAAATGGCTTCCAAGATTACTACAGCTGAAAGGGGTTGAGAATAGTAAAGAAACACTCATTTATTTATTGTGTTTAAAGTACATATTGTTTTCTCAACTTCCTTGAAATATTGCCTTGAGTATTTATATTTATTTCTTCCTGCAACAGATGAATAACACTTTGAGGAGAAAAATGTAAACCCAACGACATCTGCAAACATTCTGACTAGTATCTGAAACAAATGTTATTGTATGACTAACCTCCTACTTTGTTTATTCCCTTTAAAGAAAAAAAACAGGAATTGAATTTTAGTTTTCCTATATTACAAAATATACTTACCATAAATTGTTGGCTATTGGGTGCTAAGTACTACTTACCTGCAAAACAAACAAATGGAGAGTTACTTCACAGCACAATGAACTACATAGCAGAGTGGATATAATTTAGGTGGCTTGATGATCATCTCTTTTTTGAATAGCAGAGTTAGATGAAAGAATGGAGTGAACCCAAGGATTCAGGAAAAAAAAAATTAAGAACTCCAGCTGGAATACTGATGATGTAAAGGGAAAGCTCAGTCTCAGCAAAAGTGCTTTGTGACTTGGATGTCACTGTCCCCAAGGTGAAAGGAAAACTACCAAAACTAAAACTTGCTTGCTTTTACTCTCTGAATTGCTTCTGTCCCACCCAAGATGAGCACCTGTAACACTGGACACGAGCTCTTCATGGGGTACTGTCTCCAGCATATTTGCTTTCCAAAGTAACTTCACAGGAACCATGAACCAATACTGTTTATCTTACACAGAATTTCACAACTTCAATGAATTTATTAGCAAACTCCACACGCTTACTGAGAGTTGAGTAAGAATAGGCCTATTACTGCATTTGACATTGCTGTGTCTTGGCCTCATTTTTCCTCTAAAAAACTTCTTCTGGAAACTATAAATATCTATTAAACTTTAAGTATCTGTTACTATCTCTCTATCAAAGGTGGCAAAATGGCAAGGTTGCAAGTTAGTAATAGCAGTTTCTTTAATCAAAGAATGATAGAAATATTGGTTAGAAAGAGCCTCTGGACATCATCTACTCCTACTTCCTTTACTGGGAGTGCATAAATTTAGATCAATTCTTGATTTTAGGGTTCTTTAAAATAGAAATTTCAAACAAGAGGTTCAATAAAGGAACAATCCACGTTTAATTGACAAAATATTATGATTAAACTGTCCTCTGTATGTATTACACTCAGACACTGCATATTTTTATAGCAGAAACACTATTATTGTGGTACTTGGAGATACAAAGGTTTGAAGTTAATAGAGTTAACAGTTTGCTCATTTCCAACTTTGCAGGAAATTGTCTAACTACTTTGTTATGCAGCATCTTTGACACTATTATACCAAATACATGTTATTTATCCCCTAAATAATAAAATGTATATGAATATGACAATTTTTAAATGCATAATCCATACCATATCAAATTCATGCTTTTACTCCATATACATGATGTCCAGATTCTAAATTCACAGACCCATCCTGCATTCATACTGGGATCCTGGCAGCTTCCATAACAGAAAAGTCTGACAAGTACATTTAAAAGTATCATCAATTATAATCCACCATGGCAATGATGCCTTTTGCTTTAAAGATTTAAAATAAAATACAAATTTGAATAATAAAACTTGTCAAAACTGAATTATTTATTTTGGGAAGAAAAATAAATAAATACAAACAGTGATGAAAGCAGAAGAAAATGTGCAGCATTAAAAATGGTAAGAAATTCTAATAATTCTGCCACTGATCACACCATAACCTTTGTTAAATGCATTTCATCTCAGCTCAAAATTTGAAACAGGTCTCGTGTGCAGTCAAAATGAATCCAGAGAAGTTTCATAGGTATATTCTTTTAAGCCAAGTTTGTTAATCAATCATTCTAGAGAGTACAGAAAAACAATCTTTAGATTCCTGACTATCAGGAACAGTTACGCTCCACATCTTGAATTACCCATGTGATGTAAGGATATTAATATAATACACTATTCACAACATTATGACATGCTATAATTATCTCCATGGATGCCAGAAACAATTTTGACCATTGTGATAGACTGGGTACTATCCAAAAGAAACAAACCCAGTACAGATTTTAAAATATATGGATGCATGTGCACTATACTTTGATCACGGACAAAAACTTGAAGAAAGCCAAGGGCAGCTGGGGCTGGGAAAGGATGATGCCAATTTAAACTTTAAGATTGACAGCTCTGTTTAGGATAAGGAATGCTGAGTGGATGTTATTAAGCAAGGGAAAAATCACTGTGGAGGAAGAGAAGATGTAAGAGTAATATATTAAAAATAAATATGGAACTTGAGGGCATGTTTAATGTAAAGCAAGCCAAATGCTTTGCTAAAAAATGTGGCCTTTGTGGTCTTTTGAAACTATTAACGTAATTTTTTTCTCCCCTTGAGCTAAGTTCCTCAGCAGACATTAAAGTATTTGTAAATGGTAATTAGCATTCAGAAACACATTTTAGCACAAGAAATAGAAATGTGCCCTGAGGAGTTCAGCCTTGCTGCCCTGGGACAGGTCTGTCCCCAACACCAAACCTGGACAAACATCTTCCCAAGGCCTTGCACTGCCATGGCTCCTGCATGAGCGAGCCCCAGGAAAGCCCACGGAAAGTGCCAGCAAGTGACAGGGAAGGCTCTGGGTGGCACAGACACACAGGTCTGCCACCCTGGTGACAGGAGTGATAAGCACTGCTTGAGTCTCCAAGAATCTGGAAAATTCTGAACTTGCAAACCAGTTGGAGGGAAGGAAAAGCAGCTAAGAAAAGCTTCTCCAACTAAAGTGAGCTCTGGGAACAAATGTAATTTCCCAGGAGACAGCTCCAGTGTTTGCACAGGTCTGTTACTTACATGTTGCTTGTAATAGTAATTCTCACCCAGGGTGCACTGCTTTAAAGAAGAACCAAGATTCTTCAAATTTTACACACCTTCTCCAACAAAAAGCTGACTGGCACTTCTGCATCTGCTCTTACTCACGACAAGCAATTAAGTGCACATGTTTTGGCTTTGCAACCTTCCCAGAACTGCATTTTCATGGCACTTCATGCCCCATTCTTCAGTCCTGCACAGTGGACAAGTCCTGCTTCAAGCTGGCCACAGAAACAAGGCCAGGATTTGGCCTCAAGAATTTCCCATTCCAAAAATTCCATTGATAGAACAGTGGCTTCCTTCATATGACGACAGTAAAATTGCACCCACAGTGCAATCTGATGCCATGCCCCTGAGGATCACTTAAAACTACTGGCTTGAATCCTACCATGCCCATTTTTCTCCAGGAATGAGAAATTGTAATATTCTCAATGACTTATAGAGAGCTGTTGAAAAGCCTTTGCCAACCTCAGGAAAAGGTGGTTTTACTGAGTTTGGAAGGAAGGGAAAAACAACACAAAAACTGTAGGTGGTCTTCTTGGTTTGCTTTTTGAAGCCATTGATTGATCAAATGGCTAACTCATCATATAAATATCTGGCACAGCTGAGGGAGGCTACAAGATATAAGGATGTGTTTCCAGTAAACAGGCTGTGATTCATTTGTTACTTGTAGGAAATTACTTTACTCACATTTTGCACAGGCATGGCAAACCTGCACAGCTACAGATTTATAAACTCACCAAGGAAGGTCTCCAGCTTTCAGGTTTTTACATATATGTGTTATTCACACCAACAGTGCCAATGTCCACTGGGGCAAAAATGAAGAGAATCATTTCTGTTTGCACAGTAATCTATATCTCTGGAAAAACTTTCCCTAAAAATCATAAGGAGCATCCCTATAGCTCTCCTTCAAAATTCCTACTGTCTTCTATTGCAATCCCAATAGAAATCTGCAATATTTGGGCTTTACCAAAAATTTCTTATTAAAACTAACACTGTCTTTTGAGCCCAGGAGAGATCCCATGAGCTGGTTTCTTCCACCTATGCTCAGATAAAAGCATTTATTACTTGGGACAACAAATAAAAATACTTTAATGTTAAATTCTGTTTTAGTACCTATTTCTGTAATGCATATGTTATTTCTCTGATAGGACTGTATTTCTGCTTCCCAAACACACCCTAACTCCCCCCACTATATATGTGCTATAACTGATCTGGTTGGCAATATCTAAGTTTAATACACATTAATAAAATCTATTGCCTAAATTTTTTTATTCAATTCCTAAAAATAGTGCTCCAGCTTTCAAAGGCATTTAAGGTGTAACTTCAAAGACGTTATACACTGACTTAATCGAAAGCATGTTGCACCCAAAATTTGTATCAAGTTTTTGGTGCTCAAAAAGAGCATTATTTTAGCATATTTCTTTGAACTCAAAGACATTTAATTCAGTTCTGGAGCTGTATCTTAAAAATAAATTTTCAGAAATAATAATTACAAAATCATGAATTGACTAGTTTCTAAAAAAGAAATTTGAATGAACTTGCATTCACAAAGTTGGAGTTCTGGTATGAATCAGAACTTTATTCATTATCAAAGAACAACAATCACATCATTCTCTTCATCCATAAAATGTGAACAGCAACTGTTCTTCAAGTATTGGTAACGGGTAAAAAAGGCTTATATCAAACCTAACGACTTTTGGAATCAGTAGTATTAAAAATAAAAAATTGTTTTAAAATAAAATGTAGATCTTAGTGTACTCTCATTATACCCCAACACTTACCATAACAAGGCACTTAATTTCTTTTCTAAAAACCCTAACATTTCCTGAAGTCATGGGGCAAAATGCTGGAATTCTTACCCAATCATTAAGTCTTGCTGGACCAAGGACTGTAGTTTTTGTAGATTCAAAAATCTGTACAGGGAAATTTCTCCTACCAATAGATCTTTATGTAATAAAGATAATAATATAGATCTTTATGTAATAAAGATCTATTGTATATGTATTTATTGTATAGTGTATATGTATTTATGTAATACATTGATTTCTCTTACAGATCTGACTTAATCTGGGTAAATTCTCAGGTGATTTGCAACAACTATCACTGAATACACAAACTCAGTTGATTAGCTTTAAATAATCTGCATCTCTTCCCTATAAACAAGTTCTCTCCCTCACGTTGAAAGGTATTGGTGTCAGGATGAAAGCTGGTACGTGAAAGCTGCAGCATGGCTGATCACCTTGCTTTCAGCTTTTCCCAGTGTGGTGATGCAAAAGCTCCAGATTTTATTTTCAAAAACACTCCTTTCTCCAAACACCAAAAACTCATTCACGTTACCAGCATAAAAACTACTTAGAAACAGCCACAATAATAGCTGTGATCGTACATGCAGTTATGCACTACAAGAAATTGATGGAAGTTTTGTTCCAGAAGCTGGCAAATTTGAATGGATTTATCAAATCTGGGCTTTGGGTAAAGTCATTCATCCCAACAAATAATCTCAGAAGCTCAGTGGTCACCAGGGTGGAAAGTCTGGACTTGTGCTAAAAGGTAAGATTTGAAATGAAGTAGATATGCCATTATTTTTACCTTTGGACATTAATAAAAACTCCCAGTGGCAAAAACACAGTAATGCTGAGCTTTGCTAGGCAAAAACTTCATAGAAACCAACACAGTGGGGGTTCATACAACCCAGTCTGCAGCTCCATGAATTCAGTGTAAATACTCCTGTGCATCGTCTAGTTCAAAGACTTTTTTGGTCTAAAAACTTAGAGACTCTGCAGGTGACTGACCTTGATGCAAACATCAGCTGATTATCTGGCAGACATCTCCTTTCTGACAGCTTTTGTTTCATTTTTAGCAGCATATACCTTTCCAAACCATTGATCACTCCATCTCTCATCAGCACGGCTATTTTCTGCTTTCTCTTTTTGAATTTTAAATACTGGAATAGAAACTGTTCTTTCGATAACTTCCCTAATACTTTCATCTTAAGTATCTTTTCCATATATAAATAAGGAAATTTATATATTTTGGAAATATATGTTATATATTTATATAATACAGAAAAATCATATATTTATATCCATAAATATTTCCATTCTTTTCCTTATTTTGATCTCAAATGTCATTCCTTGCCCCTTACTATTTGTTTATTGATATTTCTGTATTCTGCTGAAGCCCTCTCACTGTTACACATACATTTAACAGTAATCTGTTGTTTTCCAGTGAAATATCTGTTACATCAATTCTCTCATATTACTCAATTCCATTTATGGTCACTAAATATATAACAGTCTTAAAGTTAAATATAAAAACATATAAATGCAGCAACTATGGAGAATTTCAAGTCATGACTTCATAAACACAAATACAAGAACCAGCTTGCAGATGGAATTCACTTTAATTTAGTTTGCTTCACCAACAGGCTATCCAAAACAAAACCCTTAAGCGGATTTAAAAGCACTAGCTAAACTTTCAGTTTCATAATTTGGCTTAAATTGTTTGTAAGGGCATAAAATTATAACAAATAAAACATACAATTGAAAAATAAACAGCTACTATTCTAAGGAAATGGCTGTTTTTGTTTAGCCATGGAAAAATACTCTGAGTTGGAATGCACAGGACCCAGCGTACACACTGAGTACACACCATTCCCTCTCTTTCACAAACGTCTCTCTTATGGGCTGACATATTTTTATCTTGGACTTCCTCAGCAGAAATGCACATACAATGATGATGCTCAGTCAGCTGAAACATCAGCAAAGTCCCTGGCCTAATGTGGGTTCCCTGTAATGTGACCCCACATTGATGTGTCAAGCCTTTCCACATGCACACAAGGTGCAGGCACTGGGGAGCACCTGGGATTTGCCAAGCAAATTGCAGACATGTTGTTACTGCTGTCCATGTCCTCAGGAAATAACAGGGCATGACAGGAGCAACCAAAATGCTGCCAGATGTACTGAAATGCCAGGCAAATTACTCCTGAGCACAATGTCTACCCTGAAAACCACAAATGGTGTATTGAGCAAAAGGCTGCCCCTGCAGATCCCCACGTCAAAGTCAGTTTGGTTTTATTTCTGTTTCATGTGTTTTTACAACTGCTCCTTCTGAAGGCTGCTCCAAGGCCTCACCACGTTCTTGTTTGAAACATTTTTTTCTAATTAACAGTCTTCATCTATTCCTTCCCATTATACCTATTAGTGGTAATGAAGTTACAGAGAGCAGTAAAATGCCTTTCAAAGTCTTCATTTGACTTCTCTGAACAACCAAACTCTTTTACTCCTCCCTATTCTCCATAGTCAATCATTTTCATAGCCTTGCCTTGTATCTGCTCCACTTCAATTTCATCTCTAGCAGGAGTTGAGCTACATTTAAAAATCATCTCTGGAAATTCCTGAGCCAATAACTTTCAAGAAGGCATTTGCCTTTTTCTGTCAGCATGTCACTAGTGGCTGGTGGTGGTGGTTCATAGTATGGCTTAACAGAACACAGCTGTACATACTGGTCAGTCATTTCCAGACCGGTGGAAATCTCTGGGAATGGTGGCTCACACTCCATGAACAGCTCTTTTTATCTGACCCAAGACACTGTTATACAGCTCTACTGACTGAGTTTTTTAAGACAAGGTGGTCAAATATTCAAACAACTTGCCCAGAGGAGTTGCAGATCTGCTTCCTTGGAGGTAGTCGAGATGTGAGTGGACACAGCCCCTGACACAGAAACTTGATCTAATCAGATCTGCTTTAAACTGTACTAATGACTTCCTGGAGATCTCTCTCAACTTCAGTTATTCTAGAGTGTTTTATTCTAGTGACTTGACCAGCCAGTTCCTTAAGACTGATCAACAGTTATTATACATAAGGTACTACTCATCTCCCCTACTTTGAAAGATTTAAGCTAGTGCCACAATTTAATTTTACCCTCATTTTTCCTATCTGCAACATTAAAGATATTGTCATCATTTGCTCTAGGCTTTTTGTCCACTTCTCAAGATCTGTTTTGAAAGTGGTTATTCATCCAAGTAGATCTGGAGTCTTTCTTTACCCTTCTTCTCAAGAAAAACAAGAATAATTTAGGTTTTTCTACAGGTTTTGTACTTCTGACCTACAGAGTTCTAGTCTGACCCCATATTTAGTTTTTGAGCTCACTGCTGTAGCTATCAATATGAATGAGACTCCTTAAAGTTGATGCTTCCAAAGTTAAAAGATAAATTAAAGACCTACTTTTGTCCATTCAGTCAATAAATGTAAGTACCATTAAAGAGAGTCTCTTCACAGACATAATTTTGGCATGCCTGAGTCTAGCCCAGCAGAGCACAAACCCCTGCTGGTACAGGGACTATTAAATGAAGAAATCTCTTACAGATCCTGAAATAAATGGGTTCAACCATCATTCTCCAATACAAAATTAACAAGTAATACAGCATGGCTGTTGTGCATCTTATTGTGTGGCTGTGAGTCAGAGTCATATTCAAAGAATATAAAAATCACAACTCATTTTGCAGTATTTATGGTGCAATGTATGAACACAGGTGTTTGCTGAGCAATGTTGAATGATGAATTCAAAAGCCAGACATATGCACTGAGTAACACGAATAATTCAACTCCTGTTTGCTCCTCAAGAAGCACAGAGGATGTGCACCTTTAAGCTGCAAATACTTAACTGTATTAGCTGTTAGGTGCATGCCTCCCATCAACAGTCTGCAGGCTAGAGACTTCAATTATTTCTCCAATTATTTATTGAATTAATCATATTTTTAGCCAGCACAGAACTCTGTAGACCACTAACAGCATAATACCATTAACACTCACACACACCTTTCCCCTCAACCTTTTCAGCCAAGAAGCTAACCATTCCTGGAGGCAAAGGCCTTGTCTTGCTATGAAGCCAATAAACCCTCTGGTTTCATAGGACATGGCCAGTTTAGCTAAAAAGGTAAATCCCTGCACACACGTGGGTATCATACAGAGATGCCAGCAACAAAGATTACTTCAGCTTGTAGTCAGTGCTGTGGGAGCTAGCACCAGCTGGTAGGAGGCTGGTATCTTCTCAGGTCTCTCCAAGTACACTTTCAACAACTGGGAGAGCTGGCTCTCATATTATCCTTCTGCTATAATCCTAAACTATCTGGAGCCCTTCACTACTTCCCTTGAGTTCATTCTATTCTGCTAATTTACTTGCTCCAGCTCTTTCAAGTCCTGAGAGCACGCACTTCTTAGTATCTCAAATAGAGCTCTTGCAGATCGTGCTGCCAAAAGAGATGCACATACTTCTAGCTTGAAGCAAAAGGGTAACTAACACTGTAAAATTAAAAATAATAATAATAAAAAAGGCACTAGGCAGGCAGTGCTTTCCTGCTGACAAATGTGTAAGACAATGTAGCAGACATGCACTTTTGAAATGCAGGTGGGCTTTTATTCCAGGAAGTGCAATGAGAGAGATCATTCCAGATGTGGGGAAAACAACACCCCTCAAAAAGGGATTTGCAATGATAAAGCACAAAGGAAGCCTGGAGCAAACTGGCACCATCTAGAAAGCTGGAATAAAGCCAAACAAATTATGGCCCAGGCTCTTTGGAGCCCTGTTCCCCCCTTCAGTGGGAACTGCACAGGAAAAGGATGATTGTGAGAGGGTAGATGACGGGTACAGCCTTCATTGCACATGGAAAGGGGTGTAAATTACAATCCCTTGTGCATACAGAGGCAAGGCAAGGTTTACAATGCCTTACTATATTAAGCCACATTATGAAAATGACTGTTTACATTGGTTCATTAATGTTTGTGCAGGGCTGTGAACATGCAAAGTGGTAAGTATCAGCACAGGCATCAGCATAGTATCTCAACTTTGACAAGTTCATGAGTGTTGTAACAAAAGAAAATACACTTTACTCATAACAATTATTGCCTATGAAACACGGTGTTTAGCATATTGTCTCTATATACCATTTCTGACCACACAGAAAAGGGTATCATTAGTGTGTATTGTTATACTGAGTAATTTATTCTTCCAAAAGACAAAATGTGTGCAATCATTAATAAATTACCAAATTCAACCCATTAACTCACACATTTGGCACTGCAAGGCTATGTAAGTTCTGTGCTGTTAAAACACCTTTAGTCAGATTTAGTACAATACCTTACGTTGTACTGTCTGGTGAAAGTAAGGCTATTTCTCAGCTTTCTATTTTTTATTTTTTAATTCTTTTGTAACTCTAGCAGACCTCAAATCAACATGAGGTTTTAGGTTTCCGTGCTGAGATCTATCGCCTGAGTCGAGTACCTCAGCATCTCAGAAAGTCGGTTTTGTTAGGATGCCAGCTGGAACAGTAAACACTACTAAGAGAAGAAGTATCTGTTCTCTCTGCTGGGTAAAAGAGTGAAAGCAAGAGGGCCTGCAAAATGAATCTCTTCCCCCAACCTCTGTGCCTGTGCAGGGCAGGCCTTTTCCCCCAGACAGGCTTTCAGCTGAGCAATACCTGCTCATTTTCTGGATCAAAGCAAATTCTCCAAGGCCTTTCTTGGTGCCCTTTCATATATATCTCTGCCATCCCCAAAGGCTGTCTTTGTCTCTCTGCCTCTCCTGACTGCAGGAGCAGAATTCACCATAAGAACTCGTCAGCTTTGCTCCAGCAGTCTCTCTTCCACAGGCTTCCCCAGTGGTGCTCAGGGAAAGAGCAGCTTGCCCTGAGCCCCAAAGGCATCTGCTTTTGGGGTCACAAGGGCCAGGGCAGGTTTCCCCTCCCCTTAGCTACAGCCTGTTAGAGGAGCATGTGGCAGGAAGAGAATTGTTAAACTTCAAGCGGGTTAATAATGAAAAACCCCTCAAAGACTGGGGTTGAGGCCAATCTCACTTAATACTGGTATTAGTGACTGGCACAAAAATATAAAATCGAACAAATAAATTCCCTGAGACCTAAATGTCTGGAGGGAGGATTGGGGGTTCACATAGCAGGGGCTGGATTATCTGCAAGGGTAATAGAAATGGGATGAAATTTAATAGGCGTGTGCAAGGTCAGAAGCTTTGGGACTAGTAACAAGACTTTCTGCTGTAAACTGTGAGGTTGTCAGATGGAGGAACTATGTAGGGAGAAGTACATTTGTAGAATATGGGATTCTGCAAATCATCAGCCATGAAAAGAGTAAACACATCAGGTGATGTATACTCGGAAGAGTAAAAGATTAATTTTCATGGTAAATGTGCCTTTGAGAGCTCCTTCTTTGAAATACTGTGGACAATGCCAACCATGTTGGAAAGAGTCCTTCCAACCACAACAGCCCCAGAAATGGGCTTAAAAACCAGCAAGATAATGTACTGATGGAGCAGGACTGAACAACCTCACTTCTTACTCTAGCAAGACCAGGATAGTATTCCTTTCTGGTCATTTACCAGGCAAACTAAACAGTCCAAAAGGGACATCAAGCTAAAAGACACACAGGTATAGGTTTTAGAAGAAAGTAAGAGAAAATGAGTCAGAGATTTTTGGAAGTCTTATCTCTTTCCTCTTTTTGGAAACCTCATATTAAATGGGGTTTGAAAAGTTCATAGAAAAGTGAAGGTCAGAGGAAAAAATGATGAACCAGGACCTCATTTACAGTAGGAAAATTACTTCCTATGTGATACGTATTAGCACCAGATTGTTTTCCAAAACTTTCCTCTGTGTTTCTCTGCTGCACACTTTCACAAAAATTATTTACTTTTTTTTCAGCACTGCTGAATAGTGGTGGCAGTATTTTTCCCCTCCATTTCTTGCAAAAGTGCCAATAGCTTTTTTTACTTTTCACCCTTATGCTGTGACACTGCATCTCTCAAACACCAGAAGCTACAACCTGACATCTTTTACCTGCTGTACCCCACAGAACGTCTTTGCAACACAGTGAAGTAAAATGTGCCCATTCTGCCTTGCTCCAGCTGCTTTCCCTCAGCTGATTTTTATTATTTTTGTCATTTCTAGAAGAGTATGGTGCATTCCTTCAAACCTGTGCGGTCACACTTCCCTAGCCTACAGTGAGCCACCTGTAAGAAATACATCATCTGCACTGCTTCCTTCACCCCAATGCCATTGCAGATCCCTCCCTTCCCATCCAACAAGACCACTTATTGTAGAGCAGCCTTGTCCTTAGCCTTGCATCACAGTAACTGCCCATGGGTTATCCTCAGAGAGAAAAAGCATGCAAAATACAAACCAGGCTGCCAGAGAGGCTAAACCTTGTGAAAGACAAAATCTGCACCAAGGAGGCTTGAAAAAGTTGTATTAAATAAGGCAGCAGCAAGTATTTTGAGGAATGTGTTAAAGGAACTAAAAAGTGGAATAGAAGAGTTTTCCTGGTCTCAAATTCTAAAACCACCAGAGACACACGTGGCTCCCCAGAGCTCTCTCTGTGACTGAGAGTGATTTCAGGAAGACAAAAACATCTCATCAATGGTGCTAAGAAAAGTGGAAATGTATTCTTGTGTTCTCCTTGACTAGACCTGTACACTATAGAAACAGCAGCTGGTGAAGGAGAGTCAACAGCTCAGAGCTCCAGCTTGGACAGTCAGCAGAAAGAGCAGAAAAGTAGTTAAATTGAATGGGCAGAAAATGAAGGCCGTCCCTCACAGGGATGTGCCTGCAATGCCCTGATAATTATATGCCCTAATAAACAGCAAAGATATTTCCTGAGAAAATTGTTTGCTGTTGAAAATATTAATTTTATCAGATTAGGTTTGGTAAACATTTAAACAGAAAAAACAAAAACATTCTTGTCAATTTGAATAATGAACTTGAAATATTTCTATGCCCCTAAATCAGAATATTACAGAATGCTAATTTTTCCAAGTGGAATGACAGAAAATTCAAAAATGTTCAGCTCTTCTGAGGAATGGAAATTCCAGTTTCCAGTCAGCTTTCCCAGGTGTCACTGACAAAATCAGGCTTTGGACTATCCCCACGCTTTAAGTTTGCTTTAAGTGGGCTCACAGAATTTCTGCCTTTCACTTAGTGCTGCGGGGTCAGCGTCTCTTTGCCTCGGCCAGCCCTGGCACCACGGCAAGAAGGGGCATGGCTCGGTAGCTGAATGAGCCTTGCCCATCCCGTGGGCTCTGGTTTGCCCAGAGGAGTGAAGCAATGACAGCAGGAAAGAAGAAGAGGGTCTGCTCAGGGTTCAACCACTGGCTTTATTCATCAGCTCAGGGTGTCTGCCTCAGCAGAGACCCCTTCCCAGTAGGAGCCCCAAGCAGAAAAAGAGAGAGAGTGCCCGAAAGTAACATCTTATATTCGGGGGAGGAAATTGGGGATGGGTCTGAGTTCAAATCAGGGATCAGGTGGGCATGGCTCTGCAGGTAAATGACACATATTACAACAAATCAATAACATAGGTGGGGAGACAGCCAGAGTCTTGTCCAATGACTCGATGCCCTCCTGGAACATTCTAGACTTCTGGGAGAGGCTTCAAAGTGATAGACAAGACCCAGGGGCCATATAACTTATGATTGACACATAACGAGGGTTGGGGTAAAACCAAGAAGGGTTAAACATGGGTGACATGGGACAAACCATTACAACTTATAAAAAACAATATAAAACAAGGGACAAATACATACATAAAACTGATAAAACCAAAACCACACCACTACAACTGAGGTAAAAAAAAAGTATTTATTATGTAACTCATAGCAGCACTGACCTCTTCTGTTGCACCTTTCCAGGCCAGCTTTATTTTGTAGGCTGGAGACAAATGATTTCTTCTTAAAAGCTAGGTGCCAACTGCTAAGCCATGAATTTAAATAAACAAAAAGACATTTACAGACCACAACCCAGAAGCATGATCAGTTCCTCCTGACACTATATCTATTATCTAAACTTCTCTTTTCTAACAGCCTCAGACTCAAGCCCAATGCTCAAAGCTGCATCTAGTTTTAAGTAAAACAAGCACAAGTTTGATTTCTCTGACTCCTTCTCTCTAAGAGCAATGGTATTTTTCACCTGCTCTAAGAGAACCACTTAAAAATTCCAAAGGCCTTAAAAATTTCAATATAAATGAGCTCAAAAAAAAGTTCAAGAGAAACAATTTTCTCACTTTCCATGTTAGAACCAGTCTTTCACAATGACTGCACATTAGAAAACTGAAATTGTTGCCCACATGAAAACTACACTTAGATCACAATGTGAATTAATGAGCTTGCTTTTCACCTTTATCTCCCCCTTCTCCAATGCTTTTCTTGCCCTCCCAAATAAATGAGCCATGTTCCTAATAATGTGCTTGAAAGGAAGGCTGGGCAATTTAATAATAAAAAGCTCTCTGAAATTAAGTTTCTGGCACTGCTTTAAAAAAAAAAAAAAAAAGAAAATGTTATTACTTGGTCCTTTGCTTTTCCCCAAAGCAAATTTCAGTCCTTTGAGGACCGCACAAATATAAAGCAGATAATTTACAAATCTTTTATTCGGCAATTTGCCTGGTCCAAATAATCAACTATAACAGGAATTGCCAACTGAGTATTTAAAGATTCTAGTATAGGAAGAGAAACTGCACATTGCAGAAAAAGAAACTCTCTGTCTAAACTATCAAATACTAGACTTTCAATGGGCCACAAATTGTTGAGCATGTTAATGTTGATAGGAAATAGAAGGGAGCATTCAGAAGTGAAAACCCAATGATAATTCCTGGAGTTTTTATCACATAATAGGTTTCCTAATCTCAACTCTTTTGTGTTTGCTGCACTAAAGATGACAAAGAGGAAAGTACCACGTTTGCCTTATTTAAGTCCAAAACCAGAAATGAGAAAATATTTAGTGAAGCAAACCCAGACTCTTCCTCTGCTCATGTCTTATTAAAAGGAGTTATCAACATTCTCCTGACAATTTAGGAAACTAAAAACTGGCAACTAAATTGGTGAAAACTTAATCAGGAAACCAAATGCAAGCCTATTTCTCTAATTTTGCATCAACTATAACGTTTTCAGGCTCTTTCTTACATAGCTCTCAAAGCTCTCAAGAAGAAATGATGCATGAAGAGTTATCCTTCAATCACTACTTTAAATAAAATTAAAGGTTGAGGCTATATAAGTGAAACTTTGATCCTATGAAATAGAGAGAGAAGTTATGTATGCCAGAATTTAAGATTTAAATTCAAGCACCACTTCAGCCTTAACCACCAGATCACTTGTTTGATGTAAATCATTAATGCAAAACAATACCTGCTTTTCTATTTTATCTTAACTCTATAACTTCTAATAACTTTTTACACACAAGGTTTAGCAATGAAATATGTGTCACTAGTGTTACTGAAACATTCCATATAATCTTGATTCTGTCTTGATTTATCTCTCACATACAGATTTGTGAAAAATATACATAAAAGATTTTATCTGTGGAACTGTCTCTAATAGCAATATTAAAAGAAGAAATCTATGAAGGCTTACAAAAATCTCTTTTTCTCCCAGAGGAAATGTCAAGGTGTTCTGAATAACTACCAAGAATAAGATTTTTGCATAGGATTTCTGATTCAACTACAAGTTGCTATGACGTGGCTGGACAACACCCTGTGCTTTGAGGTCTACAAGAGGCTTAGAAAGAAAACCCCATCACCACATTAAGCATGTTAGGTGTAGAATGGTTAAAAAGCATCATATCCTCCCTTACAAGACCAGCACGGAAAAGGGCTTCCATGCCACCACTGCTGGCATATTTAAGGCTACAGTGGGGCTGGAAGTATCCAAGCCTCATTTGCACCTACAAACGCCTCTTTCAGCAAGATCTGTTAGCACAGGCTCTTGGCTGTCTCCTGCCTTGCAAGCAGTGTAAAGCACTTCCAAAATCTTGTGTCTTTTAAAAAGCACAGAAGACACTGGCTTAGCTTAATTAAAGCAAATCCCCCTGATAAAAGGTCAGGTTATGCCCTTAAAAGGTTAAACTATGCCCCATAATCAAATTACATTTTGCCGTGGATAGGCACAACTAAAGTTGCTTGTTTTCTTCCTTATGAATAGGAATTGTATATTTATACCAAGACCAAAAACAGCTCAGTGAAAACTGACAAAGTGTGTATAATCCTATAATTTCAGAGGAGTAGGAAGCAGACAATTAGATGATGAGACAACATCTCCCATTCTGGAAAGACCATTTGAAGTGTTTCAAATATTTTTAAGCATAATTAAATGATAAACAGATTTGATTTTTACCTTTTAAAACACTCTAATTAACTTTCAAATGCAACACAATTTCATTCATTCCAGTGCTTAGAAAAGATTTCTTTGTCTTAATACACTCCACCAAACAGTGATAAGCAAAATTTCCCTATTAGTGTTGATTTATATTTATGCATTTTTATCTTAAACATCTCCCTCCCTTCCAATGACTAAATTTGCTTTATGTGAATATCTATATTATGGAGCATCTACAATTTTTTTTTTTTTTTGGCAAACATAAATAAGACCAATAACCTTGTTTTTGTAAAGATTGCTACAAATATCTTGAATTTGTTGAAAACTGAAACTAAAGCCATAATGTGTATTCCTCTTAAGTCTTATATAAGCTGTGAAATTTTTGACTCTTTAGTTCAGCTGACTTAATAAAAACACCCTTAAAGCAAACAAAGAAACCAAAAAAACCCCAAAAAACACTTTTATTTTTTTAATTAATTCTCTTCCATGCATATGACCCAAGATGGCATTTTTGTAAGACAGAGGCAGCTGGCAGCAAAGTTGCCTGTCTCTGTTTTGCAGGTATTTGTAGTTGCCAACTATTTGGAAGAGCCCCCAGTCTTGTCTCACAGCAAGTCAGGTTGTGTACCCAGCTGGCATCAAGCCACAGTCATTATGGCAAACTGCAAAAGACTGAAGAAGGAATAGCTTTTCACAGAAAGACAAAAAAAAAAAAAGAAAAAAAAGAAAAAAAAAAGTAAATGGACTGTGACTGCAAGTCAAAAAGTTTAAAGTATTCAGAATGAAAACCTCTGCAAGATCATCTTGTTGTACCTCTGGATTTCAGAATACCAGCTTGTTTGGATCATCTGTTCTTTCAGCATGTATTACCTGCATGTATTACCTGCATGCAGCTGGGAAAGCTGTCTAATCCAACCCTCCTGATCACATTTAAGAGAATTTATAGTATGTCTTTGAGCTCTTAACTGATTCTAGACAGATCACATTTTAATAATAACTTCTTTAGGACACGCAAAGCTTCACAGAACCCTGAACAAGTAGCTTTGAAGTAACACATGTTTGTGGAAACAGCTACAACAAATCTTATACTCTGATGAGCTTCTAAAGAGCTTTTACTGTGCTAGCACACAGCAAGGAGATGTAGAAATTAATACAGACATATTGATTAATCAGCCTATTTGACAACAGTTGGGGTGATGAAGATGTCAGCTCTGCACCCTGGAGAGCACACTCAGTAGTGAGCTCAAAGGGAGCCCCAGCATCGATGTGCCACCAAGGGAGCAACTCAGCCACACCAGGCAGCACCTGCTGTGCCACCACCAAGCCAAATCTCCTCACATGGACTGCAGAGAAATTTACAGCAAGTGTTCAGCACCAGCTGTGTCAATGGGTGCACAAACATTCAGAAAGAATGGGGAAAGAAACCCCATACTTCATGGGGTTTCATCATGCACAAAATAACCAATTGAGAGCATCATGGACAAAAAAAACCAATTATTGTGGCAAAGCCACAAACAATTCAAGCAAGCCTTCACCAGAATGTTATTATCAAAGCAGGGATAGGAATTACAGGGGCAGGAAGCCAGTGAAGGGTTGGGAGCCATCTAGAAATCATAGGAAACAACAGGCAGAAAGCCATGAGAATCGCAGTGTTGACAGACAATGCGAACTCAAAGTGAAAAAAAAAATTCAAATTCCCATCCTCATAGTTGGCCATAGTTTGAGCCACAACTGCTGATGCTCACTCGCAGCACCAGGGAAGAAAGAAATTTTTAAAGAAGAAACTTTCAAAAACTATGCAACTGTTCCTAGAAATTTTCACTATTTTGCAACATATAAATCAGAATTACAAATCAGCTTTTCCATTCATATCCTGGATTGTTTTCATAGGCTGTCAAACTGTCTCTGCACCTTTACTTAGTGATTCACTTGTCACTTGTCTTTAAAGAAAACAGCTTAAAAATCTTGATTTAATAGGAAGAATAAAAGGAAACATAGAACAACACATTATGAAAATGCCTTATAAAACATCTGTTACAAATCTTCAGTTTGTTGCTTAAGGGATGGCAGCAGGTGTCCCATGCCCTGCAGCTGGTGGAAAATCTCTTCTATCCTGCAAAGCACATCAGCAGTGTCAAACTCTGAACATGAGTGTGGTTCATCAGTTATTTAGTGAATCTAAAAGCCTCAAACTTGAGTGTAGTCTGAGAATGAGAGTGAAGATCAGAAGCATGACAAAGATCACTCATTTTGGAAAATTATTTGAACTGCAAGGATCTCAAAGACGGATCATGATTTTGGTGCCTAACAACTGCTCTAATGTTTAAATGTTAGTTAGCAATGTTTGTTAGCTGGTTTCAGTTGAGCTCCATTGTCTTTTTTAATGATCCTTTCTCTTCTGCCATAAGGTTAGGGTGACATTAGGACATAATTTGTATGGAACACTGCTCTGTTCCTACCTTGGGGATGCTGCAGAGTGAGTATTTTGGGATTCTGAAAGAATCAACTCTAACTCACAGCGATAGAATTACTGTGGGTGTCCACTTCAGTTTGCTCTTTGTAGGTATTTCACTCCCACCCCATCAGCATTCATCTGCAGATATTAGATTTTTTGCTACAGGTAGTAATAGTAAATTTCAATTTCCCTGACCTTCTTTCCATCTAGCACAATTTCAGTGTAATTCTTTAAATCCTCCCTATATTGATGGCCATCTTGGAATCCATGGGGCAGGGAGAATGTCTTCTAACCAGGCAGACCTATCTCATAAATCTTCCTTTGCCCACCAGTCTGAAACAGTGCTGCACACCCACCTGACCAATCCCTTCTTTCCCATCTTCTCCCCTTTCACACACCAAAAAGTCCAAACTGTGCTATGAGAACTAATTTTGATAACTGAACTTTTAATCCATTTTTAAAACTAAAGCCAGACTCTCCATGGTACCCCATAAAATCTTTTTTGCGAAGATTTCTTCTGTTCCCTCATCAAAGCTACAGATATGAGTCTAAAACAGACTGTAGGTGTTTTCCTTATTTTACACCAACTACTATTGATGATTAAATGGCACATCATGTTCTCTCTACCACAAACAATGTTTTAATTGCTCTGCTGTTTCTTGGTCTTGCTTTTTCAGAACTTAATGCCCCTGTGGTACTTCACAGGTGACTCTGCCATTTCAGATGAGTTTTGCACATGCATCCTGCAAAGGCATTCACAGGCATTGCACACAGATTGCCCCAAACAGAACTACATTGCAATCTGCAAATGAAGTGTCCTGTTTAATTTTGTGCTATTACATTATTTTCATTACACCATGCATCTTTAAATTTATGGGATCCTAACAACATTCTGGCTTCAGAAATCTTTAAGGATTGCTAAATGCTGCTGTAGTGCTACCTTGCCCAGATTGAAGAGAGCATTCAAATTTTTCAAGTTTTCTAACTGATCACATCAGTTAGAAAGATACAATCATAGCTACCAAAAGATTTTAAATGACACAAAATTAGTCATTTCTTAGTCCAGACTGCTTGACATTTAAAAAATTGGCCTGATTTAAAAGGAAGGAAAAAATTACCTTGAGGGTATCTAACCTCAGAGTAATTAGACTGAGGCTCACTGAAGAATGTAATGCATTCATTAATTCCTAACATGGCAAAATAGTTAAGGTGAAGAATACAGTCTCAAAATCCTCTGCACCCCATTTCTATTTAACCTACTTATTGTTTATTAGCTGTCTAACTTCCCAGCCTGCAACACACTGCCTGCTTCAGAACCCAAAGGGGGACTGGGGAAATTCAACTTCACCTTAGCAGCCAACATGTGGTAGGACTACCCCATTGCAGGACTACTCAGCTGTTCCATGTCTGTGTCTGCATTTGTGATGCAGGAGCAGGATCTAATTTGCCTGCTTCACAAAAGGTTCTGGAGAAGAAGCAGATGCAGTAACATTGTGCTTAAGGAATTAAAAAAAAAAAATACAATTTTTGCCATTTTCTGTGATGAAGGAAGTGAAGAAAGCTATCTTTCTATCCATAACAAAGCCAGGATTCCTGGTGTTTTGGGTACTGATTCTTTAGAGTTCACTTGGACATTTTCAAGCTGTCCTCTGAATCATCAAGGTCAAAAATTTATATCAAGCAAGAAACAAAAATAGAGTTTGCTGAACTTGCTTATCAGTGGGCAGGAGATGACTCTTTGCTCTATATTTTATTACTACAGTGTCCAGATCAGCCACACACATTTCTACCACAGCTCTTGAGAACATGTCCCACGTGGCTCACTCAAGGCATGGGTCCAGGAAACTGGGTACTAAATATCTGAGAGCTCTCAATAAACACTGAAGTGCAAGAATGACACTTTATTGCAGCTGACTGACACTTGCAGCCCCAGAGACAGAGAGAAATTGATGAAAACACCAGAGTGGTGAACAGGGCACAAAGAAAACATTTTATTTGGCCAGTCTCTGTGGAAGGGCAAAAAAATAAATTGATAAATGAGAAGATCCCCAGTTGATGACAAGTTACCCCTTGGCCCTGAACCAGTCCAAAAGCTAGGCTAGCTTTATTGCATAATCACAGAAATCATCAGACAGATTGGAAAAGTTTGCTTACTGTTTTGGCGAAGTGCTTAAAATGGTATCAGATCATGTTTTCTTTCTGACGTTCATTAATGCTTTGCCTGTCTCTAAAACTAAATAAGCTAATAAGGTAATGATCCTCATAGAGATTTCACAGAACTGAAATGATTGTACCCTGTCCCCCATCAAAATACAAGATTTCAACTGCTGTAATAAAATATTCACTGTGATAGTAGTGACCTCATGACATTCCCTGGGTAATATTCACTAAAAACAATGCCCTAAATTCTATTGAAATATAGTGCTAGAGCAAGAATCAATTGTGAAAAGTTTTAAATAAAACAGAATAAAATAATAAAATCTCGCAAGAAATCTGCCTGTACACTCAGATCTGCTGGTTGAAGTGCAAACCAAATGTTTGCCTTCTATCAGCAAAGCCAAACCAGTTCTCTTAACCCATGGATGAAGAATTTCTGCTACCTTTCAGAATAACTTTTAAAGTAAGTGCTGTCTGAGTCCACTTGCTGATCACACCACAAGAGCCATCCTGCTTGCCATGAGCTGGCAGAATGGAAGAGACATGGCACAGGGATACCCACATCCAAGAGCCACCTTCCCTTCCCTGTTGGACACACACCTGGCTCCACTTGCTGTGCATGTTGCAGGAGTTACATGCTTTAAGCTGGGCTGGAGTTCAGCAGCCACATGTGCCAAATTTTGCTCTGGATAAGTCATAAATTAACTCGGGCAAGCATGGATACCAAGACTGTGTTGAAATTTTGGCTGGTCCTCAAAGAAACAAGCAGCTTAGAATGCCATGAGTTCCTATGTGTGACTGATCCATATTTTAAAGCAGTTCTACATTGCAAAAATTCCTTACAGAAACCTTTGGTTCTAAGGTATTTCAAATATTAGCTTAATAGAGAACCTAAAAAAGCAGAAGGCTATCTGCTAGTTTAAATAATTCCTAAAAATTACAAGACTGTATTAGGTATGCCTGCCTCAAAATTAATGGATCCACAGTAGTACTTCTACTCTAAATTAAAAAATTCCTTAATT
The DNA here is from genome assembly GCA_024734555.1 of Trochalopteron elliotii. Lineage (NCBI taxonomy): Eukaryota > Metazoa > Chordata > Aves > Passeriformes > Leiothrichidae > Trochalopteron > Trochalopteron elliotii. Next base: position 2,245,617 of record JANPWX010000007.1, on the reverse strand, counting down.
ATACACAGATTTTCAGTACATTGAACAGTATGTGTTAGAAAAAAAGAAACTGAGTTCAGACTAAACTTTCTATCACAGCCTTTGCTTTTAAAGAAAAAAAAAAGAGAAAAAGAGAAAAGTAATTAAGTAAAGAGATTGACAGCAAAATACAACATACTGCAATTGTTCATCTTATGATCAGATATTACCTGATAGGAACATACTCATTTAAGAGAGCAACACTTTTTCAGCTGCCAGGAATATGCACACACGAACGGAAATGCTGACTGCTTCAATGAATTTAATGGTTCATCTCTAGTCTCAGAAGGTGACAATCTGCAGGAGCAGCTACCATGGTCATTGCCACCCTGTAAGAACACTAATTAGAGAGGAGTCTGGCTGAACTCTAAATCTGTATTTTCTGCATTTGGATGTTTGAGCAAGTTCCCAGTTACAGCTTTACTTGTTTTAAGTATTAGAATTAAAGAGAATTAAATGATTAATAAGAATTAAAATTTCAATACCAAAACCTAGAGTTTATCTTGTGCAGAAAGCTTTGCCACACTCTGACTCACTTGGAATTCAGAGCTACCACACGACTTCCATTGAAATGTCAAATCAGAATGATGCAAAATTAGCTCACTGTTATCTTTTTCTAAATGAGGACTATACTCCCCATAAGAGTATGTGATCTCATTACACGAGTCCCTTATCTACAAGATTTTCTGTATGAATTATCACTGATTAAGGTGTGATGCAGCATGCAAACTGCAAGAGGCATCTGAAAAGCCCTGTCATTGGTGGCTGCATAATTTCCTTCAGTATTCAAAATAAAAGCAAGATCAAGTGGGCAGCAAAGATGCTTCCTTCAAATGCAGAAATTTTTTATTATGTCTCTCTTCTTTACCTTAATACTGCTTCCTAGAGTAGTTCATAACTCGTTTTTCACAAAGCTTTCTACAATCTGATAGCCTAAGTACATCCAAAGGCCCTCCTACCCTTCTGCCACCCCCTTTCACTTTCCTCCCCCTATACTTCCTGAGCAATCATCTTTCAAATGGACACCATTGCAACACCTCACCTATACTCTCTTTTCAGCTAAAAATCACTGTTTCATGATTTCTCACAAATCAGTGCCAGTGCTCCATCTCACATTCCTGACATGTCAGCACTGCATGGGCAGTCCAAAACCATACAGCTCCCATACCATGCAGCTGCAAGGCTGTGTGGAGCATGTGTCTAAATGTGTGGAGGCAGAGGGAGAGGAATTGAGGTAGATCACTGCCTTTTTTGGATACTTTGGAAACAAATGAAACTATTCTATAAGCTGTTGTGATGAGCAAATGACAGGCACATATAACAAACTCAGACTGTAAGGGACTGGATTTTCTATTAACAGCTTGAAATGTTCTCCAGTGGTAGCAGAAGAGAAACTCTGCTAGAGAGAAAATAATGTAAGTTGCAAGAGTACCTCCAGCAAATGATAGATATTGTTATGTATTCCTATATATAGCAAGCAGAGCAAGTTGCCATGCCACGCAAGTGATGTCTCCTGATGTGCATTTTAGGATAGTGCTAATGTCATGACTGCAAAATCAGGGCTGCTGTTCTCAGGCACTACAGCAGAAAATCCCTGGACAGTGTCTCATCTGAAGGGACCATGCCATTTTGTTGCCCAAGCCAGGGGTTAGCACAGCATTCAAAAGCACAAGTTCAATTTCTGTATTGATAAAAAAAAAAGATTAATTGTACATTGGGATGACTGTACATACTGTGCATGTAAGGATAAAATACATAAAAAACAGTTCAGTAATTAATCTTCCAAATTAGATTACAGAGATAAACTCTCTTTATATTATTCTCATCAATATATATGAGAGCTGTAAAATCTTTCTGTAGCAGAAATTCAGGTTACTAAATCCTCAAAAAAAGGCCTGTCATTGCTGGCTGTGTTTCCTACTAGGCTAGCTTTTGGCCATGGCAGACTTGAAACACAACAGAAGAGCTTTCATTTCTAAAAATCCCATTGCTACAGTAACATCTTTTCAAATGTATCGACATATTTTAATATACAGTAATTCCACCTAATTACTTACAGAGCCCTGGCAGAGGTTCTGAGAGGCCAGCTGCAGCAAACTCCTATCCCTCATGCCCAGGGGCAATGCAGGACACACCAAACAGAGAACGCCCACCTGCACACCCAACAGCTTCATCATTCAAACCATGGCACAGATGAATGGAGTATGAGAAGCAAAGCAGACCTGAAAAGGCCCAAGAAAGCTCACTATCACAATTAGCATCTTTTTAAAAGATAGATCTTTCCAGCAAAGCCCTCATGGACAACAGACTTTCGAAAGACATCTATGATAATGTATTTTCCCAAAAATTAATATCCCTGCTTGCTTAATGCATGAAAATGGCAGCCACTACCAAATGCTTTCAGTACTGAAATTTCAAGTCAGTGCTTCAGGCAATCTTTAATATTTTTTGGTGTATTTAAAACATTGCATGAGTGTCCCTATCTATTTCATTATGAGAAACAGAATATAAAGAGTACCAGGATGCAATAGCTCCTTCAGCTGATAAAGAAGTGTGGTTTTTAGTCAGTTGTATGCATTTTGCTTCATCTTTTATATCCAAAAGTGTGTTTTTCCTAATATGTATCATCCTAAGACAAAGCATTTTGCGTGACCTAATGAGATCAATGGACAGCAAATTCCAGTATACTAAGTAAGAATTATTAAAGAAAAATCCTTTCTTGAATCCAACATCTTCTTTAGCACGAGGAATTCTAATTTTCCCTGATTACGCAGATGTTTTGCTCCTGAATTTCCATCCTAGCATGGCAGCAGCCAGCAGCTGCTCTCCTGTCTGGAATATGTTCCTTTGAATGCAGCCTCTAGTGAAATGCACACATGAAATCTGACGCAAATAGAATCTTGAGATATAAGGAGTCATAAAGGAGATTTGATGGGCTTTAACTGCAGCCAAATGATACACAAGGAACATACTCTGCAATAACATGTACCTCGTATGGATCCTATTTGCTTCCCCATGATAAAGTGGCAACTTAAGCTGGGAAAATTACTGCCATCCATCTCACCCCATGCATTCACATGCTTGGGAAGCATAAGTGAATATGCAGCTACGTGTTTGGCAAACAGAATATTTCTCCTGAGCTGAAAAACAGAATAACGCTTTTCACAAGAAATGATCGGGCAATGCATGAAGGCCTGGCATGAGTCCAGCCCACCAAAGCCCACCAACCCTGCTTCACACTGATGTCTTTTGCTCTGTAGGCCAGAATCAGATCCACGGCACAAAGGTCCAACAACTCTCAAGTCAAAAGGGCAGAATTTATTCCTTAACTCAAAATTTTCTTTGTTATATGCTACAAAGGCACCTCCTTTTGCTATTTTTCTGTGCACTGACAGTATTTGTTCAGTCCTCCCACAGGATCTCACTGATCTCACAGTGTGTTTATATGAAGCTTGATGTGTGAGAACCACATGGGCATATGTCCTATAATGCAGATTTATAAGCATGTATATATAGATTAATTGAAGTAGAAAAAGCTCCAGTCCTCCAGCAGCAGTACATACCCATGAGAAAATTGTATGTTCTGCAAAACAGTGCTTGTGACTTTTAAAGACTGTTTTGTTATTTTTTTCTTTTTATTTCAGGATATTACTTTGAAATACTTCCTTGAAATATGAGATATATTTGCATTACTTATGTCACTTTTCCTTTTTCCTACATTACCAGTTCTTTACACACTTCTATCACATTTCTATTTGCATGATATCTCTTTAAATCTGATAGTTCTTTCACTCATTTGTTTTTTTATCTCTAATATTATCATCAAACTTTCATTTTCTGCCTCTGGTTCCTTTCTTTATCTAGTTTGCCATAGAGAGATCATAATCCTACATTATTAATAATCTGACAATGATATTGAAGAATTTATTGCTGCTTATGTAATAGGAAAATCTAATTATTTTAATAAAGAGATTCTTGAATCCATCAGGAGAAACCTTGGTCTGATTTTTTAGGACATTAACTCAGCAGAACTCTCACAGTTGCAATCTCTGTCACTGATGGTAACATGGCAGTGTAACATGCTCCTGTAAATCTACAAGCAGGAACAGATTCCAAAATTTTGCCTTAAGAGCTAAACACTACAGTCTCTGCATATCTTCTTGTGAAACAGAGTTGTTTACAAAAACATCATATAAATTCAGAGGTCCAGGGACTGGCAGCAACGTTTTCATTTGTCAAATGGGATAGAAATTTAAAACTGGTTTTGCCCTGAACAAGTGACAAGATATGTACAAAATTAAAGAAATAAAAGAACACTTCCACCCAGACACAATTTCTCATTCTAATGGCCTGCCTGTACTCTCATTGCTTTCAAAATGAAAAGTACACAGCACAACACCTACTTTTATATAAGTCTCCATGCACTGTTCTCCTGTGTTAGATGAACAATTCCTATGGACATTTTCACCAAAGTTTCTCAAACAGTAACCATGTGGGGAAGCTTATTATTCCGATTTTAGAAATGAGAAGACTGTGGAACTAACATTTTGTGTGATCCCACTACTCAAGAAAACCGTAACTTGTCTGCCTCTCACAAGCACTGTCCAGAGTCTGCCTGCAGGGATTGTCCCCCTGTACTGGGCACTGGTGAGGCCTCACCTTGAATCCAGTGCTCACTTCTGGGCTCCTCATTACAGGAAAGACATTGAGGGGCTGGAGCGTGCCTAGAGAAGGGTAAATAGAGCTGCTGAAGGAAACAAGTCATATGAGGAGCAGCTGAGGGAGCTGGGGTTGTTTAGCCTGAAGAAAAGAGGGGACCTTATCACTCTCTTACAACTCCCTGAAAGGGATCTGTAGCCAGGTGGGGATTGGCCTCTTGTACCAGACAAGAGGACATAGCCTCAAACTGTGCCAAGGAGGTCCAGGCTGGAAATCAGGAAGAATTTTTTCACTGAAAGAGTTGTTAAGCATTGTAATGGGCTGCCTGAGGAGGTGGTGGAGCCACCATGCCTGGGAGTTCTCAAGAAACAACTTAACGTGGAACTTCACAGAAGCATAGATTATGCTGAGTTGGAAGGAACTCACAAGAATCATCCAGTCCAACTCCTGGCCCTGCATGGACACCTCAAGGATCACACCATGTGCCTCAAAGCATTGTCCAAGCACTTCCTGGAACTCTGTCAGGCTGGTGCTGTGACCACCTCCCTGAGGAACCTGTTCCTGTGCCCAACCACCCTCTGGGTGAAGAAGCTTTTTCTAATATCCAACCTAAACCTCCCCTGACAGAGCTTCAGGTCATACACCTTCCTCTTTTGCCTTATTTCCAAGAGAAGATTTCTGTTCAGCCAAGCCAGGCTTCTTCCTGACCTGCTTGACTTCTGACATCTGGGAATTGCCTGTTCCTGTCTCCTTAAGAGGTGATGTTTGAAAAGTGATCAGCACTGATGGACCCCAGCCCCAGCAAAAATATTTTCCCAGGCAACCTTATTCACTAATTCCCTGACCATCCTGAAATCCACTCTCGTCATGTCCAGAGTATAGGTTTTGCTGTCACTTTTCCTCCTGTCAACAGGGATTTTAAACTCAATTGCATCATGGTTGCTGTGGCCAAGACAGCTACCAATCTCTACTTTGCTCATGAGATCTACTCTGTTGTGCTATGGTTTAGTTGATATGGTAGTGTTCAATCAAAAGTTAGACTTATAATCTTGGAGGTCTTTTTCAACCTTAATGATTCCGTTATTCTAACAGACAATGAATGGAAGGTAAGGAATGACCCACTTCATATCTAAATACTCTTTTGGTGGAATTCCCAGAGAAGGAAGAAAGCATGGGGAAACCATGGAGAGATGTTAAGTCAAGAGCCCAAAGTGTCAGCACAGCCAAGACCTGAAGCAGTTCATGCAGCCACCTTTGAAAGTATCAGGGTGTGGGCATAGCACCAAAAATGGAAAATCAAATAATGCAATAAAAGAAAAATTATTTACTATTTTTCTTCTTCTGTGGATGCAGAGACACATAAAGCAAAGAAATCTACATTAAAAATAAGACTAATTAATTTGTGAGAGGGGAGAGGAAGAAAAAAACCCCCAAAAATAGAATCAGACTTCATTACTCTGGCAGCTTTTACGTTGATGTACATAGAAAAAACTTGGCAGACAGAGCTACAGTGGTTTCCTCAGGAAACCTGAGGGACCTGGCAAACCTGCAGGAATATCACCAGGACAGGTTGTCCCTGACAGTTAGCAGGCAGAGTGATTCAGCATAGACTGTCAATTAAAATCTTTATATCACATTTTCTATCATCATAGCAGCAGGCCAGAATTGATATCCAACATTTAAGACTGAAAAAAATGGTTTTAATTATTCTGAATTAACAGAGATACTGTTTATAAAAGATTTATTCAAAGCCTTCAAACAGAAAACTGGGGGAGCAAAAGGGATGGAAAAAGCACTATTCACCTTTAACTTGCTCAGTGCTTTTTCTGGATTTGGAAATATACACCATATCAAAATATTTCAGTGAGCTGTTCTTGTATGCTGATACTACATCTAAGACATTTTGGGAGATGTTTGGTGTAAATAATTATTAGTAGTAGTTCCCTTTGAGGAGCAGTAAATGTCCTCAGATACTGGATGGGCCAAGACTTTGAACTCTATACTCATCATGCCCAGCTCAGACCTCAAAATTTGCTGCCCTGTTCCTCACAGGTACAGAAGCACAAGGTTTGACCTCAGGACGCAGTGGCTGTGGAAAAAAAAAAGGTTGTTCCTAAAATGTAAGACTACCCTGAAAAGGATGTCTTCCAAAGGCAGCAAATCCAGCAAGATCAGGCTCAGCAAGCACAGACAAGCCTCCCAAGGCCAAGCAACAAAGAGCCACCATTCCTGGTCTCTCTGTGTGGGCACGACTAACCCAGAGCAGGCAAAGGCAACAGAAAAAGGCATTTTTTTCCCCCAGGTATGACAGGGAGCTTTCAAAACTAGCTTTTTTTGGATAATTAAGGGTAGGCTGTGATTCTTGAATCCTCATTGGACTCAAGAAAAGTACGAACACTGGTATGATACCTGCAAGGAAAGAGAGAGAGGAGGATGCAACTGGAGAAGATAAAACCATTGTCAAAAATGTCTCCTGGATCCTTATTCCCCCCAGGTATATGTAGCAGCATTGCAGGGTAGAGATGAAGATAAGCCTTCTGAAGCTAGGAAATGAATGGTGTTGAACGTTTACATTTAGTAAGTAGAGGAGAGAAACTGCAGAGTGACTGCCAGCACTCATTGGGCTTGTTTAAATTGCTTTTCACCAGCACTATCAGCTGAACAGATCTGTGCCAAGACACCAGCAAAAGCTATTAGTATAACAGCATGTTTATGCACTTCAGAGTGCTACTGGAAGGTATTGCAATAGGGATTAACATCAATATGGAGATACTCAGAAGAAAGGAAGGAAACAATATGCGGATGGATTCAGAAGAATGAGTGGAAATACAAAGTTCAGAAGGAAGCAGTTTTCCAGTGCACAACTGCACAGATGAACAAATTAGATGACACCCAAACAAAATATTCGGCATTGAAAGTGACAACCAGTAAAAATATCCGAGCAGAAAGATGGAGATTCATTGAAACACCTTATTGTAATTTTGTGTTATTTTTAACAAAATTAACTACAAATTATTGTAGTTAATCTTTTGAGGATACCAAAAAGTATCTTTATATACTGGAGGGGTCAAGATGAGGCTTTGATGTCTTTCCAATTTTTACTTTATAATTCACATTTTTTAGACCATCATGCAACTACAAAGTTTTAAAGAAGCATCAGGAATAACCTTGAAAGTCACAATAACTTGAACAGAAATTATATGGTAAAAAGGAAGAAATAGTCTTCATTCATTTTCTTAATTTCAAGTTTTGCTTCTGACTGTTCCAGTGTGTACTAAGAATCAGTACTTATACATTGAAAAGCATCTACACTCAAATATCTCAAATTTCAAAAAGTTTGGATTCTAAACCCAGCAATATTTTTACAAACTAGCACTGTTCAATTGCAAGACCCCATCTCTTTTGGGAAGCACAATTCAGCTGAAAAAGGGTTGTCTATGGTTTTGCTAGTCAAATTACTTCCTGTGGGACAAGAACACAATAAATAGGAAGAACTGAAGAAGAATCTGTCCAGAAATTAGTACAGTGACATATGAATAAAGTTTGTGGAGTTCAAGGACCTTCTCTAACTGGCCCAGAAAAAAAGAACCTCAAAAACCAGCCATTCTTCAATTTAAAAAATCATAACTTTTGCAAATTTTACCTTCTGGCTGTTTTCTTTTATCAACTAATGAAACAATACCAAGAAATTAGTTGGGATTTCCCAAGCAGACCAGACTGAATTAAAGCTGTAACAAAGTCCAGACCAAATGAGATGAACTACTCAAAATTTCATTTTTGCAACACTAAGACGTCTCGAATGATAGGTTTAAGGCTCTGGAGAGAAAACACTACAAAGCCATCCAACATATTGCACTAAACATTAAACAGAATATTTGACAGAAGTGTTACACAGAAGCAGGAAGAAGCATGAGTGGAGACTGTTAGACAATAAGCAGCTTAACCCATGGTGAAATAATGTACTGCACCAAGGTATGGGTAATCAGTTACAGGAGTTAAATAAATCTAGCACATTTCTACACACACCTCATTGTAGAAATACTTTCTAGAAAACTGACAGAATCCAATACACTGTAAAAAGACCCCAAATAAAGCCCCAGCTGACATGCAAAAAAAAAAAAAAAGGAAGCAGAAAGACATAATGTCTTAAACCCTTAAAATATATTTCTGAATCTTTCCAGTCTATTCATAATTTAATTCAGCTTTAAAACAGACCTTTAACATTAACATTAAGGTCTTTGTTACCACATATATCGTTTAGTATGTGTCAGCACCTTTGGTACGTAAAAATCACTGTGCATTATGTTTTACCACGTATTTCACAGTTCTTTGTTCCTTGCATCAGAAATAGAAGCGTTTTTGAAAACCCTCTGGACACACGCTGCACTTTTTGCAATCTATTTTCTGCTCCCAAACTAGGTAGCACTCTCTCTTGAACATGTAATAAACACAAGAATGTTGGGACACACTCAGAAGTTATTTATCCCCAATACTTTTTTTTTCAATCTGGTGAGTAAATCATTCTTCACCTGAAAGTACATAAAGGCAATTATATTGGTTCATGCTGAAAGCAGAAAAACAGCACAGAAAATACCAAATAGCAGAAAGGGGGCATTTAAATAGGCATGCAAAGTATGCTATGTATATTAAAGGAGAAATATGATCCCATTTTAGGAGAACCTACAGAATGGTAGTACTGTGGGCTGTCCAAAGACTTAGGATCTTACATTGACCAAACAATACAATAAAATACAACATTTTGGCCAAAATAATAAAATTCCAACCGTACACTGAAACAAACAGATGGCAGTCAGGAAAATATCAGAAACTGAATCTCAACAGTTGCAGCAGGTTTTCAAGAGAAACAGGCTGATTAAAGACTAAACAGAGAGATGACCAAACAATTTCCTTCTTCATTAAGGAAGCATCATTTCAGATAAATTCAACTGACCACAATACATTACTCAATAGGGGTATTCCAGTTTTAGTACATCATAAATGATTTCTGAATTAGTATTTTAATGAGGTACCTTACAGCTGGCCTCTGCAATTAATAAGAAAATCAGATTTGCACAATAAAAATACAATATTTCTTCTTTTCCCTGATTCCCAAACTGACCCTAAATACTTCTGCCTCCCTCCCAAATCTCAGTGAAATACAAAGTCCAAAACCTATTTCATCACTTTGTCTTCCTTTCAAAGAAGGACCTGCCCTTCTTTGAACCAATCCCAGCTGGGAGAGACCAGAAATGTCTGTGGTCTGTGCCGCTTTGCAAACTGAGGAGCTGGCTCAAGGCTCACCATGATTGCTCTGAGCCTCCCCTAGAAAACCTGGGTAACATCAGGATATTCTGAGTGGGGTCTGCCCAGGTCCACGAGGTTGCACCCAGAAGAGGTGGGTCCACCCTTGACTGGACCAGAGCAAGCAGATCCCTGCAGAAGAGCAGCCCCTGAAGGAAAGCACCTCGTGGTGTGTGAGCAGTCCCTCATGGAACTGCTGGGGACTTTGTACCATGCCAACACTTCACGTGACTTCTGCTGATGACTGATGCTTTGGCTGGCTGTGGATAGCCTTGGCATCTTTTCTCCACTGCAGCACTGGTATGCCAGCCCCTCTTCCACTGTTACTAATCAGGATTTCATGCATTTTTTTTTCTTTTGCTACCTATACTGTTTAGCTCCTGGAATGAATATTAGGAAGCAAGCACAGAATAGCATTTGATAGACAGTCTGTCAAGGCCTACTTCCACCACTTCTTTCCATAATACAGAGAAACTCAGGTTTACAAGGGAGTTCTAAGACAATTACATGTACAGCAGGTCTGACTATGATGTTGTAATGGAAAGGAAACTGTGCTATTACAGGAATTCAAAAGACACCAAGAGGAGGTGGGGTGCTTTCAGGATTTATTAGATACTGCCACTCTAATGCCCTTTCTTTGAAAAAATAGCACATAGAACCATTCCCTGCTGACTCTAAAGCCCAGTGAATGTGAGCACAGCTCACAATTATGGCAAACTTTGAAACCTGTCAGTCAAGGAACAGAACTGCTAATGCCAAACAAAACAGTAGATTTCAACCTGGGAACTGAGGCAATAAAGTAAGAAATACATTTTCTTTGCTCTCATTTATAACAATAGTGGGAGAATTAACTATAGGGGATTCTTAGCATATTTACAAGACACTACAGGAGGCTTTTAGCATATTTACAAGCAACAATGGCATAATTTGACATGCAGAAGTTTAAATACTCTAAAGTCTGCTCTGTCTTTAGTTTCTGTGATTTAAAGCCTCTGTATCCACACATGAAGTTTAAACAGCTCCATGCTCTACTAACTTGTCATGCTCAAAGAGATTTTGGTATGAATTCTCTAAAAGCAGCAGGGCATTTGATTTTGGAGTAGCTTTTTATTTTATTCTATTCTATGCTTTACTTAAAAAGGTGAAAGAAAAAAAGCTTTTCTAATGCTTCAAAATAACACCTATGTTATTTTTAGATTTTCTTTCTGTTTGCAAAAATAAAATGTGGTGACACAAAAGACATGTGCAGTTGCTCCAGACATGAGACCTGTTAAGCTGCTGAGCCTTACTTCTTTTACAGAGCAAGAATAAGAAATCAATACATTTTCTATTCTGCTCCTTGGTCTTGGGAAAAGATACCGGGAGGGGGACAGAAGGAACAGGACATATGACAGGAACGTTCTGTGTCTGCTATATACTTGGTTGAGTACAAAAACGAAAATTGGCCTGGCCCAAACAGGAATCTGTTTCCATTCTCGAGTCCTAGGGGAGCCCAGGGCATGGGCTCACTGAACACAGTCATGCTCTGGGGCATCTGTTTTGCAGCCAGAGGTAGAACTGAGGGCTGCTCAGATGGCAAGACTGGCTAAAACTGCTTTTTGATCACATTCATCTTACATTTTTTTATCTGAAATATAAAACCTGGATTCTGTAAATACTGATTGCACCACTCCTACATTTTCTGTTTAAGAAATCTAAGGGTTTATGTTAAAATGATGTCCCTGATCTAAGGAGCGCAATCTTTGAGCACAATGACACACACAATTCATCTTTGAGACAGACTGAAGGACCAAGCCTGAGCATTTTCCCCACAGGAACAGCACCTACAGGAGGCACAGCAGTCAGCAGCATATGCTCACTGCCATATTGCAGCCTATGATCTCTTATAACATTGATCTGTGACATGTGACAACAGCTTGTGGATAAAAATCAGTTTCATTCCTCCTCTTTCACTGTATTTTAACACATTTACCTGCAGCAAGACTTGCACAAGCCTAAAAGGAAAAATAAGAGAGAAGACAGATGCATCTTCACGTGAATTTAAGAATGCAGCGGAGGGATTTTATATAGAAATGTTCCCCAGTGTTCTCCTGGACAGGTACTCATGTCCCAGGTGTAACTTAGCCCACCCACAATCTGCTTCAACAAAAAAAAGAAAAAGCCAGAATTACCCATTTGACACTTGAATTTGACACTAATTACCACTATTGTAATATAGTTTTGGTAGACATTATTGTCTTTTACTACTTTATAATGCATTTAAATTTTTTAATAAAGTTCTGGATACATAGCTATACATAAAATTTCCCTCATTTTTTTAATTAAGTCTAATAAAAATTTATTATATTTTCATGTAATTCCAGGAAACTTACCAATTATTATGGTTGGATCTAGAGTGCAATGTGTAATACTCACAAGATATGTTCATCCAGGATCTAAGTAAACATAAGAAAACCCAAATTTTCCTTATATGGGGTTCTTTTGTTAAATTAATGCTTTAACCTCTCAGATGCAGTGAGACACCAGAGAAGATAAAATCTGAAGTAGCTTTGTTATTTTTAGCTTAATTATAGCTCCCCTCTGTAGGAAGGTGATGAAAAAGAAAGGAGAGTTTCAGAGGCTAGAAACACTGGAGCTTAAGATAGACTCATTTTCTGGTTTTCTTTGAAAACCTATTTGAACAGGGTACTGGTTTTGACAAAACCAAGGAGCCATGAAGGCACACCAGATTACCCCTTTAGGCCAGCTGGGAGCAGCCTTTGTCCCACCCACAGCCTGCCAACTGCCCCCTCCCAGCATCTTTAACACAAAAACCAGCATTCCCCTTAAGGACAGGCTTTTGTTAATTCTCACCTTACATTACTCATAACAATATGGGCCAAACTCTGCCATCTCTTAATTCTAAATATACCCATTTCATTAAATTAAGGCAGAATGAAGGCATGGCACTGTATATGTAGATTATCTGTTTGGGTCTTAGGCTATGTATAGGAAGGAGGGGTTTAGTACCTAATGTTATGGCGCTAAATTAGATACTTGGGTTTCCTGACATCATAAAGTCAGTAAAACGAGGCAGGTATCTAACACAGATGCTCTGATTTCACTGTGGGACTCCCAATTAAAGAGCCTAAATTAACTGGGACTGAGATTGCATTGCATGATGTACTCCTGGTCCAACACATGGATTCATTTACACCCCTACCAAAAGTAACTGTGACTGTAAAATAGGATTTTGCCTCTAAAAACTGAAGATGCTAGTTTGGTTTCTTTTCTGCGTCTGATACAATTCCTGCTGCCATTGCACCATGGTAGGAGCCACATTCCTCAACAGTTATTTCCTTGTCACTGCTCTGCTTTCCTCTCTTCTTACTAAGTGTGTGACTGAGTGTGTGCTGATCCACAAACCCCAGTAACTCAGAGCTCATGAAAACTGATCCCTTGCAGTGCCTGAGCTACCATCATAAATAATTTGGATTTAGACCTGTTGCAAAGTAACAAGGCTGCCAAATATTAAGCTAATAATTAATTAGCTGAGTTTAAAAGTAGTCACTCTCCAACTTAATAAATTGTAACTGCTAGAAACTGAATTGAAGTGCACCTCTAATAAGAGATATACTACACTGCTATAAATGTAACTGCTCGATACATCTCGAAATGTGCCAGTTAAGTATCTCTGAGTATATAAATTCTGTTATCTGGATTATTTACTACTGTAGGATATGTCACTCTCGTAATATTCATATTACTTGCCTTTACTGTGTACACATTTCATATTCAATGAAAACCCCTATTTATGAAATGATTGATACAGGATCTGTAAGGCCCCTTACACAGTAAAATACTTAGATGATTCAGCATATGGTCTGACATATAATTATTTTACTCTATGATTTATTTATATTCTGTAAACTAAAAATGTTTAGAAAGTTATCTTCTAGATTGTGAATACCGGCCTAGAAGAATCTGGTATTATTGCTGTTTTATTCAGGAAACTACTATTATACATAGTCTTGTCTCACATATCTTGCTCCATTTCTGTGGCTTTACTGTTTTGTATTACTACATCTAGAGCAGTTTAGGGATTCATTCGGGTCTATCTCACTTCATTTTTATTTTTTTAATCTATAAAGCAGCTTGACTCACCTTCCATTTTTATTGGCATTTTTACAGAACAAAATTTGATGCCTGCTCTATCAATCTCCACACAGATAGATAATTTTGACTCACAACTTATGTTGCCTTTGAAAAGGCTGCACAAGACTTACTTGCACATATATGGTATGCCAGCCTGAACCTCAAGAGAGGATCTCCTTACTTCAAAAATTTTATGGTTTTGGGAAAACTACCTATGAAACACCATATCCAACCATGGGAGGCACCCAGTGCCCCTCAGTTCATCCCTTTGGAAAACAGAGGAGGCAGCAGAGGTGATGTGTTGGATTTTCAGACACAGCAGCACATTGGAAATCAGCCCAAACTGAAGCTGTCTCCTTGCAATCTCCAGGAAGGCATTTTTCAGTATATGCTGTAGCACAGGACACAGTGCATTTGCTTGCAAAGTGATCTCAGAAATCATATTTGCAACAAATAGAACTTGAGTTATATTGATATTCTAATAGACTGCAAAATGACTTCTGAAAGTCATTTTCTGAGGTTTTTTTATGACCGTTGAAAGCTAACAGCAAACTTCTAGGACATAAAAAATACTTTCTTAACTTGTTGCAAATGCCTATTGATACCTTGCCACAAAGAATGCTGCCTTTTAAGATTAATTTTAATGCATTCAAATTATATTCGAATTTCTGTAGGAGAGAGTATTGAATTCAACTAACAGTTTTCCTATCCTGGGGGAATATGACCAGAATCATCTTCATTTCACATCAGGAAAACCATATAAATTAGAAAAATAGAAGACAATAGACTGAATACTTAATAGTGGCATAGCACATATGCATTATTTACAAGGCAAAAGGGTGAAGTATTAGAAAAGTTGAAACCAGCTCCTGTATTAAAGAAAAGTTGATTTGAGAAAAGATTACATTACTCCAATACTATTCTTTTAGGCATTTTGAATTCAAATTCTATTCAGGAAGAAACACTGCAGATTGCTGTACATTTATGAACAGTAGCCAAAAACATCGTCTCAATTTTATTTTTATAGAGCTGGAATAGGGGGAAAATCAACTTAAATTAACAGGATTGAAGGAATTAGTAAAGGCTTTCAGATTCAAATTCTTTTGTATCTAAGACATGATTAGAAAAATATGTAATGAAAAATTACCATAAAATGACAAATATCTTGTGAAAAAGACCACCATTTATGAGATTTGAACCTGTCACACTGGTCTCTGAACAGGCACTGTCACAACCACATGAACTGTCCAGCGGAAGGGAGAGATTCAGAGTTTCCACACACAGAGTTTGACCACTTGTGTTGCTGCAGCACAAGAATATCGTTTCAGTCACTCAAAAGGTTTCACCAGCTCTGTGTCTTACAGAATTGACAGATCAAAAGGGATCTTTGGCATCTCAGGATGAGGCTAAACCTTTGTTAATAAGCTGCTAAAAATGAGGCAGAATAATATCACTGAGAGGGGAGAGAGGCACAGGATTTCACCTACGGAGACAGTGAAAGATGCTTTCTTGAGTTCTCCCACCAGCACACCAGGAAAAGCAGAAACAAACCAAGAAAACTGAGAAGGAAACACCAGTGTTCAGGTCAGCACCTGTCTCCTCCAGCTTTGTGTACCCTGCAAAGCACTCAACTCACTGCCCACTGCACTTTCTCCTCCCAATTTCACCAACTTATTCTTTTTCAAAGAAGATCAACACAAAACAATAGTATTTGAACAGCTAACACTGAACTATTTACTCTCTTTCCTGCTGCACTAATTATCATCCTTTGATATGGTTCCCTTAAGCAAGAAATACTTCTGTGAAGGTAGCAGAATATAAGAGTCTCTATTTTTGAACACTGCTATTCCTAAATGGTTACGGTATAATAGGCCTGACATGCAATCTATCCTGGGACAGTGTCAGACAACGACCTGCAGCATACTAAAATTTTGTTCGTTACTGCATATACTATCAAATACCACATACCTCAATGCAAAGAAAATAATTAAAATCCATTCTAGCTTCCTAGTCCTCTAAAAGTCTCCTTAACAGATCCACAGTGCCACCACAAGACAGAAGCTACAGGTGGCTTCATGCTACAGAGTTTGCTCACACCCTTCTGCTGCTAGAAAATTTTTGTGTCATTCTTTGCCTCCCCACAAAATGTCCCAATCTTGTGAAGATCAGATACAGAGATAACAAAAGCTAGAACACTGATAGTGACACTATACATTATTTACTCATTAAAAAAAACCCCAAACACTGCAAAGCTTACAGCAAATAACACTACTGACCCTCTTTACTACTAAGTAGGACCTCTGGAGGTACCATGGGAAAAGTACTGAGCAGGAGACCTGGAAGGAGTGAAGTCCCAGGGAGTAATCCCAAGACACCACCTTCCCTCTCTTTCTTCCCAGGGCTACAGGGTAACAGGGACTGAAGGATCGTCCATGTGCCTTGAAAGCAACTAGAAATGACTGTGAAGAGCTTTGATATGATGCAACAACATCTGCAAAACTAAGGAAAAAACCCACCAGCTCAATCAGCCCACGTAAAGAAACCCCAATGGCTACCTCCTCTTGCAAGCTAACTGTAAGACCACATATGTGATTCACAGAAACATTTGACAAACAGGCAGCACCCAGTGAACGTTTAATACACATGGTTTAACTCCTCAACAGAATATAGGGTAACACATGCATTGTAGCAGACAGAATAGGAGACAGAAGTAGCAAAGAGATCAGACCAGGATGTTCTTCCGAAATGTCTGAAGCCAGACGTGCCCTGCGTGGTAGGAAAAATAGCTGCTCATGACTTGGTTTCACAGGCTGAAGAATCTTCCAGGTCCTAAGAAATTCAAGTATACATCTACATCAAACTTTCTCAGAAAACAAAACAATAACAAATTAAATTCTAAAGTGCTGCCCATCTTTGCTGCCCTGCAGTATGAAGTTATCAGTGTTCTATAACAAAGTTTATCTTGGCACGTGCTAAACATTCACCATGCAGATGTGTATCTGTAGTTACTGGCTCTTGGTGAGGCTTTGTGACCACTAAGAAGCATTTGTTCCTAGTGCCCACAGGCATCCAATGTGCTTTGCCTGCACTTACTCCACCTGAAGTCCAGCACTCCTGAGCCTACAGCACTACTGTAAGGCCTGGAACTTACCAACCCATCCCACACAGGATGTCTCAGATAATTACTAGATATCTTTTCTCACAACTCTACAGAGACCCTTATTTTTACATAGTATTACCACATCTCATAAAAATAACATTAAGGTTGGAAAAGACTATGCCCTTGTCATGATTCCCTGTTATTTATGATTTCTGTTGTTTTCCTACCTTCATTTTAGATTTTACTCTAGCTGCTCTTTCTTAAACAATTCTCATATAATTGGACATTTTAGTACATATTTCATTTGTTTGCAGGTGGCTGAGAAGTGGAGTCAGGAAGAGTGGGATTTTTGTTGTTTAAGACACATATGTACCCACTTCCAGACTGAGTCAGTCTTTTCTTTCTTTCTTTCTTTCTTTCTTTCTTTCCTTCCTTCCCTTCTTTTCTTTTCCTTGATTTACTTTCTCTTCAGTCTTTCTTGTATTTGGCAATATTTTTCTTCTACTGCACATGTTTAAAGAAATAAGAAACAAAATGCCAGTAGCAAATTTCTGAAGCCTCCTTTTCCCAGTGTCACCTAGCCTAAATTAATTGTAGACATCTTGATCATTTTCCATTTCCACATATATTTCTGCTTTCTAATTATTTCCATATTTTCTGTATCACTTCCTTCTCATCTGTCAATTCTGCTTCTTTCATCATTGCCTCTTGACACCACCGTATTCCATTCAATTCAATACCTCATTCAGCATTTTAGCAACAAAAGACATAAACAAGTGGCCTTTCCCTCTCAAAAAACATGTCACTGTTAACATGCATTTTCACAGTCACTTTAGAGGCACTGTGTGAGCAAGCACTGCTGACCTTTCTCATAGGCAACTTGTTATTGAAAATGATCTGTGTAGAGAAATCTTTTCTGGGGTATCAAGACCATTTATGATGATGTACGTATAGTGCATTATTTTTAATTCACACTTCCAAACTTTAAGCTTAATGCAGAATGGCCATTTTTTTCAGTGTGGCTGTTTTTTATTTATACAAAATACCTCACGCTGCTTTGCAGAACCTGAAAATCTAGATTAATTGTCATTAGAAATCCTGCTTAGTATGGAACAATAGTTGCTGTTTTGGAGGACCAAAAATTATTCCTCAGCCTTTCAGCACACATTTTTGGTATAAGAGCATCTTCCTCAGTGGCCTGTCTTCTTTTCCCAGGCTTGTCCTAAAAATCCTACTTTCTTTAACCAGAATAGGACCAATGTCAGAAATAATTAAACTTGCTTCTTCAGCATCATATTACTTCCCCAGAAACTCCAACTGATGCCAGCAGTACAAGCTTTAAAGGCATCTGAGTAGACTGCTGGCAGTTTTATGAGAGAAAAAAAGATCATAAGCGAACACTTCTCAGCCAGACCTACCTTGTCTGACTCTGTTTCATATCAAAGCTAAAAAATATACAGAAACTCTGTAACTATTTCAACTAATCAAATTCTGTGGTTGCTGGCGTGTGTGGGCACACACTGACCTCTACAATGTCGTGACTTTCAGGTTGCTCATTGATTTCCCTGAATCAAAAATGCGATGCAAATAAGGAATTGCGAGTCAATTAGCTCTTATCACGAGCTCACAGTCTGTGGCAATGGGATGACACACAGTTCTGCATAACAATTGGAAACAAGCCTTTTCTAGCCAGGTAAATGTCCTCAAAGGCAAGGCATGTCCCCTTTCACAAAAAGAGATGTAGTCAGCAACATGACTAAAGCCTTTGCACATGATACAGGACTGATTTTAACATTTGTCAGCAATTTCAGATGGTATGAGCTGTCCCTTCCCACTTATCCCATACATGTGATGCCAATATATTCACAGTTTCGGTCCACACAGAGAAGGAAAGCTTTTTCTTTCCTCCTTATTACTCTTCAATTCCACCACTGCCAGTCAACGGTAATGAAACTATTTGGAGCTTCTTTAAAAGGCCTATCATTTACCATATGTTAATTTAATTTTTAAGAGACAGCTATATAGTACAAGTTGCAATTTTTCACCTACCGTTATATGTCATTAAAATGAATATTTATGTGGCATCACCTACTAGAGTCATTAAAAGGCTTGTAAACACAGCCCACTCATAAATAATGAACTTTAACTCTCTGTCTGCAAGTGCTAATCTCAGTATAAAATAGAAAAATAAAATATTGCCATCAATTATCAAAGTTTATCAGTTTCATTAGCAAATTGGGATTTTTATAGTACCTCCAGCATGCACTTACCTTTATTACAAGTCATTAAAAAGTTACCCTTGACTGATCCAAACAAATACAAAACCGTTTTAAAAATATTATATTTTTTGTGTCTAGATTTCATTAAATTGCCATTATCCAAAAGGAAATATTTTTATTAATTACAGAAATATTACCACTTATTATCTTAAATCACAGAATCCTAAAATGGTTTGTGTTGGAAGGAACCTTAAAGATCATCTAATTCCAACCACACTGACATGGGCAGGGACATCTTCCACTAAATCAGGTTGCTAAAAGCCTCATCCAACCTAGCCTTGAACACTTCCAGGGGTGGGACATTTACAGCTTCTCTGGGAAACCTGTTCCAGTGCCTCACCATCCTCACATCAAAGAGTTTCTTCCTAATATCCAACCTAAATCTACTGCTCTGTCAGTTTATAGCCACTCTCCCTTATCCTGTCACTATATGCCCTTAGAAAAAGTCCCTGTCTATCTTTCTTAGGCTCCCTTTAGGTACTGGAAGGCTGCAATGAGATCTCCCCAAGGCCACTCTTCCCCAGGCTAACAATCCCAGTTCTCTTTGCCTTTATGCACAGAAATGCTCCATCCATCTAATCATCTTTGTGGCTCTCCTCTGGTCTTGCTTCAACAGGTCCATATCCTTCCTGGGCAGGGGACCCCAGAGCTGGCTGCAGCACTGCAGGTGGGATCTCATCAGAGCAGAACAGAGGGGCAGAATCCTCTCTCCTGTCCTCCTGGTTTGATGCAGCTCAGGATAGCATTGGGTTTCTGGGCTGGGAGTGCACATGGCTGGGTCATATCCACCCTCATCCACCAGCATCCCCAAGTCCTTCTCAATAGGGCTGCTCTCAACCTGTTCAGGTGAGGTACTGCAGAACGTGTATGTCTAACAAAGGCTCTGTTGCCTTTTCTTTTGTGGAAATTTCTCAGTGCAAAGGCCAATCAAACACCAGTCTGTGTGTGGGAAAAGTGAGAAGGGACAGCTAATTAGAAGCTGTGTGATCCAGAGCATTCCACCCCAGCTTGTCCTTGTACAATCAGTGTACAGTGTGACACACCCGAAGACCATGTGGAATGAAAAGGCACTGCCTTTTCCACACCCACATTTAGGGTGAGCCTCATCCCACCTGACCTTGACTATGTCCAGGGCATCCACCAGCTCCCTGGACAACAATCTCTGCATCTGGCTAAACAATACAAAGAATGTTTTATTTGCCACACCCTTAAAAACATGGATTTTACCTTCCTTTTTTTTTCACATATGCCAGATTCCCTTCAGTCTATATATAAGAGCTCTCTTTGGAAGGCTGTTGCTCCTGAAAAGATTTAGGCTTTCTCTGGGTGCTCACATTTTAAAGGAGCAACGAAGAGAAACACAGTTATCTGTCATTACTCCCTGGCCAGAATTTTCCTATCCTCTGCAAACACTATCAGGAAGCAAAATCTTGTTTCATTTTATTTTAAGCAACAGAACAATTCCTTCCAAGCAGTCAAGTTTTTCAAAATATGAGTTCTTGTTGATATTCAGTTTTTTGCAAATGCAGCCTTAGTGTAACACTTGTGTGAAATCCAAGGACTTTTGAAAATCTGGTCCTCATGCAAGCCAGTGCCAGATATACAATAGGTCGTATATACATGTGCTGAACATTCAGCACCTAAAACACCTGGACATACAATCTTCCAAAAGGCTGGTAGTAACTATCCAAGCAAGTCATTTACCAGAATGAACATAGGATCTTACTCAAAGCAGGCAGCAAGGAACTGCTCTGAATTTCCAGCAGTCTATTTATTACACACGATGCTGGTGCAAATGTCTTTACTTTTCATTTTGGTCATTGTATCACTGAACAACTAAACAGATGGCACATGAACAGTATGCAAAACATTTAATAATGCCAGGAAAGGTACAGTAATAACAGTTTCTCTGGCCTGCTGACCTTGCTGTAGTTCAGATAACATTGAAAGAAAGATGCATGCCATTTTGTTCTCTTTTTTTTCCCTCCTGAGTCCTCTTTTGGTGTCACCTGTACAAAAGAGAAGCTAAAACTAGGAAATTAGACTTGGGTGCTTTAAATGCAAGAAGAATTCTACACATTTTACCTTGCCCATGTAGTACTAAAGATAGAAAAATAATACAACCTGTAAAAGTGCTGCTTCTACAACCTTATTATCCTTCCCAGGTCTATGGCCAAATATCTGTATAACACATTAATTATGACCAGAATTTGGCTACAGGTGTTTATATAAGCTGAAGCCACAAAAAAAAAAAAAAATTAGCAAAAATGCTGCTCCTCAGATGAACTATGGGTGCTGGAGGGGTAGGAGAAGAGGATACCTCACCTTCCTTATGTGTCACCTTTAAAGCCAAAGAAGTGTAGCTCCGGAATAAGGATTGATAAGATATGTGCTTTGTGACCTGTAAGCATTTCTTACTGGACAAAGAGGAGACACCAGGAGCAGACAGAGTCCTTGGGCCAGTTTTTCCAGCCAAACCCACATTGCAGATGGTGATATACAAAAATAGAGAAGTTAGAAATACTCCTGCACCAACATAAGGCTCTTCATTTTGTCCTTGACCCAAACACATATATTTTTCCTAATACTTGAGCTTCTAGAAAGTAAAACAAAGTAAAAGTTAGAAACAACAAAGATTCATCAGCATTAACACATCAAAACCCACTACAAAATTACAAAATAAGCCAAAACTAAGAATTAAATTAACCCAAGATTTGGGAGAAGTTATTTCAGTTTACATTGCTTGTGCACATCCCATGACACTTTCCTACTTCAGGTTGACTTTAGCATGCACAGCTCACTCCTGCTTCACTGCAAGGGTTTGAACTACTTCCATTTTGGATTGTAGCTACCTGCACAGACGCTAGTTTTATGGTTTGCAAACAAAAAACATAAATGTCTCATGAAAACCATGATCTTAAAAGTATTTGAGCATTTCAGGTTAGTTGGGGGATTTTTGCATGAGGGCACATCACACCACAAAGGGGTATTTAGCAAAGTGGGCTCAGTAAATATAGGAAAAAACCTTGTAAGGCCACCTGGCCATTACAAGACAACGTTTCCCCCATATTTGACTTTTTTTTTTAAGAAAAAACAGAAGGCACTTCTAACATCCTTAGCTAGGTTCTCCCTCAGTGAGCCAATAAGCCTTCATTAAGCTATCTGAATTACTTTTTAAATTAAAAAAGCAGCACACATTCCTGCAAACGAGAACAATAAGTTTTTGGCAATGATCCTGCTCACTAATTCTAGTATTTTACATTTATGCACTGCCTTTCATCTCCCAGGGTTCCAGAGTGCTTCACCAAACAGTGGGCTCTGTCCACAACTGTTGCCTCCCCATCATGTCATTTTTGCTCACAGGACGTGAGAAATCTGACCAACTTCACAGGTGTTTGACTCACACACAGAGACAAAAATCCCACTGTTGACACTATACTCAATAAATTTCATTAATATAGAAAGCATAGGAATAATACATTCAGGTCAAGGAAACTGGCCTGATCCCATGAAATCTGGTTGAAAAAGGAAAATGTTACAACCAGGCAAACTTACAGTACCTTAAAAGCAATGGCAGCAACTAAGATACATCTAAACTCCTGAGAGCAGTGATGTTCCTGGTGTTTGCAGTTACACATTATAATCTCTGCGTAGTTAATTACAGCTAAGTTTGACCATGAGGAAATTAATCAAAACCAAAGGCCACATGCCAGTATTCCTTACGGTTGTGGCCCTCCTCTCTCCAGAAGCTGATCACACAAAATGACCTATGCTGTCACTGAAGGATAAAAGCCAGCTTTCCCAACCAAGAAATCATGGATAGCCTGTGTCTGGGTACCACCTGTTGACAAAACAGCAGTAACAAGTCAGCTCAACTACATTAACTGAAGTAAAACCACTCCCAACAAAAGCATCTCCAGCTGAGAAAGCCCACACAACACAGCCGTGCAGACTTCACAAAATCCCCTGCTGGTCTTCATTTCTGGCCAACAAAAGCTGGGAAGATAGAGCAACTCCCACAGTCAAGGTCTTGGCAGAAAAACAGTGCTTGCCTTCCCACCCCCCCACCAAAATCACAGCTGGGCTCAGCATGGGGCCATTTTCTCCCAGGCTTTTTTCTATTAAATAGAAGGGATTGTGATTTTGTTTTGTTCTAACAACAGCGAAGTGCTTTTTTTTACCCCTGCAAAGCACTGCCATCCCTTAGACCCCCAGACTTTCTGTGAGTGCAGAGCTGTACAATCCACTTGGAAACCTGTGATTTTGTCCATCGTGCTGGTGGAGTTGTGAGCAGGGCTATAATGGGAGCTCTCATCAACCCATTAATTCATAACAAGCCACTCCACTAAAGTCACTGTTTGTCCATTTAGAATAGAAGGAAAGGAGAATGTCAGCAGTGCTACAGCAGCTGCTTCAGCTCCTTTTAGACATTTGGTAAGTGGATGTGTACATAATCACACGGTGAAAAAGAAAAAGCAAGGGGGATGCAGGAATCTGTGGGAGGTGGCTCTGGCACCAGCCATGGCCACTGAGGTCACAGGTCCAGTAGCACAAGCTCATGCTCCTCATACATCTCTCACAGAAACATCAGGAGTTTGGATCCCATCAGAGTCACACTGGTTTCAACCCCAGACAAACTTCAAAGTTTTCTTGATTTAGACATATATGAGATCAAAATAAGCCCCCCACCATCTTCAGCTCTTTGTAAACAAAAAAAATTCTTGCAAGCCTGTCTGGCCCAAAAAATCAAAGTCCCTGAGCCTTTGCTAAGGGAGGCAATAAATCTGAAACCTCCACAGAATTTTTTTTTTTTTACAAATAATTACCAGTCAGACTTGTGTTTCTCATTTAGAAACTTTCTTTCCATGTAATTACAACAGTAAAAGAAACATGATAAAAAGTGTTACAAGACAGAGCAATTTTAATTTCTGCAAGTGAAAAGTATGAAACAAATACAGAAGGAGGACTCACACTGCTGAGAGACACCTCACATCCAGTGCTCAATGAGCTAACCAGGAGAGAATACAATTTGCATAATGTTAAATTAGCTGCATAAATATATGCTAATCATACCCAGCTGCAAGCATCCCACTTTATCTCATGTGCTTAGTACAATGAAGTGGTATAAAAAATGAAAGATAAGCTTGTGTTGCAAAACTTAAAGGCAAATCCAAAGTTCCTCGAACTTGAAGCTTGTTCTTAGCTTGGGATCTTTGGAAGATTTCAGGCAGAGCAGTCCCTGGAGTCTCCTTGTCTTTAACTTTCCCCAAACGACCTCACTGCCAGCCTATCTCTGCAGAGACCTGCTGACCTACTGTTCTCAGTACACCATTTTCATCTTGCAGACTTTCCATCAGTTTTCATTAAGTTCCAGATCAAGCAGAAGCGGTTTTGAAATTGTTTAAAACTTAAGTTGCCACCATCAGGACTTAAGCACAGCAAAGCATCTGACCTGACTGGAGTTGACAGGTCCCATTGTAATAAAAAAATCATAATAAGGAGTTTCTAAATTAATTTCTCCAAAAGACAGGGTCATTCGTGACTACAACTTGGGTTATAGCAAGTCTATATACCATGGGATATAGAAACATATTAACTGCTGACCAGAACACATGCTTTCTGTTAGTTTCTTCACAGGTATACAGAAAATACTTTTAAGTGCAGGTAAACAGAAATTTTACATATATTTACATTTATGTTGGAGGAAAAAAAAGACACCTAAAAATCTCTGCATTAGCAAACCCAGATCATTTGCAGATGCATATACTACTCCAGACTCTGCATGAAGAAAACAAATCAAATACACATAAAAACAGAAGTTGAGATTCAGGCTTCAAACCAAAAGAATATTACTTAACTAAGGGACTTAGCAAAATCTAAAATACAATTTTATAGCCTGGTGATGGTAACAAGAGTTAAATGACTTTAAGGGAATGCTTTAGTGTTTTCTACATCAAAATAAATGTAGACTCGATGCAAAATATTTGCAAATGAGAGAAGTGAGGTCTCTGCATATTTTGTGCACATACATGTAAGTACGTAAGAAAGTGCATGCCTAAAAAGAAGCTTTTTTTGGTATGGGTACTGCATATGTATGCATTGTCTGTTGATACAAAATCAAAACAGATAAGGAAAATCAATACTCAATTTTTTTTCTAGATTTTTATCCACTGTAGTACACAAAAGCAATTCAGGTCCTGGCTGCACTGGATCCTTACTTCAGCGTTTACTAGATGAGTATATTTGTCATTCCTTCTGACAAACAACAGATAACAGGTGGCAAACCAAGATAGTTTTATATTTAGTACATTTTGTAAATGTAAGCAAAACAGAAAACTTTTTCAAAAAAATATATTTAGTTTCTGATGCTAAGAGAGTGAGAAAAAGCATCAGCCATTTTTAACCATGACCACAACCACTTGTATTCCAGGAGCCCACGGGCTTTCTAAAAGGTCGGCACTAGAACATGAGGAAGAAAGGCTGGTGCCATGGTTAGCTGACTGTTCCATGTATTTGAATAAACATTGCATGCTCAAAAGCACACTGTATGAAGAGCATAATTCTCTCACACTCACATTGACTGATTTGCAGACTAAAGCTACAGAAACAAGAAAGAAACAGAGTTTTATGCTGGGCTACAGAAGAGAAATTAAATTTAGTTTTAACCACAAAGTACATTAAAAGAGTCTGGAAACCTCACAGGATGAGACAATTTGGGTGCTGAAATTTGGCTGCAGTCAAGTATACCATCTAATTTTAAAATTATAAAATTATATTTTAATTATCTGACCACGATTTAGGTCAACTGAGAGTATTTCTATCCAACAAAGATTTTTTAAATTTTGTTCACTTTAATCTGTGATTAATTGCCCTTCTATCTTTTGAACAATGTCAACTACACCAAGTGTCCATGTTATCCAAATAACCAACATTTGCCTTTTGACTGCATCAAGGACTCTGATTTTTCGTCCATGTCCTGCATGGGTGTGTTCCTGTTTTCAGTATTCAGTAGGATGTGTATGAAATTCGTGTGTTACTGTCTGGTTTTCAGAATCTCCTGAAATAGCAGCACGATGAAAAGAAAATGAGTCACAGCTCCAGAAGAAGGAATCTCCATTGAAGAGGAAGGGCAAACAAACAAATTGCTTGGATATAAATGGCAAGTTAAAACATGTGACTAGATGGACTGCAGCATCTGCCTAGTGTGTTTTCATACACTGATACAGATGAGAACTAACAAAAAGGAGGACCATGCATCAGAATCAGTGAAAAGTTAAAACCAGAAGGAACTTATATAGGATATGCTTTATAGTCACATATTCAGGAGGCAGGAAAACAAAAATTAATAAAAGTGATTTGAAAATGTCCACAGATTTTTTAAAAATAAAATATCATGGACTGAAGAGATTTTGCATTGTGAATAAGGCTAATGAAAGCAAGCTGACAGTGATAAAAGTTATAATTTCAACAACTTTCATTCAGTGAAGCAAAAAATTAGCAATTTCAGGGACAGAGATATATGTACCCACTCCTGTCACATAAAATAGTACATTAGCAGAGCAGCTAATGTCCAAAACTTACGTATCACCTTCTTTTGTTCCCAAACCACAGTCATACTCCCTCTGCTCTGTATTAAACTGGGTGATTGCAATTGCTCCCTCAGCACTTCTCTTTTGAATCCCAGAATATAAAGTGTGCTGCTTTATTGGACAAAAGACAGGCCTGGTTTAGCAAAATTATTCAGCTTCCCTCTCCACATCCGTAACAAATAGATCATCTGCTCAAAACACAAGACAAGAGCTAAAATACCATTATTTCTAGGGTATTTGTGGTCCTTTAAAGACATCTATGCTCTAGAAACTGAGTTGAGACCTCTAATGTATTTCATACAAGTCCTCCAACAGTTGTCAAGTGGTAATGACTTTTACAGACTAGGAAAGATTAGCTTTTGTCTTTTTAATATAATACCTGATTCTCAAGTGGAATAAAGTACTGAAAATGGCCTGTTTCTGTAGAATTCCTTTCCTTTTGTCATGGCTGAAGTAATCTGTACCTTTCAACGCACTTGAAGCACTAAATAAGAATTCATTGAAGAAATTACTGAAAGTCATTTCAAAACAGCCTCATTGTAACCCACATGTGTAAAATTCATTATTATTAATGTAAAGTACATGTATAAAGGAAGACTACACACCCTGAGACCAAGTATTGCACTGCTCCATGAAACTGAAAAAAAAGTTACTGAAGTATGAACATTTCTTTTACACCACACAAAAACTGTATCAAAGTGTGCTCCACAGCTGATGGTTTTATTGATAGCACTACACCTGTTCATTTCATGAGATTTTAATAGTTGTGATGAGAGAATCTGAGCTTCAAAAGGACCTCTCAGAAATAATGGACTTATTCCCTTAAACTTCACGACTGAAATATATGCAAAGAATTTAAAGAAAAGATTGCTCATAAATATAAATGTGCAATTTTATTATTTTTTTTAAAATACATATTGATTTCTCCAACCTCAGAGGCTCTTTCTTATCTTTCTTCTGGGGAGGAAAAAGAAAATTGACAACATGCAAAAGGAATGTAATTGATCTTCACTAACATTGTTTGTGATTAGTTAAACACCTAAACCCCACCTGATGAACTGATTAACTGGAAAAAAACAAACAACAGGTACTATTCGACATAACAAAAACTACAAGAACACTTGTAAGGCTTAAACAGTGAGGTCAAGATTGCTATGGACAGAAATATATTGCAAGTCCTGTTTCATAAATATTTGTGTTTTATGTTTATAAAACATCTGTACTGTTAGTTCTGAGGAAAGCATAATTATAACTTGATGGGCAGGTTAATAATCAGCATTCTTTCACCCTTATGTGGGTTCTTATAAAATTACATTTTCATTTGTCAAAGTTGCAGCTGTACGGAAACCTCATTCCTTCTTAGAACATGCATTTAACTTCTGAGCATATAGATGGTATAATTGTGTAAACTTATTTAAGAGATCAAATCCATTCCTCTGAAGCTGTGTAAGTGTTAAAAATACTGATCACAATGCAAAACTTCTACTTCAAAACATCTGACTTCCCAGGAAAAGCCATTTTGTTTAGTTTACCTTTTTAAAAACAAACAAACAAACAAAACTGCTAGCATTATAATAAACATCATGAAACTCAAATAATAATTCTGGGCATGTGTTTTTTCTCTGCCTGTTGAACTTCAGTCCTGAGAAGTCCCCTGTTCTTTCACCGTGCAGCAACCCAGACCTGTTTATGGGGCTGTTCACAGCCCCAGAGCTCTCACCTTGTCTTGCATACAGCTTGTCTGCATGCTACTGAAAACATTTATCACCTCAGGGACCCTCAGCTACGTTACACATAATTACTGAAATGACAGCAAAGTTGGGAAGAAAGTTTGCCATGCACTGATTAATTAAGAAAATAAAACTGGAATACCTGTGGCTAAAACTCTTTGGGGACCTCTTCCTGCCTCCAGTTCTTCCCCAGCACTCAGTGCCCCTGCTCCCCGCCAGGCTGTGGAAACAGGCACTTTTCAGAGTAACTAAGGGTGCTCTCTCTGTGTCATTTCAGGGACACCTCAGCTTTCCTACAAGCAGCCACAGCTGCATACACAATGTGGTACACACCATAGGCCCACAACATCTGACCCAGATCTCCTGAAAAGATCATTATTTCTTTTAAACTAAAGGAATCCTCTTGTGTCTAAGCTGTCTTTCCCCAAAAGAAAAGGCAGATCCTCCCTCCTATACTCAGGGTTTAAAAACAAAAAGCCTCTTCACAACCTGTGAAACTAAAAAGACAAACTGAACACTATCACAGATAATACCTTTTACTCAGTACCAGCTGAGTACTGCAGTAATTTAACCTCATATTTTCTAAATTACAGCTTAATTATTTGTAGTTTAAAATTCGGATGGGATGATGAACCCTTTTCATCTTTTCTTTGCCTCATTCACATGCCCATGCCAAAAGCCATCAGAACATATGGCACACAACAGAATAGCAAAGGAATGTTATTTTCACCACTCCCAATGGCAAAGATCTGACACAAGTGTTTTTGCATACGTTTGGCCTTCTAAGTATGAGGTCTTCTGGAAGGAAATCACCACACTTTAACACCCTGAACATGAATTTTCAATTGACATCAAAACAGACTGCTCTCTCACTCTTTGTCTGGAATAAAATACACTTAATTTTGAATTGTAAAAGTAAATAACATAAGTAAGCATATCCTGGGAGTTAAGTGTAAATGAAAAACACATATGTTACACCAGTGTTTACACAGAAGCATAGATCACATTTCTTGAAACACTCTGGTTATTGTCTTTCTAAGCACTGCTACAATGTCCAGAATACTAATGATGTTTCCTGTAAAAGAAATACCACAAAATCATCCTATATAGCTGGCTGTACATCCCACATAGCTGTATTATTCTGAGGGGAAATATATCGTGCAAATTCTGCACAGACCACTGAGTGTGGGACTGAGACCTGGGGTCTGCTTTGAGCCCTGTTGCTGCCTAATGTGCAGTTACAGCAGCTTTTCATAGGGAAGTCTAACATTTTTGTGTCTCATTTCCACACATGCAGAATGGGGATAATGACCTTTTTTTTTAATAACAAAGCATTTTGTGATCAACAGGTGAAAACCTGTTATTTTGTCCAATCAGTCAAGCTTTCCCCATGCAACCTCATTTGTATTATTCATGCATGAAGGATGCAAGAGAAAGATACTTCAGCACCACAGTGCTAAAATTGTTCTCCTTTGCTATTCCCTGCTGCTGCAGTAACATATTTTGCGGCCAGACTCCAGTACGGCTGTTGTTAAACAAACAGGAATGGTACCTACATCTGCTCAGAAAAGGGTTGCCTAGCAACTGCAATCAAAGGGTGTTTTACCCTCACCAATCCACCGTAAATTAATAGCATTTTCTCTACAATATTCTAACACTTTTAGTGGCTATAAAAATGGTTTATTATTATAGTTATTGTTTTTATTTTGTAGCTAATGTGTTTCATTTCATGATCTGATTCAGGCAAAAAAAAATGGAGCAGCTAGAAAAGGTCAGATTATGAAGCACAAAAAGGTTCAGAGACTTGTTTGATGTAGAAATATTCTTTGACAGCTCATTGCATTTATTTACTATACCCTTTTCTTCTGCCATTTCAGAATCTATTTCAGCTGCCCCACGGGAGCATGAAGCCATTAGCCTGAATTATCATTCTGAATGCAAATTTCACAAGGTAACACCAAATCATGAAGGTTTTGATTCCTGTATTTTCTGAGATGCTTTCCCTTTAGAGAGGTTACAGGTCTGGTATTTGTTTGCATATTAACAGCATTGATTTTCAGCATACCTGACATTACAGCGTTCATTTATCATATGTGTAATAGCTGAATACCAGAAGATGTGCTGCAGAGTACATGTCAACACACAGAAAAGAAATAAGTATCTGAGATATTAAACAGGCTATGCAAGCAAGGAACCAAATCAATCAAACATGGAGCAAAGAAAGCTGGTAGAGCCTATTCATCAGGTTTTAGCAAGTTTCATTTCCAGCCATGCTGAAATAGGAGCAGAATTTTGATTTAAAAGGCTTTTACTGAAGACACTAAAGCAAAAAAAATGGGACTTATTGGTGAACATTAAAGGTCTCATACTCTCCTCATCACAAAATAGCTATATTTGCTAGCAGGAAGGATCAAAGAGGCTGGTAGAACCCAGATGTGCCTATTTAGCTCCTTTCTTCCCCTATGTCAAGGTATACTTTTACCAGGTCTACATCTGAACCTGCAAATGTCCTGGCCTACAGCCAGCCCTCAAAACATCCTCCCTTTGATGCAGCTGCCCTTTGCCCTCCATCTTCCACACCACACACATTGTCCATGTGTATTTAAATGGTATACACTTATTTAAATTCCTCCATCTGTCTCCCCACAACCTTCCATGTATTATTTGTTAAAGAGAAAATGGCTTTGCTGTTTGCTAGATGTAAGCATTTGCCTGGATAGCAGCCAGTGGAGCAGGTTGTTATGCAAACATCCTGATGGAACAAAACCAAGCATGAAGCAGCCACAAAGCGAAGAATATACTTGCACCCAAGCAGCAATCTCCTATAAGAGTCCAGGCAAAGCCAGGAAACAACAAAACGAGCAAAATTTCATTTTTTGTCCATAACTAAAATAAAGGGGAGGAAGTTGAAAGTGCTTTGCTGAGAAGATTTTCTTTCTCTCAATTTCTTCTCCCTCATATCAGTGTCCCATGCTCCACACATCAAAATGCTCCAACATCAAAAGCAACTCTAGCAAAAACAGCTCCTTAATTTTTCTGCTGTGCTCATCTCTGATTAAAGGATGAACTTCAATATAAACAGCACTTCATCCGAGGCCAGGAATTCACACAGAACCACCAAAATGGCAGGATGCAAGGTGGACTTTAGATGTTTCCAGAAACTACTGGAGGCTCAAGCCATGCATGTAAGTGACTACAATTTAGCACCATCTGTGCTTGTATCAGTTTTCATAATCTTAAAAGATGCACCATATTTGTGCAGTTCCCTCAGGAGAAGAACTATGGTATATCCTGTGAGAATAGCACCTAAAGATCCAGAAGTCTGATGCAAGATTGCTTAATAATTGCACAACTCTCTTGAAAATTCACTTTAAAATCATATCTAAACTCTTTAGAGAAGGGGGCTTGCTTGTGTAAAGACCCATGTTAAACTATTGTATTTTCAATCCAGGAAAAGGATCTGTGATAAAGGCTGACAAAACTCAGCTTAAAAATACATTTCTTCCCACTTGATTTATCCAGCCTGGAGAGTCCTAAGGCGGGGATTCTCAAGAATGCAAACTGCTCCATAATCTCAATCCTTCCTCTAGATACCTAATGCAGATCTACCACACCTTTATGAATGAAGAGGGAAGAAGGGTACAAATGTGAGAGCACCACTGACTCACAAACTGGCGCTGATATTCCCTGCTCTGTTTTCCAATTCCTTTTCCAATAATTTCCTCTTCTACTTTTGAGGTTTGATGTGTCGCCCTCTCTTGTGCATCATTTAAAATATCTCTACATTGAATTGGATCAAACATTAATCACCACAGTATGTAAGCTCTTCCTGTATCATGTGTGGGTATGTTGTCCTGCTTGCACCTATACTGGACTTCACTGATGCCTTCTCTTTTCCAGCTGAGCTAATAAACCTTTTCTGTTTTATCTTTCAATCAATGGATCATTCTCTTACTTCATGGGAATTTAATATCTTTGAGAGTCTTTAATATCTTTGTGATAGACTTCCCCTACATACACTTGCAGAGACCATCAGGGAATTGCACTGATTTCTGAAGCATATCTTCTCTTTACAACTGCTGTGTTTGCTCTTCTTCATATGGCCTTTAAATTCACATAAATTAAGGGCCACATGCCCATAATTTTCAATCTTTACAACAGTCCCTATTCACCCTATTTTTTTTTTCCAACTAGGATGTCATAAGCCTCTTGAAGTCACAAGGTAACAAAGTGGCTTTAAATACTTAGTTGCACACTAAATCATTTGGCTACTTTTTCACGTTTCTAGTAATAATGCCCTGCTAATTTTTCTTATTGTATCCTTCACCTATCAGCTGTTCAAATTGAAACTGATCTTTCTTGTAAAGGAGAATTAGTTGGACCTCATGCCTTCCAGAATATTGTTAAAAATTGTAACGAAAATTCTGCAGCTAATTTTATCTTATTTGTGTAGCTCTTTTTACAAAGACTATACATAAACACAAGTTCCATAAAAGCACAGAACTGGTGGAGAGTCTTTTACTGAGATAAAAACTAACAAGAAGTCAATTATGGCAAAGACACAAGGTAGCACTAATATTTTTCAAAGGTGCTTTTTTTTTTTCTTTGAGCTCATATAAAAGACTATCAGAAACACTTCCATGCTAAATGAAACAGAATTCTACAAGTATTTTAAAAGCACCTGGCAGCTTGTACTGACTCAGAGCTGCCCTCAGAAACTAAACCCAGCCTTCCCTTTGCAAGAAACACGTTCAGAGACCTAAGTCTGTTTAATGAGTATTAATTTGTTCATGAAGCTGACAGGTGAATTTCCTCTTCAATCTACATTATATTGCATGTTCCTTTGGTTGGTTTCTGGGGAAAAAAGCAGCAGCAGCCCTTATTTAAAAACAAACAAAGAAACCCCTCATGATGAGATTGACACGAAAAGAAACTTGTTTCTCATCAGTAATTGCTTCCCCCTGGGCTCCATAATGTTTACAAATGAAAGCTTTTCCTTCATATATGCTTGACCTCTCATGAATTATAACTGCTGCTACTGATCCACTCCTCCCTGCACACAAGGCTTGCTGTCTCAATTTTGTACTGTAATTAACTATTTTCTGATGGCACATTATTTATTATTTGTCACC
Organism: Trochalopteron elliotii; assembly: GCA_024734555.1. NCBI lineage: Eukaryota > Metazoa > Chordata > Aves > Passeriformes > Leiothrichidae > Trochalopteron > Trochalopteron elliotii. The sequence goes on along the minus strand of JANPWX010000007.1, from coordinate 2,211,675 downwards.
TTCAGCTCTCCTGGTGTTTATACATCTCCACATATTAGCAAGCAATTCAAAAACTGTTATTAGCAATATTAATATCCTAAGAGCTTGTTTGATGTGAGTGAGACACGGGGCTGGACTGCTTGACTGCAAGGAATAAGGGGTGGGGTTTTTGTTGGTGGTGGGTTTTTAAAATTTGTTATTTATCTACCATCTTGCAGTCTTTCTTCACAAAGATCTTAAGCAGTTAAGGAGGAAATATAAAAAAATGAGTGAAATTTATAACTAATCTCATTTGACCATTACAAAACTACCAAAGAGTGAAGCAATAAAAAAAGAAAAGAATAGGTATAATCTTGTTGTTTTACTTTTTTGTTAATATTTTGCTCTTGAAAAAAAAAAATCAAAACAGGCCACATCTTTCCTCCCAAGACCAGCTTTAAAGATAAGTAGAACCTGTTGCACTAGAAGGAAAAGCAAGACCAAACAAAAGAGGAATGCCCTATTTCAGGTATTCAAACCTAACTGCCCATATGATTCTTCCAAAACTTCAGGGCTGGGTTTTTTTTTTTCCTTACTTCCCTTCTCTATATTCTCATTTATACCAATACTACCACAACAACATTCAGTGCAACCCTTGAAAATCTGTGACTTGGTACTAACCGAGAATTTAGCCCAAGAGATAAAGATATATTCACTCACAGACTCAACTCAGCATGCTTCAGAGCTGGTAATTTAAAACCTTTCAATTACAATCCTATCTTGCTACACTTGACAACCTTAAGACACAGTCAGCTTCCCATTTATAGCATCTTGCTCCATATTTCCCATGATCTCCTGCAGGCCACAATTAACATCGCCCATCTCCTCCCCTCTTCCCCCAAAGAGCACTGGGGGCAAGAGGGACTGCCTGCACCTTTGTGAGCTCAGGAGCCAAGGATCAGGCCACCCTCCAGCACTTCTCAGGCAGGAAAGACACCAGAGCTCCGAGCCCTGGGGAGAGTGGGACAAACACAGAATGCATGGGCAAGAGACAGAGCCCAGTGGGCATGGGGACAGAAAGAGCAGGCAGAGCTGAGAGGGGATCCATTTTGTTCAGTGTTTTGCTTAAAATGTCATTGATGAATATAAGCATCTGCTAAAAGGAAATTGTGTACGACTGGGATTTTTTTTTTCCACAGAGAAGATGATTGGAAAGGCCCCCCATGCGCTTCATGGTGCTCACAGCCCTGGGGCAGCAGAGGTTGGCTGAGAGAATGGCCAGTCCCCAGAACCTCTTGGCAAGGGACAAATTAAGCCTCAAGCTAAGTTCTGAGATGGCTTCAGGTATGCATGAGGGGACAAACCAGCACCTGTTCTTCCCCAAAATTATTTGTAGACATAACAAACCAAGTTTTAAAAGACAAATATCTATATTAACAGCACTCTTTAGAGGCTCCACATGTGAAGCACCTGTAATCATCAATAAGTACTTTCTTTTATTATAAACAATACAACTTGAAATCATGTGCACCATGTAGTAATGAAAAATTAATTGCATGCTGCATAACTATTAGTGCACACTAATATAGTCACATTTGACTGCTAAAGCTTTTGTTATCCAAAAAGTCAGAGCTTTTCCAGTTTTGCTAACCCATGAGAAAAAGGAATTGCCTTGGCAATGGTAGCTTACTTGGGGTTGAAGTGCATCCAAAAAACAGGATCTGAAAACCTCTTATTTCTCACTTACTGTTAATTTAAACCTAATCTATTTGTTTTTAAAGACTTGATTCAGACCCTCTGATACATGCTGGACTAGAAATACATTGAAAATTATGATTTTGCAAAGGGCATTGTATAGACATCCCATATCACAGTATATTTCATCAGCTTCTTTTAAAAAACATAAATGAAAATATGCATTTTGTATTCAACATTTAAATCAATGTAGTTCATGTAGTGCAATATAGTTAAGACACTAATTAGCTTTTCTGACAAATGGTGAATTTTCAGCAATTCAAGGTACTAAAAATATTTTCATTTATTCTCTACTCTTACTACTCTCTTTTTCAGACATAAAGCTATGTGTATTTACGTTTATTTTTCCCCCCCAACAGAAGAAATAAATTAACAGCATCAGGAAAATGGGATTTTACAGTGAGTTAGCATTTATCACACCAAACCACTAAGGCGTCTTGCTCAGCTGGAACTGTGCACATTCCCAGATGGTGTATTGGATTATAATTTCACAAAATGAGTTGATTCTCTCAACAGTTTCTCTTGCAATTTCCTCTGAAAAGTCATCTAAATACTTCCACAGTCTCTATTCCTACTCCCTGTGGAGTCTCCCATATCTTTTCTGTATGGCGTTATTTTATTTTGCTATCGTGGAATATTATATGTAGGAATTTTGCTACTGAGATTCTCTTCTGGCATTCTTTTTACTCATTCATTATAATAATTTTAAGTTCTTTACAAGTTAGCTTTTTAAATTTTTTTTATCCAGTACCTTTCACACAGTTCACATTCACTGTACCTGATACCTTTAATAATTAAACGATGACTTGACATGTCCATGAAGGACAATGAAAAGTAAAAATTCATCTGTGTTAGTTTCTAGGTAACAGGAGAGCTACACAAACCCTAGAAGGACATTAGCATTTCTGCTGTATGATAAGAACAACTTGGTGGCCTACAGTCTGGGGTCAGGAGGTGACCCTGGACTTGTTGGATATGGGCACTGAGTGCCAGCCCCGGGAGCAGCCTCTCCTGCTGCAGAGATAGGAAATGGTGGCAGATCCACTTTGCTTTCACAGCACACACTGCCCAAACCATCTGGTGTCCTGGGGGCTATAACAGTGAGAGGCCAGAGATGGTTTGTGTTTACCTGCACTCACATGAGGAACCCAACACCAACTGGGTTAATGACCTATGAGCAATGGAGGCACCACCTCAACCTTCCTGAAACAGAAAGTTCTCCTTAGAGGCATCACTTGCAACACTCTCCACATGAAGGTCACGAGGTAGAAAGAAATATGCTGATGTGGACTATTTTAGAGATGAAAGAGAACATTTTCCTCACCTAATCTGGGCTCACTCAACCTTAATTCTATGATTCTACATTAAGTATGTCAAGCAAATAAATAGATTTACAGCCAAATTAGCAGGTTACATTGCTCAGAGCATAACCCAATCTTAAAAATAGGTTTTATTTGGCCTTAGGGCTTGTCAGTGGCATTATATAATCCAACAACCATGGACTGACATTATCCTCCCTTAGTCCTCAAATTAAGATTTCTCACCAACTAATTGATTTTGTTTGTACAAGATGAAGGAAGCTCATGTGTAATTTTTGGTGGTGGGAGATTACAGCTCTCATTAATTTAACATGTCCTGTTAAACTGGACTGTGGCTTAGTTTGCTAAAATATTTGCATATTTCAGAAGTTCAAAAATTCATGGTTTGCTGTGCACATACATTCAATATATCTCAAATAACGGCGGACCGAGCTCACAAGATTAACACAGCAGTTACAGTATTGCAGACACCTTTGCTACTGCAGACCTCCAAAAGTAGCCCATTTTTTGTAGGTTGTGTAGATGCTGAAACAAAACCCAATTTCTGATAAGCATCACTCTTGTTCCCAGAGATAAGTCATGAAACACTGCCATATAATCTCAAAATAATTTTGCTAAGTGAGCGCAAGCAAATTTGATATCAAGTAAAGCCTCTTATTTGGTTATAATCACTATGTGGATGCCTATTCTATGCACACAGGGCATGTGCAAGTTGCTCAGTTAAGCATAATTTCTGGTTACTGACAGAACATCTCATACATAAAACATAAAAGTTTGCTTGGCCTTTACACTTCACCTTGTGCAACGCCTCAAATAGTTTAGCATCCACAACGTATTAAAGAAAAAAGATAATTTAGGAAGCTACAGTCTGAACAAACATGAACCAATTACCAATCATTACTGTTCCACTGTAATCTCTGCTGTCCACAACATCACTTCCTGGACATGTATATGAGAAAACAAGGTGGTGATATTTAAATTAATACATTAATTATATAATTATATATATATATATATATATATATATAAAATTAGTACACATACTTACTATGTGCTGGTCTTACAAATTCCTGCACATAGTGAAGCTATTTTAGTTGTCATTGAAACTGACACACTGATCAAAGCACCTGGAAAGCAACCATGTTTTGAAGTGGAGCTGTGCTTTTTCCGTTTGCCTTACTGGACCTCTGGTGACTAATCTGTAAAACCATACATGCATTTCTCCATCATTTACTCTTTTCAACAATTTACTGTCTTTATTTAATGGAACAGGCTAACCTTCAAAAAAAGTGTAATGAAGAAACTAATTAATAACTGTTTCAAAATTCACAAATTTGGTGTTTAACAAAAATATGCAAACCCATAAATAAGTAAATGGATATATTTACTTTTCAGTTAACAGGTGCAGTTCTTTGAGATTGTTTTATTTTGTTCATGCATTTTATGTTTTCTAGATTTTACTAGCAATGGTTTAACCCATGAAGGCTGCATACTGGAACTAGCAGGCATAAATATATTTATACTCCTATACACGTAAGATCCATATATACATATATGCCTATTTACACACACATATGCACACAAATAACCTTTCTGAGACCCAAATGCACTAGAGTATTTAAGCAAAGCATGAGAGGAAACTGGATATATATGAATTGGTAGATCTGAAGATCAGCCGCTGGCCTGGCAAAGAAATGTTTATTCTCTGGCAGGTTGTGAACATATGTTCTTAGATGTGAGTCATATGTCGGACTATATCACACACACATATAAAATAACTCATCACTTACAAATTACAGACATTTCACATCTAGGCATTTCTGGAACACAACTGAATCCAAATCTTTAGTACTACAGGAAAGTTCACTGCAGAGACAATTTAAACAGAGTAGGAGATGCCTTTCCCAAGATACTTTCCCAAATTATCATGGGTTACTTGCTAAATGTACAGAAAAGTATTACTCATGTTTCAAATGAATTTCCTGTCAAGACCAAGAAGTGAGAAGGACAAACAGTCAGGCTGTGGTTATTTAGTCATCTCAGATGGATAAAAACATGGCTTTTCCCCAGCAGTTCAAGCCCCACCTTCTGCTCTGGAGATGCCTAGCTGTGCTGGTTTTGGATGGGATAGAATTAATCTTTTTCAGAGTAGCTGGTAAGGGGCTATGTTTTGGATTTGAGCTGAAGACAGTGTTGATAAAGCAGGGATGTTTTAGTTAATACTGAGCACTGTTTACAGGAGCTAAGGCCTTTTCTGCTTCTCACTCCACCAGTAAGTGGGCTGGGGGTGCAGAAGTGGGGAGATGACACAGGTGACCCAAGGGATACTCCATACCATCCAGCTCACATTCACTATATAAAGCTGGAGGAAGAAGGGGGTATGTTCAGAGTGATGGTGTTTGTCTTCCCTGGTCACTGAACACCTGCCTGCCCATGGGAAGCAATGAATGTATTCCTTATTTTGCTTAGCTTTTGTGCACAGTTTCTGCTTTCCCTAGTAAACTTTTTTTTTATCTCAACCCATAAGTTTTCTCACTTTTTCTTTTCCAATTCTCTCCTTGACCCCAGTGGTGGGAGAGTGAGTGCCTGCTTCACGCTTGGCTGCTGGCTGGGGCTAAACCATGAAAACAGCTGAGCCAGTTGGGAGGATATATTTTTCAAACACAGAGGAAACAAGATTATTCAATTTTGACATAATTGGAGTTTCCTGGTGCAGCCAAAAGTCTTTCAAATGCCTCAAATACTCCATAACCTAGAGGCAGGACACAGAGCTGGGGCTTCAAAGACCAAATCATACACTCCTGCTGGGCTTTATTCAGGGACATGCAACCAGTCACATCTAACCCTACTTCTCTGTCTTTAACCATCCCAGTTTCTCCAGTGGTAGGCCCATCCTCAGACCCTGAGGTTGTAATACAAGTCTGGGGGTGGAATTGTTAATGGCAAAGAGTTCTGGTATCTGAAGAAACAGAAATTCCTGTCCAGCCTATACTCTTCAGGCACTGGAGGATGCCACACGCAGCACTGACCACCCCACCAGAGGTGACTTGTTTTTTTTCAGCTCACCCTGAATGGACTAGGGCAAACAGGTAACATTCAGACACACAGCTGCAGAAGAAACCCATGTCTTATTACTTTGACATTCATCAAAATTAGTTGCAACAATTAAAGGTTCAGAGAAAGATATTTCCTGGTATTATCTTCCCTTAATCATTGATCAAAAACAGCAGTTTATCAGAAAACTGATTCTTATAACTTTAGCTACCCACAGATAGGAAGAACACTTTTTCTCTCTCTATTTCTCTCAAATACTACTTTTTCTTTTCCCCTCCAGCCCTTCCCAGCCCCCCACTCACCCCAACACACACAAATTTTGTATTCTTTTCTGTGCAGTTCTTTCTGCTAGGAAACATGTGATTACATCTTCTTTCATGTTCAGAGTTTTCTTTAAATTCTGCTTGGATTTTTTTTGTTCTTTATTCTTGGAGTTGCCATTTCTGTGAATCATTAATTCAGAGATGCATGAACAATCTTACTTGATAGACTGTTGTATTATGTTACCTCTCACTTTCCTCTGTTATCTTACATGTTGTCAAATCAGACTTCAAATTATGTCACAGCTACTCTTTCTGAATGGTTAATTTTTCTCTGAGTTACACAGATGGGCAATTATTTTAAGGCTTGAATACCTGCCAACAATTGTAGTGGCATGAAGCTGATCTCCAAAGCCCACACAACCTCAGAGAACACCAAAAAACAGAAGACAGCCCTGAATGTAAATTATACCAACTTTTATGGGTTACAAAGTTTAAAGAAAAAATTTCCACACCATTAAAAATGCCTTAAATCACTACAAGCATGTACTTCTGTATATATGAACATGCAAAACTGCACATTTTAAATTCGAAAGAATGACTGGAAAGAACATAACCAACTAATGGAATAACAATGTTTCATTTATTTGTGTATTTTAAAACAAGCACACTACTCCGGGGTGAAGTTGGGTAACCATCCTTTAAGCTTCATGTATTTATCTATAAAAATGAATAAAATACAAATACCACTCTTGAAAAAGAAATGTCACATAGAGAAGTGGGAAGCGGGTCACTTTCCATGTCTTCTAGCCTGATAGCAGAATGGCCAGTGACTAATAAATCCTCTTTTAACTGTCTGTTATTTATTCTCTGAAACTGGGACAAGGAATATGGAGTCCCTCAAATAACTATCCCTGCATTGTGGCTGTCTCCTGCTGCTGGCACACATTGATTCTCATCCTGACACTGCTACTGCTGCAATGTTGTCCCACTTACAGAATAGCCCAGGGCACAACTGAGATCAAAAGAAATCACCAAACTTACTTCTACATTCACCATGAACAATAACACACACATAACAGTACAGAGAAAAGAGTTTATCTTAGTATACAAAGTCATACAGCACTCAGCCAAGTCTGGCACTCACCTAAAACACCTGCTGCCTTCCCCTCTTTCCTCCTGAAAGCCCTCCAAAATTTTTATCAATTTTCCAAAACTCTGAAACAAACCATCAGAGGCTCTGAAAAATGTACATTGAGAATTATGACTTCTTGCTTTCAACAGGATGAAATAAAACAGTGATAATAAGGATTAAAGAAGACATCCATCTAAAGCAGACTTTCAACAGAAAGCATTGCCATGAAGCAATCCATGCTTCAAGGTGCATGGGGAGAAGTCTTTGATATCCTGAAGAATCATTTACAGAGAGACATGAATATGTGGTTTCAAATCTATAAATAATTAATGTTAACAACTAAATACATGAGCGAGTCTTGTCTGAAAAGAAAATTCAGAAACTGATGCAAACACTTCTTCAATGACATTGACTTTCTTAAGCATAGTACAGACTTCACTCCACAGTGAACAATGGAAGATGTGATGTTTGATAAGCAGACTCAAAAAAGGCTGGGTGCAGAACCACAAATTTCTAGGAGAATGCTCTTTTTGCCAGGACTTTGTTCAGTACTTTAGTAGACAATAATAGCAAGTGCCATCTCCATACAATATATACTATTAGAATAAAAGGGAAAGAGGGTTCAGGCAAACTGTAAGAACAAACCCTCCTATTATTTGAGTATTTCCCTGATTTTATAATAATTTTGTTCCACGGGAGATTTTTTTCACATACTATTCTTTTTCCTTTTCTCCAATTCTTTTCTACAAATTTAGAGAATGGTCATGTTTGTAGAATGCCTGTTACAGAATTTTGAGGAAATCCTGACATTGATTTCAGGTGCATGAAATTGTGTGTTTATACATGAACACATGACCAGGCCTTGAGAGCAATAAAGATCCTTCTTGGCATGACTGTCCTACTAACCAATTACAGTCCATGAGCAAATAAGAATTGAGAAAGTGAAGGGAACACACCAGAACATGTTAGTCATTTATGATTAGCAAGACAAACCATACACTCCAGTGCTAAGTTTTAAAATTTCATTTCAATAAATTAATTATGCTGTTGAAACAGAGCTGACTTCATAAACCACATACAGTTCTGATTCCAGAGCATGCAATAATTAAAGATATAGTCAGTAGCTGCTGCAGAGATCTTCTATCTTCAAGAGGAGTGAAGTTAATTAACTTCTGGTGTTCCACATGCATAAAAACAAGAAGCCTTCTAGACTGTGGCAATTTGGCCAGAACTGGTTTACTAAAGCAGCTTATCTATTTACCATCACATGGACTACCAAATGCATGTTCAGCTCTTCATAGAGGCAGGACTGACTGTTCCTTTAGCTCATGGCTACTTCACCCAAAACAGTCCCCAGACCTGGGTGGAGGTATTAACGGTGGTAATCCCTCAGCCAAGGGGAGGGAAGGCTGCACATCTCACAGAACCATGAGCTCGGTGAATGACTTTACACAGCAGATAACAAAATAAGCAGTAGTTAGCATAGAGACAGAGGGCATGAGTAAAAGCAATGGACTATAGGGGAAAACAGGCACATGATGAACTTAAAAAAAATTTAATCAGGAATTAATGTGGACTCTTCTACTGCTCTCATTCAAATCAATGCTCTCTGAGCAGAATACCTACATGATTGGGCTGGCCTTGCAACTAGGTGACTGCTAATTAATACCTGGACTGAGAAAGACGCTGCACTGTTTTAATACTTGAAAGAGGACTGGGTTGGCAACCTCTGTATAATTAGTTTCCTAAGAAGAGAAAGGATTTCAGATGTAGGATGTCTGAGGAGGAGGGAGAGAGGAGAGCCCCATATTTATAAATACATTTTTGTTCTTTCTTTTCTCTCTGGTGACCTCCCCTTTGTTTTCTTGCACTGTAAGGGATGAGGTATCATTAATGGCAAAAAGCATATTATTATTTATTAGCACTGTTTTTCTTATGTAAACCTATCTTGTTGACTTTCACATTTCTGCCAGAGAGACTCACTATATTTAAATACATATATAAATTGCCATTACAGTGTTCCTTTAAAAGAAAACGGCTACTACAGCTGACCAAAAAATTCTCATTAAAACAATTTTCAATGACAGTATGTCTTTGAAGGCAGTGTTTTTGCTAAGTATCATTAACTAATTTAAAATAACACCTGGAGTGTTTTTTCTTAAATCATAATATTTTATTTCACAGCAACATCTGTTGTAACACATATTTTCATTTCATTCACTCATAAGTGTTTCCCACATTCATTCATGCCATCACTGACAGTTGATTTCCACTGATAGCCCAGAATGGCAAGATACCACAATCACTTGATTTAGTATTACAATTGAATATTTAGGCTGCACAAAAACATCAAGGATGTCATTAACTACTAATACTGTCATGCCGCTAATAATCCAAAAATTGAGTAAAAGTCAAAATTAATTTGGTGTAGAAGAAAAACAATGTTTTCTTGAGTTAAATCTTACATATTATTTTATCTCCATTTTACAGTAGGTTTTGGAAATATTTCAGTTTTGTAAACATGCACTCAATGCAAAGTGCTTTCTCCCTCTCCTACTGTTATGCTGCTTCAGCTTCCCTTATTCACCAGAGCCAAACCCTCCATGTCTCCACCTGGAGCTTTTCCCATCTCACATAGGTTTGTCTACCCCTGCAGAAAACCCAAAACACCACTCCCACAGCAATTGTTCTCTCTCTCTCTCAAGACAAGGACCTACATTAGAGAATTATCATCTGCTTCCATGGTACACACGCACAAGGCAAGCGTGGAAGTAACTTCAGTCCTTCCTTCTTGGGATTCTCCAACACAACAGCAAAATTATTCTCTATCACATAGGTTCGGTGACTAATAGCATGCAGCCATGAAAGCCCTCTTGGACAGCCCACTGGAGAGGGGAAAATAAGCTATGATAATATTTTATAGGAAATTTTTTGTAAGAATCTCTGGTCTACTGGACATTTTGGTGTTCAAATCTCAGAAATCTTCTGAGACTTCACAATCTCTAAAGTATATTCCAGGAGTTGTAACACTACTAGCGCTGAAGAAAAATGAATATTCATAAAAGAAAATACAGATGGAATGAAGAAAATTAAAATTCACAGAAAAGAAATGAAATAAGAAGAAAAAATCTCATTTCATTCAGATATTTTCAGTACTATTATTAGTACTACCGTGCAGCCTGAAACATCTAAAATAATCACAGGACAATGAAACCTGAAAGACAAGGTGAAGAACTGCTTGCTTACCAACATTTTGCTGCCCCTATTTCACCTCCCTTGGTGGCAAGAAGCCTTGAGCCTACTGTGCTGAGATTTGACTGGAAAAAAAATTTCTGCCAAATCCCAGCATCTGTAAAATCAAAGAGAAAATTTTAAAACTGGGTTCTGTATGTATACTGATTGTCAGTGGTCTTAGACACAGCTAGCATATAATTCTAAACCCTTTGGTCTCAGAAAGCTACCATTGTAGCATTTCTCCATGTGGAGAGTTTATGAGACTTTACTGTAACTGCAGTTTTTCCCATATAACATTATACGGGCTCATCCATCACATAAAAGTTTTGAATTAATGACACTACAACATTTTATAAAGGAGACAAAATATATTTCATTTTCCATCTTTCCTGAAAAAAATTCTCTCCTAATTTCTAATTTCAAAGTCAATGATCGAGGACTACATTGCCATTAGCTAAGTTTCATAATAGTGCAGACAGATCAGAGACACAGGTATCCCAACAGTTACCATTACTGTCTGAAGTTCCCACCAACGCATACTCCTTCACCAGGCCAGTCAGCACCAAAAAAAAAGAAGTCATACTCACCTTCAATAACCAATGAAAGAATGAATGCATAAAGACACTGGAAAGCTAAAGTGCATATATGAAAAGAATAGCATTTCTTTTAATTTCTATAAGCATAACACTTCTTTCTAAACACTGTCTAAAAGAGGAGTGTTTAGGCTACTTGTATTTTTTACATGAAAAATATTCCATGAAAATGTGATCCTGTAAGCTGAAATTTTAATTTATATGGCCCGAGGCTTTAAATGCCTGTCAACATTTAAAGCCATGTTCATTTAACAGCCAGTCAGCCCACTCCACCTATAGTTATCTCTAGAGGGCAAAATGGATTCCCATTAGTAATTCTCAGGCTTGGAAAAAGCTCTGACCTGTGCACAGGGTTCATCAAGGTCTTCTTTCTCTGCAAAAGCTACAGATGGGGGCAATCCTCAAGAGACTTGCTTCTGCTGTTTTCTTCTGATGAAGCAACTTTTTGCACCTCCTCTGTTTTTTATTAACCAAAATACAGATCTCATCAATAATCACAGGAAAGATACATCTAACTTTCCTTGTAGTATTTGGGTTTTTTTCCCCCCAAACACAAGGCTAGATTGTGAGGATTGCATCCGTTATGGTTAAACAGTAAAAATAGCAACACCATGTATTCCGTCTTTGTAAAAGTTAATGAAATGCAAGGAACAAAAACTAAGAAAATTGTTGGCAGGGGTGGAAGAATAGGCTCTTTACACAGAGGTCCTCCACAAACTTTAAAATATAATCTTAACCATGAAGATAAATAGAGCCCATAAACAATATACATATTCCACATTACCACCTTCACCACTTACTCACACGAAGGCTAAAGTTTCTTACGCAGTTCTGATACAGAGTCAGCCCAACATAACATTGATGCTGGTGGTGCCACTCTGATTACATTTTTATTATGTAAATTAAGGGTGCAAATTTTGGTTTAAAGACATACTAGATATGATGCTGTTTCTGTAACACTTATGGTTTCTTTGTGGCATGGGTTTTTTCCCCTTTTTATCTCCTTAAAACACAGCAATCTTTCCTTCTCACAGGCTGGAATCTGGAAAGGTTTCCTTTTCATAGAGATTAAACTGTGTCCTATAAATATTGTTTCTACTACATCTACATGATCTAAGATAATGGCTGTAATAGAAAAGACAATGAAAAATAATGAATGAGCTCATTTGAAATACAGGAGGCTTTGTCTTACTGGTAATAGCCAGAGGATGCCATAAAATAAAATAATCTCTTAAAAATGCCAGTCCACAAAAGTAGTCAATAGACATAATGATAAGCACTTGCTAATCAATAGTGATAAGTCAGTGCAACTTAGCTGACAGATTCTTCTTCAGCAACAGTTTTTCTAATACCTAACTCCCTAGCATAAACATATCAGGCCAATGCTTTAATAAGAAAGCCCTTCAGTAGATAACAGGGCAGCAGGATGAAGACAGTACCATACCACCCCATTACCAATCACCTCAATCTGTTCTACATTTTGCAGGACAAGGCCTCCCCAGAGACACTGCTGACTACCAAAGCCTTATTTTAACATGAGGGGGAAGGACATAAGGAGAATCAACATTCCTTGCGAAAAGCAACTGAACACTGCCGCATTCCAATGTTTTTTCAGAGAACGCAGGAAAACATCAGCTACTGGATAAAAGGAACATCTGAGTAACCACAGCTTTGATGTCTGTAATAACGAGGTAAAAAATAAATAGGGAAAATTTATTTCCTAGACATTTGTTCAAGTGAATTGAACTGAAATGGCACATGTTGTTGACCATTTTTTCAAGCGTATTCATATACTTTCACAGCAGAAACCTTATCTCTGTGTGAGCAGACTTAAGCAATAAAAAACTTTTTTAGACATAACAGGCTGCAAGACTAAGTTTTACCTTTGACGAATGTAGTTGTTCCTTACTCCTATCCATTTCCACATGGTGCTGTAGGGGGTCCTAGTCCCATCACTGTGGCCAGGCCACCTGCCTCTTTGGGCCCACCCTGGTTTCTCCTGTTCTCTCCACTCAGACACACATGCTCTTTCACCACCAAGGTGCTTTCTGGCCTACTCACCCCTCTCTATATCCCTGAAATTTTGCTTCCCAGTTTGCCAAGGATATCCAATTTGCCTTTCCCCCCTAAAGCAACAGCACAAAATAAGCACATGAAGCCCTTTCAAATAAAATAAAGTCCCTTTAAGTACACCTGTCTCTCTGGAAAAGGTGAAAGAGCAAATCACATTAGTGAGGGTACCAGTTGCCTGAAGCAAGATTACTTAACAAAATTGAGAGCCATGTGAGACGCAGTGTGCATCTTAAACAACCCCAGAGACCAGCAGACATGACACAGACACAGGACCTGACAGAAACCAGCACCTGCAGGTCAGGTGAGGCACTCAAGACTCTCTCAAGTGAAGGTGGAGCTTTAGACTCACACAGCAGCATCTGGTCCCTAAGGTGTTACTCAAAGTTTTCAAGTGCTGCAGTAAGAGCAAATTAAGAACCCCTGAAGTAAAAGAAGGCCTCTGAATAAGGATGTCATCCCTCACCTCCTACATAGCAGGAGGGCTCTGCTAGAAATGGATCTTAATATCGATGAGCCTCTGTACTCTGTGTCTGCCTGCTTTGGTCACAGGAATTCAGATTTGTTTGATGTTTTAATAGCTTTAAGAATGCAGCAACACTTCAGATATCGACCCCACTGTGTCATCTTAACAGAACTTGTGAACCAGGGAAATATGAACACTAACACCACCCCAAGTTATTTTCTCTATTCCAAAACAACCAACTTTTATTGCCACATCCCCACAGATATCTCATAAAATTAGATACTGAGGAACAGAGACCATGACCGCAATATTACCTGGACTCTCAATCCCTGCATGTATGCACATGTTGGGTGAAGTAGAGGGAGATAAGGGAATTCTTCAGATGCATTATAAATTACACTTGAGTAACAAGGCAAGGATTAAAGTAAATTCTGCCAAAACTTAAACAGATGTGTAAAGATAACATTTAAAATATTCTAGCGGTATTATTGTCCACATTTTAATACTCCACCAGTTAACTGAGCAGATGAGTCCTTTATCTCACAGTTGACAACTGAAGGTGCTTCATGAATGACAATTTTGAGAAAAAACATGAATTATATCTGAAATACAGTATGCCCCAAACCTAAAAAATATCAGCTGACTTTTCACTGCTGGCAATTATATATTTTAAGAGAATATTAAACTCAGTTCCAATAATTCCTTATTATAAAGGGGAAAACAAAATCAATCGAAGTGTTTATCCTTCTGCTTTGCTTGTAGGGGTGGGGGGAATATTACACAGTGGTGTTGACTGGCTTGTAGTCAATTCAACATAATTTTACTATGGCAACAGTTGCATCACCTAATATCATGCAGTCTCAGATGAAAAATTAAACCAGCACCTCCTCCTTTTATTCCTGTACTTTGATCTTCTTGGAGGTGGACTTAAAAAGTGCTGCTTCCCAGATTTCCATGTCACTGAGCCTGTACTTATAAGATTTCTAACTGACTGAGCAGATTTTTCCTATTTACAATGAATCTAGTAAAAGCAATTTGCTCTGAAAGCTCCTTTGTGCTACACGGTACATCCAGTACTTAGGGGGTTAATGCATGAAATGGATCACTGGGTTGAAAATAGAAATCACTGTTAAAAAAACGTGGTACCAGGAGAATTAGGCACAACATAATATTGTAACCACTGAGAATTCTCAACAGTAAAATAAAGCCTTATACTCCCAGCATTTTCATTAGTTTTCCAGTAGTGCTGGACGCAGTGTGAATTACAATGAGCAAGAAAGCAGTGGTTGCTCTCTTTAAAGAACATGCACTGTATAGGGGGAAGTCATTTCTTCAGATCATACTGTGCTGGTTATTGGTTTGTATATGCTGGTATGCATTTTAGCACTTAGAAATTATATTTCTCTCTCCACTGCAGCGGATTCTGCATATAGCCTGAAAAACAATACATGTTTAGAAGCTCTCAAAATGAATCTCATTGTAAGGTAAATATTTGTTTAGAAGTATAAACAGGGATATAAATCTGTAGAAAGAGCATTTTGCACCAAATTTTTCATTGAGAGAATGTCTTTTCAGTCTGGACTGGATGTGCTGTGTTTTTGTTCAAAATTGCAGAAGATAATATGAAGATGACTAAAAGGAAAAACTGGACAAAAATTGAGGTTAATAGAAGCTTCTACTAGAGAATGTTGTTTTGTTAGTAGTTAGCTATTCATCAGAAGAAAAAAGAAAAAAAAAGGGAAAAAAAAGAAAACCCAACCAAAATAAACAACCAAAAAAAGCCCCAGGAATAAACTCAATTGGGCAAATAGAGCAGGTATTTGATGTGGTTTTCTGGCCCAGTCGATACCAGAACAGTATTAAAATACCACCAATTATCTTGGAAAAGAGGCAAATACGCTTAAGTGTACAGAACAACTAATTTCTCTGAAACCACTACTTACATAGCTCTTTAAGAATTAAGCATATGATCTGTATTTAAAGTAGGATTTGAGCTGATTCAGGCCTTAGCTTGAACCTTCCAAATATGTATTTGGGGAATCTGTAAGTAGGGGTCAAAAAAATCCCAAAGATGATGTCCTCTCTGACTGTTTGCTGAGCACAGATCTCTGTTTTCAGCTGCATGCTATTACCTAGAAGACCAAGCTCAGCTCAACCTGCACAGCCACTGGAAAACTGGAGCATCTTATTCTTAAGAACTCAACCAGCCTAGACAAAATTGTACAGGGCTTGCAATATGCCCTATATCACAACATACTCCTCCACTGAGAGGACTCTGGTATGAATTCAGTGACGTGCCACAGGCAGAAGTTTGTGGCAAACAAACTTGTCAGAGCCTAACTTCATTCAAGTCCCTGCATCGCAGAAAGCCTGAAAAGTGCTGAAAACCAACTGCTTACCTCATAAACAATTACCCATCCTACATGATATGGACATTTCACATCTTTTACACACAGTGAATTTCAGTGTAATTCACAGAAACTCTGAAGACTGTTAGAGAGAGCCTCTGCCCCTGCTCAGACAGAGATGCCTACAGCAGGCTGCCCAGGACCATGCCCCATTAGGTTTTGAGCATCTCCACAGATGGAGACTACAAAAATCTTTTCCAGTATCTGATCACCCTAAAAGAAAAAAAACTTTTTTATCCAGATGGAACTTTGTGGGGTTTTTATTTCTGCCCATTGCCTCTTGTGCCATCAATAGGCACTCCTCCACCATCCTCATTCTCTCTAATTAGGCATTTATACACAATGATAAAATTGCCCCTGAGCCTTCCCAGGCTCAACATCATCAGCTTGGTCAGCACAACATTTTTTGGATTGTTATTTTCAAATTTTAACATTATGTCCTATGTTGTCACATTATCCACCTTCTTTTGACGTGGCACTGCCCTTCCCTCAGGAAAAGCAAGGTGGTTTTTTGTTTGCTTTTTAAGGAATGGATTAAAAAAAATTGTATTTTTTTCACTACTTAAAGGGAAAGACTTGTATTTAAACAACTATGCTAATAACAGAAGACTCTAAATTATGCAATTAACAAGTATTAAAGCTTTTTTCCTTAACAAATCATCTGATATTGTTCTCTTGAGAATTCTTTCTTCTTTTTATCCCCCAAACGCAAACAGCAAGCTGTTTGTTAAGTCATTAAGATTAAATATTTACTGAAAAAAAGTAAATAAATTTCAACAAGTAATAATCAGATTTGGTGCTGTTTTCGGTTTTAGAGCACATACCTTAAATGCCAAAATTTTGTTGGACTTCAGTGGCAATGAAAGGCAGGGAATGCAACATGTAGGGCATTTGCTGTATTTTCAGAGGGATAACCAAAGTCATGCAGTCCCTTTGAACAAGGGACAAGCAAGGATGGGTGAGGCAGGGTATGGACACCATATAATCCATCATGTTATACCTGATACCATTTACTCCTCTTATAGGATAGCAAAGGAGAAGATCACCAGTTAAATCAATGGTGGCTTCACACCATGACATAAAAATTATCACATCACCAATAAAGATTCACCACATCATGAAATAAAGATATGATGCAGAGCAATCACTGGGTTTACTAGAGCAGATCTTAATTTCATGAGGAAGATTAATATGAATGAAGCAATTGCTCCTGTGCAGATTGTCTGGCCTGAACAAGGAGGACATGACCCATCTGTGAGGTTTGTCACACCTCCCAGACTCTGGAAAGCCCAAGGTCAGCTGACAGTACAAAGCCTGGCTTCTGGGCCTTGGCTCATGTGGATTCACTGGCGTCTCTTCTGCTAAAGGCAGCCCACACCCCAACCTTTTCCTGCATTGGGCAAACCAACCTATCACTCTTGAGGAAGCTCAGATATCATAACCATGAGACCTTCATCTTCTTGCCAAAGTCAGTGATGGCTTTAAAACACTCCTGAATAAGGAGACAGCAAAGGAGAGGCTGAAAACCTTTGTTTTCCTAACAGATCTGGATAAAATCAGCCAAACTACAACAAAATAAGAACAGAGGAGGTAGCCACTGCTGACATGCTAATAAAAATTCTCTTTGAGAATACAGATACCCAGCAAACAAAAGAAAGTAATCCTGAAGAACTAGCAATCCACTGTATTTTAACTTCAGTTGCTCTCCACACCTCAGAAAAACAATTTTAAGACCTTACCCTAGAACTCTCTGCATGGAAGTAAGGCAGTGTCTTAGTACCACGGAACTCCAGGAAACAGGCCTAGAAAGCAACACTTTTTCCTTGAAACACTTGAAGACTGCAGGGTAGAAACACAACAGTGTCACAACTGTCATGTTTCAAATGCAAGTTTACAAGTTTCAGGGGATGAGTGGAAGGATGAAGGGGCAGCAGAGACAACTTGTGATGAATTGACTGCAATCCTCTTTCCCTGTCACCTGTGCAGCTGCAGGGCAGGGGGTAGGTAGAGAAAGAACATTAGGAGTGAAGTTGAGCCTGGGAAGAAGGAAGAGGCAAGGGTAAGATGTTTTTAAGAATTGGTTTTATTTTTAATTACCTTTCTCTGATTTAATTGGTAATAAACTAATTTCCTGAAGTGGTGTTTCTTTTGCCAGTTACAGTAATCACTGAGTGATCCCCCCTGCCCTTACCTCTACCCATGAGCCTTTTGTTATATTTTCTCTCCCCTGACAGCTGAGGAGGGGAGTGACAGACCAACTTTGGTGGGCATCTGCTATCCAGCCGAGCCCAAAATCACAGTAACACAAGCACCAGTTGTGCAATGTGTCCTCAACAGCAACACCTCCACACACCAAGGCAGTTCACAACATTATTTGTGATCATTAATAATCAAGAGCCAGGATCTCTATCTTTGTCCCACCTGAAAGTCCAATGAAATCACCATTTGCAAATCAAACTCAAGCCCACTCTTAAGCAGCAATAAACCTATGAATTGACTTTTTTGTTATCTTTGCATATTACAGAAAAGAGTAATAAGCAAAAATAATATGTCGCATTTCGTGAACCACTCAAGAAGGTTGGTTCTGTCAATTACAAAAGATGCATCATTCATTTACTGCATTTAACACATAAAATGTCTCATTTCCAATTAAAAAACATTGCCTAGGACTTCAGGTGTTTTTCAACAAATATTAGAAATAAAAAAAGGTGCATATTAAGGTAATCTGTTAAGAGTACTTATGTTTTTCCAGGTGTTTGGTGTGATTGGAGTACTACATATTTGCATAACTTTTGGATTTTCTAGACGTTAAAAGAGAAGAAAACAGAAAGAGAAGCCTGTAATTTATCAAGTGGTTTTTCAAGAAGGAAGAGCAATTTTCCTTTACAAGCCATCTGTACAGTTCACCCAGTAAATAATTTTCTGTTCAAGATAACAAAATCATATTCTACTTGTGGGTTTAACATACACAGCACAGTCCCTCCCCTATTATGTTCCACCACCAGAGGACTCAAAGAATTACCAATTAACAGCTACACTAGCAGGCACAATAATGAAAGGATATTTACACCTTAAAAGTTTGTTTTCTTTCCTCTATTTTCAGCCATTTTCAGGGAGGAGTGGACAACATATTTGTATACAGTTTATGGATGTTTCTACCACAAGGCTTCTCATAAAGACAAATTGTGATCACCTTCCAATGGCACCTCACAAAATCTCCTGAGTCTTTATTTATTTGTATGGAATCCATCACTGCAAAGTCTAGGAGCACAAACAGATTAAATACACTCCCTGTGTGCACCAAGGCTGCTGTTGTTGACATTGCCCAAGAAAGAAACTATATTTTTCTAATTTTTTTTATCCCCTCAAACCTAAGCACTGCAGGGAGAGTGTGAACTGAGATTTCCTTCCTGAGACTAAACCATGCTATTTACTGAGCATCCATCATAGACCAACTGACAGACGTGGAGAACACAGCAAAGATTCAAGCCTTTAATTTTCTCAACACTTTGATATGCAGTGCTGGAAAGACAGAAAACCCCAAAAAAGTGCTTGGAAAGAAAAATTTTAGTTAAAAACAGTTTACTGTTTGTAAACTGCAAACCTATACCTGGGGTTTTTTTCCCAAATATAAAAATCTGCTTTCTCCTGTAATTTCCTTGGCATGGGTGCCCTCTACCAAAGCCCTTGTAATCGATGCATTTCATTTTAATGGTCTGAGGTTCAACAGTGCAGTTTCAATGCTGCCAGCCCAGCATCGCTGTGACACAAACAGAGCAGCCCAGGAGATCGTGAATCCATGGAGAAAAAAAGAAGAAAAGCTGACTTTCCATGGAATTCTTCTGCATAGAGTATAAATTAGCATATTGATAAAGCAGTCGGGTCAGAGATTCCTCTCCATCATATTTTTCTGTTACAGGGAAATTCAAGGATATGTTGTTCCAGGTATGATAAATTGTCTTCTGTGGGCATTTAGTTTTCACAGATAAACACCAAAAAATTATCCCTTTCAATAACCTGGCAAGAAATTGCCTAATAATTAGGTAGCACAATTTCTGTTTAACAGCCTGTGGGATTTAGGGCTTCCACCTTCTCTAAAACTGTCACACCTGTGCCCTTTTAGCATTACATACTAGCCTAGTGTTCTCATTAGAATCTGGAGATTAATATTAATGAGACAGATTCTCACTGGAGGCACACTAACTTACACAACTTTAAATTAAATTTTTGAGTGCAACTTATTGTGAGAATTTACCTTTATTACTATTATTTTTAAGAGCTTTCAAGGTTCTTTCTCACCTCAAATAATGTCAGAAATAATTCAACCTTGATTAAAGCCAGGAAAATAATAATCAGAGTATCAGAATTCACATTAAAAGGAGATTTCCAAGTCTGTAACCCTTCTCTCTTTGACAACAGATGAGCTGGTTTTGACTCAGGTAGACAAGCCTTGAGTAAGTAAATGATTTGTAAATACAGGGGTTGAGGAAGCATACTACTTAAGATTATCAGAATTCCTAATTCAGGCAGCCTTGTAAGAGTATTGTGATTACACAGTAAAAAATTATTTTTCCTGTTATCTACAGCAAGAAGATGGAATCTAGCTTTGCAGAATGGGTTTTCTGACTGTCCCATAAGGAGGAATCATGATGCAATTCAAGATGTAAAATTTCAGTCACCTTTCAGGGTTCCTCCAGGAACTCAATATAATAGAGGAAAATTTGCTCTGCTGAAAAGAAAAATCCACTGTGGAATACCAGAGGATTAATAATATATGTATAGTAATGCTGAATCCAAACAGGCAGATCAAACACACAGGGACATTTGGATACTGCCTCTCCAGCAACATTAAGGTGTTCTTTTTTGAGGGCTGGGGTGGGTTTTTAGTCACAGGATATGCAAAAGTAGGCTTGTGCAATCCTCTCAGATCTTCTACAACTTACTATCAAATTTTCTGGTCTATTCTAGTTTTATTTGACAACAGAAGAGTGGTCTGGAAGAGACCACATTCTAGCAAGTTACAGGAAAATTAGAGGTTGGGTAAAACAAGGGGAATATAAAAATTGTGCCTCTGAGGGAACATCAGCACACTGATCAATGCAACAAATGAAACAAAAAGCAGTTTAGGATCTCATCTTCAAAAATATATTTTTTTAAACTTTTAAGCTTTTTTTGCAGATGAAAGCTGAGCTTCAAGACAACATAGCAAAATTTATGGAACAGCTTAATCCTGCAGCTGTGCACTGACACTTCTGAAATACAGCAGCTCACTGTCCTACTGAAAGTTGTTCTAAACTGCATTATTCTCTAAGCCAATACATCACAGGGTGATGCCAGCCTAAAATAGTTGCCATTTCACAGATCCTTCACATGTTCTAACATTTAGAAAAATAAAATAAAATTAAAAACAAACAAACCCAAAGCCCCCCAAAAAAACAAAAAAAACCCCTAAGAACTGCAAAACAAAACAAAACAAAACTACAAAAAACCCAAAAAGAACTAACAAAAAACCCAACAAAAAAAACCCACAAATAAAAAACTCCCAGAAAATTGCCCAAGTGGGTTCTGAGAATGCTTCTTGGTCTATGTAAATAGAAAGTTCACCAAATAAGCTTTCTAACATAAAGTAAGTAAGACTCCTAGATTTGGGGAAGACCTCAGCTAAATAGAATTTGCATTTTTTATTTACTCTTTAATAACGACCCAAACTCAATTATTTTCTCCTGCATAGGTTTCTATGCTTTGAAAAAAAGTAAAATATGTCAAATATATTTAAAAGCCTACAGCAATTTTGCAAAGAGCTTCATTATTGGCCAAAGGTGACAGGATACAGCAGCCCTGCTCTGAATGCAGGTTATTGCATTACCAATGTAGCTACACTGGATTGTTTTGCATTATGCCCCACTGGAACCACAATGAAAAATTAGCTGTTCCACATTACAAATTATCTTGTTTTCAGCTACAGCAGGTAATGGCATTTCAAGGTGCACTTACAGAATATGAGAGGAGGGAGGAAAAAAAATTAGGCGCTTAGCCTGTATGCTTCACAATCTCATTCTTTCTCTGGATTCCATGATAGCATTTGTAAATAATTCAGATTTGTTCTGCTTCTTTGCAAAATAATAAAACTACTTAAGATCTAAGAAGCAATTGAATTTTAAAGTTTTGTTTACTACATATTTTACAGCATGCACCAGAGAGGCTCACAGACAGAAGAGCAGCTAGGGCAGGCTTCCCTTGAGGGATGCATGAAAGTGCCAGGGAACGGCAGAGCAGGCTGACCATGAGCTGCCTGCAGCAAGGGAATTTGAAGGAGAGCCTTCCCAAGAGCTACTAACAGCTGCAGGAGGCTCTGCCTTCCTGGGAAACACCCAAGTCCAAGGGTGAGCATCAACACCATGCTCCCTTCTGCAGTCTGCCTCGATCCCATGGACAGCAACCTGTAGCTGTCAACAAAGGCTAAATAAACAATTCCTTTAACCTTCTTCCTTTATAAACAACTATTATTTGTTGTATATCACTTTGATTATGACTGCTATTAATAGCATCTTTCTGTCTGCTTTGCTTCAGACCATTTGAGTTTGAAATCCTCTTCCAGGGAAAAGACAAAGAAGGAGGAACAAATTCCAGTGCATCCCTTTCTATGCATTCATCACACTCCTTGATCCTGCAAGGCAAATCAAAGCAAAATCTTCCCACAACTGGTGTGCTTTTATCCCATGTTCATTGTGTTGAACATTCATATTCCAGTCATAATCCTTCATTACCTGTAACCCTTTTCTTTGTAAATATTCTTAGACAGGATTTATGCATACACTTGTAAGTACTCATCCCTGGTTCCATAAAAAAGTGCAAAATTAATCCTCATAGCATCATTGATACTTTTGTTTATTAATATGACTTCTGTCAGTTTCATATTCAGTCCTCACTTACATACAGCAGCCTAGATGCTTTTTGTGCCTGAGACACTATAAAAGACACCGTAAAAGAGATTTGCAAAGTTTTTCTCTACTAGAAAAAACAAATTTTTCTAGTAGAAAAATTTTACCATGGCAGAGAATGGGGAGCACTCCTGAGGAAAAAGACTGGGAACATTGGTTGACAAGAAGCTTAACATGGCAATGTGCACTCACAGCCCAGAGAACCAAACATGTCCTGGGCTGCATCCAAAGCAGCGTGGGCAGCAGGGCCAGGGAGGGGATTTTGCCCCTGTGCTCTGCTCTGGTGAGACCCCAGCTGGAGTCCTGCCTCCAGGTCTGGGGGCCCTAACACAAGAAGGACATGGACCTGTTGGGGTGAGTACAGAAGAGGGATACTAAGATGTCAAAGGGCTTAAGCATCTCTCCTAAGAAAAAAGGCTGAGAGAGTTGGGGTTGCTCAGCCTGGAGAAGAGCAAGTTCCAGGGAAACCTCATAGCACCTTCTAGTACTTAAAGGGGGGGCCTATAGAAAGCTGGAGAGGGACTTCTTGCATGGGCACATAGTGACAGAACAAGGAGTAATTACAGAGAAAGAGGGTTTGTTTAGAATAGATATTAGGAACAAAGTCTTCACTATGAGAAATGTGAGGCAGTGGAACAGGTTTCCCAGAGAAGTTGTAAAAGCCCCATCCCAGGAAGTGTTCAAGGCCAGGTTGGATGGGACTTTCAGCAACCTGGTCTAGTTGTCCCTGGCCATAGCAGGGGGTTGGAGCTAGATGATCTTTAATGCCCCTTCCACTCTCATTTAAAATTTGACTGTAGTGCCTCTGAAACTTGAGGGATAACAAAACAGTATTCAAGCATCAATTAGGGGTTTAGTCTTCCCATTAATACGTGGCATGCATTTGCATAACCAGGGAGATTAATCCTAAACTCAGTCTTATTTTGTCTAACCAACTCCCAGCTATAGTTCTTCAAACAAAACAAAAACCAAACAGACACACACACAAAAAAAAACAAAACCAAAAACAACAACCAAAAAAAGAAAAAAAAAAAAACCCAAACAAACAAAAAACCCCAAACAAACAAAAAGCCCACAAAACAGGAAAACCAACAAAAAAATATGGTTTTGGTACTCCAGTAAGTAAACTATGAAGTGAATCCTCCACTCATGTTTGTTACACCCAAACTCCACAACATCCTCTTTAAAGATGGCTATCCTTTTCTCTTGCCCATGTGTCACATACCATGACTAAATGCTAGATTTGTCCAAATTCACTAGATCCAGGCACTGCTGAAGGCTTTTCTCTCTCTACCCCCACACCAAGAAGGCACAACTACAAGGGCTAAAGGAACACAGCACCATCACAGCTCAGCTGACATAGGAGCGGCATATCAGAATACAGCTGGAAAAGCATGGTGCAGCTGTGTAGCATGGGATAACAAGGATAACAAGGACAGTCAGCATTATGGGATGAGCTTTGACAGAACATGAATGACAGAAAATATGAGAGAAACAGAACTGTACAAGCAGAAAAGAATTATTAAAATCCCAAAGATCGAATTAGAGGGACAAAGTATTATCAGAAGCCCAAAAACAGAGAATGAGAAGTGAAAAACACACACAGAGCCATTTTAATGTTGCATTTGCTTGTGAAAAGGGAAATGGGACATCACAAAATACGAAACATGATGATGTAGAGCACAAGAACAATGAAGGAGAGGGAAAAGCAAATCAGCAAGAAACACCCAAAAGCAACAGATTATAATGGTCACAGGTAGCAAGGCTTAGAAATTCCCTCCTTTAAAGAAAATACTGAGGCACCAAAACCTCTTTGCTTTGTGTGCTGAAAGCAGTTTGGCAATAACATGGTTTAAACCTACCAGCTCAAAAATACGCTATGGTATCACACAAGAACCTTTCTGAACTTGACTTTGATTCTTAAAGATGTGTGTGTCTTAATAGAAGCAGGCTTAGATAAGTCTCACAAACGTCTGTGCCATTCCTGGTAGCATTGAAAATGAGATTCAGCAGTTTCCTTCCTGAAACCAGAGAATAAAAACCTTTTGTCTCAGATTTCTAAAACCCTGTAGCAGCTCCCTGATCCTGCAGAGCTCCAACTGGCACCTGGAAGCCAGGAAATGCAAGTTTCTGTAAGCATGGACCTAGCATCCCCACAAACAACAACTCAAATAGAAAAGCTAAATAAATCCAGGAGCTGACTTCTGCACACAGAGGAACTGGCAGGGATGGCAGCGTGGCAAACCTTCTGTGGCACCAGCAAGCAGCAGCAGCTGATGTTTGTGCTCCAACATCTTGGACACTACACTTCTGATTAGAAGAAAGTTGTCACTGTTAAAACTGAAATATAAGTATTTCATCCTAAAATCTTGATACTGGGTATTCACATTCAGAGTTATAGAAAAGTAGTTCTCTGTAACTACCTTAGAATAAATCTTTATCTTTTTTTTTTTTTCTTAATTTTCCTTTCCTCCACTGCTTTTTCTTATGGAAAGAAATATTTGCTTAACACAGAAAACAATAAATCAGTCTTTTCATTCCAAGATTCTGGGAGTTGGGTAGGAATGAAGGCACCCTATGTCTGAAACAGGAAAAGAATCTGCAGGATTGGCCAGCTATAAATCAGGTAAAGGAACCCAGGGTGGGCTGCAGTTTTGCTCTGGCATTTCACACTTAGCAGACAGCACATTTATGTGCAGAGAATGAACTTTCTTAATGTGGCTGGGCTGGTCCATCCTACCTCTTACTCTGCTGTGGATAGGGCCAGGGGTTAATACTGCACTAGGACAGTGCAGCATTTAACATGATTTCTGCCACATTGAGACAAATACTTTTAGAATACCTTCTAGTCATTAAACAGACCATAAAGCAGCATGGTTTACAGTTTCTGGCTTAGGCTTACTGTGCATATTTCAGTAATGAGTTATGCTACATGAAAAACACAAATCTCTAAATCAAATCTTAGCAGTGTAAACTAATATAAGAAATTATAAGTATTAAAAGCTCAGGGAATTGCAACTGCTGGAAAATCAGACTTATGGTTACAATTACTATATTTTAAATATATATATATATGTGGTATTTAAGAACCACAGACTCTGACTGGAAGTGAGGCTTTAAGGAGACAAACAGAATAAAAAAAATATTTATAACATTGTTTAAAAAATCATTGTAATCTCACCTAAATTCAACAAAAACATACTTTCTCACAGAAAAAAATTTATTGCATAAGATCCATTGGAAATTAAGTTTAAGATATTCAGATGCTTTATATTTTCCTAGTTTTTCTAATTTAATATTTTCTGCAACCAACTCCAAAATTCTTCATTTTGTAATTTCCAGTTATAATTCTCACAGAGCAACCACACTAGCACCAGTTTTTGGTTCTTGGTATTTATCCTTCACTTCAATGGCATTCCAAAGTATTTTTTTTTCTAGGATTCTTTACTTTTTTTTTCTTTAAATAAACAATCCACATAAATAAAACATCTTCTGCTAAACTTAAAATTTAAATAAAACTAAGAGCATTTAACTGGCAAGGAAGTACTCAGGTTCCTTTTTTTGACTCATCCATATCTGTAAGTTTAAATCATATTAAACATAGGTATATTATTTAGCACTGATGTTTGTTTGAAATCATCAATTAACATTAATCTTGTTCAGCTACTCTACAGTAGATCAATCCTTCATTTCAATTTAACTTTGTAAAGGAGTAGAGTACTCGCTTGCAACAGAATTACACAAGATAGTATCTCTATGCTATAAATATAGTGAAGGCTAGAAACGCAACCCACAACAGCTGACGAATGTCTCTTGATGTTAAGCTTCCCTTCCCTCCTGACTTGTATTGCCGAGCCATAAGCAGGGATGATGTTAATAGAGCTTTATTAAAACATACAGGAACTCACAAATGCACAGCAACAGTTGCAGGGTAACAGCATAACAGTATTTGAATGGAAACAGCAGTCCAGTAATAAAAGAGGGAAGAAAAGAATTGTTGAAATGTTCACAATGGCAGCTTGACTCAGGATTACAGACCAGTCTGCTCAGAAGGACTGCACAGTCTCACTATTCTGAGAAGGCCTGGGTTTCCTGGTGTGACCTTACAGCAGACCCAGCTTTCAGCACCGTGAAGAGCATAAGTTATCCTGTGATGCTCTTTTATCTTTTCCAATTTATCTAGGATGATGGTATGACATTTGTTGTTAATGAATAAATAAGATTTTCTATTATAAAAGCAGATTATCTCTTTAAGGAAGTTCTTCAACCACTAAACACCAAATGGTTTAAAGTCTATATAAAGACTTGTATTTGTTTATGAACAACTTTCCCTGAATCTGCACAACTGTACAGTAGCCCAGAAGGAAAAAAAAAAAAATCTTTCCTACAACAAATAGATAGAAGTGAATAACAAAAACATCTACATAGAATGACTGGAATAAAATGGTACGGTTACACTGCCTCTTTCAAGCAAAGAGAAAGATAATGTAACAAATTTCAAAATTGTCTTTATCAATCAACTCAAGATGACACTCCTCTATCATGATGCTCATGTCCAGGTCACTACACTTTTTACTACATAAAAAAACAAACCTTTTCAGATCACAGAATAGTTGGAGTTGGAAGGAACCTCTGAAGATCACCCAGTCCAACCTCCCTGCCCAGGCGGGGTTACCTAGAGCAGGTTACACATGTCCAGGAGAGTTCTGAATGTCTCCACACAGGGAGATTCCACAACATCACTGGCAGCCTGTTCCAGTGCTCTGCCACCCTCATTATAAAGTTATTCCTCATGTTGAGGTGAAACTTCTTGTGCTCTAGTTTATGGCCATTGTTCCTTGTCCTCACATTGAGCACGACCAACAAGAGATGTTATAAAATACTGCACTCAGATCTGCCAGTTTTAGTAGGATCTATAAAATACTGCAGTAGCAATCAAATCTCAACACTGTCAAAGAGATGACTAAAATTTCAAATGTCATTCTAACACATTAGCAATGCTACTTTGTCAACAGCCTAGAATGAACAACTAGGGACAGAGATCTTGTTACAACACAGCAAAGAATAAACAGGACTCTAACAGCATAAGGTGTTAGTGACTATACTCTGCCATAAAACATGAAATACCTCATTTTGATTGTCTTTCTCACTCATGCTCTTATGCTTGCTCTAAACAACAGTATTCTCATAAGAATTGCTCACGTCCTCTAAACCCTATGGCCTAAGCCCAAATTTCCTGGTGGGGGATACAAGATCTTAACAGAATGCTGCTACAAGTGCATGTTGGACATTGAATGGAAAGAGGAAAATTAAATACTGTTTCTGACTTAACTGCTTGTGTTTCATGCAAAGACACAATGCCATTGCCCAGGTGATCAGTGGATTTTTGCTGCTGTTGCAGTGACAGAGAACCCCATTGAGCTGCAATGCTGGCAGTCTCTGCTTCTCAAGAAAATTATCTTTTTAGGTCTAAGGCTTCTCAACACCCTCTGAAGCTAAATGTGACCCCCATGTCTCCTCCATATATCTTCTATTCTGAATATGCATCTAAAAGGAGAGAAATTATATTGTGCAAGAGCTCTTGAATGAACTGAGCACAGCAAGCCAGAAGCCAATGCCCTACCAGAAAAAGAAGAAGAGTCTGCTTTCAAAACTTGTATGGAATCCTTACTTCTCTCTAAATGAGTCCTTGCTCCCACCTACTGATAGCAGCAGGTACAATTTCCATCTCCAGGGTGGCAGTGAGCCCCCAGCCACAGCCCTCCAGGCAGCCAGCCCCACAGTGCTCCTAAAGCCATTCTTGGGAGACCACTTTCCCAAATGAGCCACATCATACAGTGACATTAATAACACATAAATAAATAAATAAACAAACAAACAAACAAAGTGTTGCGACATATTATACATCTAATCCAAGTGTTCCTTTCGTAGCTGAAAGCAAATTTTTCCCTTCATTTCAAAGCCAAACTGCAATCCTACCAGAAGCAAAACCCCAAATCCAAGTTCCTTCAACTCGTCTCCTACTCTCAGTAAGTAGCAGCAGCCAGAAAGAGTACCACAGACAATAACACACAAATGGAGTTGTAACCCCAATATACACTTAGAAACTGCTGCAAGGAGATTTATTGAGAACTACTACAACCACTGCAGATGTACCAAAGCCAAGCTGGCCTCTGCAGGCAGAGTTGACCATGTGTTTTTGGAAGCGTTCTGCTCAACACCAAACTTGCAGACCTTTTAATTAGCTAATGTGGTTTCTTGGAACAGCTATTCTCTTAAGTCTAATCAAATACCACCATAGAGGGAGTTGATATATGTGGGGATTGTTTATCTTTTAGCTGCCAGTCACACCTGTTAAGTCTCCCAGAAAGTGCTCTGTGTCTCACAGCAGGCTGCATGTTGTGTGTGTGGCTGATATGCAGCCTGAACTTCAGGCCCTGTCCACCACAATAAGAACTGGCTTTAGAGCATCAAGCTTTGCACAAATGCCACACTGTAGCTATGGGAAATCTATCACCACCCAGGGAATATGAAAGTAAGCAACACTGATCCATAGTCAACTTAGAGCTCAACTCTTGAATGAGCAACATCCATCAGGAAGTTCTTATTGACAACAATGCAGACAGTTACCATGCCCAAAACCACCTTAGAATTTGCCCTAGACATCTCACAGCAACATGATTTTCTGGGGTTTGCCAGATACTAGAGCTCAGCAGAGTATTTTATGGCATTCTGAGATACTCAAAACTTTGACAATTCTGGTACTGCACATTCAGACTGTTATTACAGCAAAATATATCATAAGCTACAAGATACCTAATTTATTGGTAACTATCATTTACTAGTCACTGTGACTTTTAATAGTGTCTTTTGGTTAGGTGTAAAAAGCATTGTTTATCACTGTGCTCTATCATAAACTAACTCCTTTTCCAACCAAACACAGGTATGGACAGAATTAAAAAGAAGCAGACAATTTTGTATAGCAAAACCATTGTACCACTGAGCTACAATAGTCACAGCATCTTGAAATATGAGTGATCAAATGAAAATGTGTCAAAGGCATCAAAGCAAAAAACCCATTTTTAACATCAGAAAATTTAAAAATTAAATTGATGGTGAAAAACATGAAACCAGGTTTTCAAACCACTTTCAGAGGGCACCTATGAAACTAAAACCTCCAGTTTCAACATCTATACTATGCAAAATGGTAGCAATAAGAAAAAAAAAAAAGAAAAAAGAGAACAGAATTTATATAGACAGAGATTAATATAATGAGTCTATATAGTTCTCTTATAAGAAATGACACCTCACAAATCTACCAGACTCCTTCAAAGAAATCAGTTAACCTAATGACTGAACGATGATAATTTAGCTTTCAGCCTAGCTAAATTTCCAAGAAAGGCTTTTACAAAACTCTTCACCAAAACCTCTCCCTTCAAGAACCTGAGACTTCATTAAGAGGAAAAACCCTATTTCAAATTATTAAGTAGTTAAAAGATGGAAAATTACTGTAAAAATGCTTGCTTTTCAGAACAGGGTAAGGTCCTGTGGAGTCTCAGACTCATCTGTGCTTAAAACTACAGTGTGCAAATGGAGATGAGGTCACAAATCTAATGACAATATAAAATTAGTCAGAATAATTAAGTCCTACACTGATCCCAAAGACCTGTGAAAGTTCTATAATAAGCAACTGAAAACTAAACCAGCAGATGACATTCAGCTTTGATAAACACAGAGCAACACATTTATAAAAACTAACCTCAACAACACAAACACCATACAGTGGTTTAGAGTCCAAATCCTGACACTCTTCAGAACAGAGATTTTCGTGTCTTTGTTTAAATTTCTTCTAAATTTCATCAGTTGAAAGCCAAGCAGCAGTGAAAATGGCAAATTAAATGGTAGGTGCTATAAGAAATAGAACAGAGAAAACCAGAAAAAGGTCAATGTGACAAGTAACTTCATAGAGCATCCTGTTCTCCAGCACAGCATGCAGCTGTGGCCACCTGATTTCAAAGGAAATGTAATAGAACTGGAAACATTACAGAGAAGAGCAATGCCATGCATGGAAGTTATGCAGCTATGTCTCTATCAAGAGAAGCTCAACACTCACATTGGAAAAGCCATCTTATATATGAGAAAAATTTTACACGGACTAGAGATCATGAACAAATACTCCTTTTCTCACATATGAGAAACATGAAGCAGAATAGAAATAGGCCTGTGACTCTCATTTCAGTGCCAAATAAAATAATGGAAAAGGTTATTCTGGGAGGTATTGAAAAACACCTAGAGGTAATGCAGTCACAGCCACTATAGCTTCATGAGAGGAAAGTCCTGCTTGTTGAACCTGACTTACTTCTACAACAGGGCAACCCACCCAGCTGATCAAGGAAAACCAGTAGATCTAACGTTTTTGGACTTCAGCAAAACTTTGGACACTGTCTCTCACAGGATCCTTCTGGACAAAACGTCCAGCACACAGCTGGAAAAACACATCATGCAATGGGTGGGCAACTGGTTCATGGGTTGGGTGCAAAGAGTTACAGGGAATGGGGTGACATCAGGCTGGTGATCTCTCATTAGTGGGGTTCCACAGGGCTTGATCCTGGGTCCTGTGCTCTTCAACATCATTAACAACTTGGATGCAGGACTCTGAGGATGCTAAGTTTAATGATGACACTAAATTGGGAGGAGCTGTCAACTTCCTCAAGAGCAAAGAGGTCCTGCAGAGAGACCTCGACAAACTAGAGAGATGGGCAATCACAAACTCTGTGAATGGGGGAAATGCCGGATTCTGTACCTGGGATGGGACAACTCCAGTTGTGTGTATAGACAAAGGAACAAGAGGCTGGAAAGGGACCTGGGTGTCTTGGCTGGTGGCAAGTTGACTATGAGACAACAGTGTTCCCTGGTATCTGTGTCCTGGGGTGCATCAGGCACAGCCTCACCAGTTGGGCAAGAGAGGGGATTGTCCTGCTCTGCTCTGCACTGGGGCAGCCTCACCTTGAGTGCTGGGGGGAGTTTTGGGTACCACAATATAAGAAAAACATTAAGCTATTAGAGAGCATCCAAAGCAGGGCAACAAAGATGGTGAAGGGCCTTAAGGGGAAGCTGTATGAGGAGTAACTGAGGTCACTTGGCCTGTTCAGCCTGGAGGAGACTGAGGGGAGACATCATCACAGTGGACAATTTTCTCGTAAGGGGAAGCGGAGGCACAGGTACAGATCTCTTTGTTCCTGTGACCAGTGACAGGATTCAAGGAAACAGCATGGAGCTGAGCCAGGAGAGGTTTTGGTTGCATATCAGGAAAAGGTTTTTCACCCACAGGCACTGGAACAGGCTCCCCAGAGAAGTGGTCACAGCACCAAGCCTGACCAGAAGCATTTGGACAATGCACTCAAGGCACATGGTGTGTTCCTTGGGGTGTCCTTTGCAGGGTGAGGAGTTTGACTCAATGGTCCTTGTGGGTCCTGTCCAACTCAGCATATTCTATTCTACTCTACACTTGACAACAACAGAATTTTGACAATAAATTAATCTCCAGATAAAGTATAATCACATTACAAACTGTATTTCTGTAGCATGCTGTAGAAAACAAAAATGGAAACAAATTATTTTTAGTGGAAAAAAAGTAAATTTAGACCTCAAGTAAATCCAGATTCAACTCTTCTTGGAAAGACTTAAACTACAGCATACTGCCTTTGGAAAGCTACCTTAGAAGGAAGGCAATTTTCTATTTGTACTCAGGTATTTATTTCTGGTCGCTATCAGACAAATGAGTGGGCTAGGTGGATTTTGGCTTGACCTAGCAGAGCTGTTGTTTTATTAAGATTGCCCTGTCCTTGTCCCAGTGAAACCCACCCTGCTGACATCCTGCTTCAGGGCAGAGAAAGAGAGAGCTTATCGTCTTTCTTGTCTTGACCTCTGCTCTTTCATCTCACCAGTGGTTTCCAAAAGGGCACAGGAAAATCCCTGTGTAAATCACAGAAATGAACCCTAAGGAAGACAAATAAATCCCCACACTATCCTCTGACCTGTTTCGTGAATCTCTAAGCTGCTGCTCTCAGTTTACTTTTTAACTCAACTGCCATGACTACTGGCATTAACTACCACCTTTGCTGACACTTGCAGACAGAATCCACAACTCATGGCCACAAATGGCAGTCTCCATGAACAAGTTCAGAAAATTGTGCTCATCTCACTCCAAACATCAAGAGCTCAGAGACACAAGTATGCTGGATGCTGAAGGACTGATTCTCTCAATGAAAGCAGCACCTCTCACCTAATTTTTGCGTATCAGTGCGGTTTAAAAATTTTCAAACAGTCAAATCATTGGATACCAACTTCCCTTTGAAAAAGGTAAAGTAGCTGTAAAGTGACAGGACACTTGAGAATTAGTCCAGTCCCACCGTTATCAATAACATACATAGACAGCATTTCTATTGCAGAGCTGGCACACAAAACAAAGTTAAAAAATGTAAAAGAAAAGCTACAAAATACAAACAGAAGAAACTCCACATATTTGCCTGCATTTTCTATAATTTATGTGTGAGCAAAGTAGGTGCTTCACAATACCATCTCCTGAAGAACAAGCAAGGGGCAAAGTGACAGAAGCAGATGTGAGAGCAGAAAAGCTCTTTGCAATATCTCATGTCAGGCTGTCTAGCATGCATGCCCAAGCTCTTTGCCTCTGGTTTCTGACCAAGTTTACCTCCTTGCTACTCTGGAAAATGCTGTCATTCTCCTAGTTACACAAATGTGTAGTCCAAGCATAATCACCTTTTAAGGTATCCTTCAGATTACATTTACAAGTTATCACTTACACAACTTTTCAAAAACTTCAGTCCCGCATAAAGAATAGAAACAAAATTTTTTAAAGTACTTTTGTAGTTTTATAGTACTCATGTAAGATTTACATAATAACTTACAAAAACTCTACAGGGCATGGCGGTATCAAGGGAAGCCAAGTACTTGTATCACCCTCTGGAAGGTGATTGTCTTTCCATATCACAGCATGACTCACTGTAGTCAGTAGGATGGCAAAGAAAAAACAGGAGCATAACCAGGGCATCAGGGAAAGCAGCAGGACTAACAAAAGGCTTAGGATGACGTTCCCTTTAACATTATCAGTAAAAACTACCGTAGAAACTACATCATTGATTATCACTGGAGTTGGAGAACTGCTATACTTGATGGTCTTTAGAAAGGGTCTGAAGTGATGTACCAATGAAGCTTCACTCGGTCATATCAAAAAGGAATTATGTGATAACTACCCTGAAATAGCTAACACACAGTCAACAATATTATATTAAAAATAAGAAAAATAGATAAACAATATAATCAATTTGACACTTTAATCAATTATTTTTTCAATATTGAAAATCATCGCTCTCTTTGGAGCAAATGGATAATATTTTCATCTTCAGTGTATCTTAGCATTAATGTTCTAATTTATAACTGATTCTAAAATGCATGGACTAAAGCAGTATCTCAAAAATAATAAATGTTTTAAAACACATTCTGCTAGTAATCCATCATTTCATCTTGATATAGCAAACAAATCTGCTTACAGAAAGAGTTTCTATTTTCTCCCATCAAAGCTATATAATCTTCAAACAAAGACATTCACTAAATTGAGGAAGGTCATCAATCTGCATTTTAATAAACGTTATCAATCTAACAAGTTATGAAAATTTAAAAAAAAACAAACAAGAAACATTCATAATACTGAGGAGAAACAATAGTTAAAAAATTAGTTAGTAACACATGAGTTGACCTTTGGAAATATAAGTAAATGATCCCTTTTCCTTTTCACGGGTTATATACCAGTTTTCTTCTCTAGAAACTGCAGCAGAAATTAAAAGAACCTAATTAATGACAAAAAAAGAGTAATATTTTTTGCAGCTCTCACTTAAAAGGAAACTTACTGCATGTGGATACATGCCTTCACTCTAAATGTTAATGGGGCACTGGACATTTATAGCATTGAGTTGTACTTTCAATCACTGCAAATGTACCTGTGCATTTGTGCTTATCTGCTTTTTCTTTGGAAGTAAACTGATCTATGGAAGTAAACTGATCTATGATTCGTAAACAGTATTTTCTGGGTTCACTAAATATTAGAAAAAGGAGGTGCAACATGCAAGTGAAACTATAACATGGCTATTAACACCACTCGGAAAATCCAGAAAAATATTCCACTTTCAGACAGTTTTGCTAGGAGATCCTTTTATTAGTCTGTCTTTTTCCAACTACCAGAAATATCAAGAACAATCCCAGAATCTTTTTTGCTTTTTCCCAGTTCTTCTCTCCCTGCAGCTTATTCTTCATCTAAATTCACAACTGCAGATTGGGGTATCACTGTTAATTGCTTCAGAGACCATGAAATCTCGAAAAGTAGGTGGTTTTGAATTGATGCAGGAAATTAAGCATGGGAAACGGCAATTCCTCAAGTCCAAATCCATTAACTGACATTGTTTAAAGCAATTCTTTTCTCCTGTTTTCTAAGCTTTAAAAATTATTATGCAACACAGTAATTATATGTGGGGAATTATGGTCATGAGGCTAAATTTTTTCCATTTTATTTTCCTAGTTCAAACTTTGTAACTGAGAAGGAGGAAGGTGGCAGCTTTATACCTTTCATATTTTTTAGCCCCCACACACCTTTCACCACAGAAACTAGCCAAGAGATTTGGCGCACAGCAAATTCTGTTGGTTTTTCAATTTTGATTTGATTGGCTGTAGAAACAGGCACAGAAGTACCTTTTCAGCTCACACCAGACATGCTTTATATTTTCCTTTATTAGTAACCTAGAATGAGGAAAAAAATGGAAATGGATAAAATAAAAATGGCAGTAATACTTGAAGACAAAAGTTATTACAGTGTACAGGACCAGACAATATGATAAGGCACTTCAGAACATCCTAAATGAACTACTAAAGCAAAAGCAAAATGTAATCTATGCTGATGAATGCAAAATAAGTGAGAAAAATGGCCATCCCAAATTATCAACTCAAGAAATTCAGCAACACAGAGAGAAATGGTAGAGCAAAAAAAAAAAAAATCAGCTCATCAGCAGCTGTAGTTAAAAACAACAAAGATGAATAAGGAATAGTATGGCAATGCATGCATATTTCATAAAATATGAAGGACATCACTGAATTATTGGATTAAAGAGGAAAGTGAAGAAAATAATTTTAAATCGTATGTATGAAAAACAAATCGTGACTCTTACCTTTGGAAAGAAAACCTAAATGCACATACCATTGTGAATAGTCTAGAAACCAGTCGTGAACTGCTCACAATGTAAGAATTTAAGAAATGAAGAGTACACTCAAAAGACAGTCCATTCAAAATGGATAAATCAAATACTCTTCCCAAGTTATGTGTTTAAAACTCACTTCAACCAAAAAGTAAGTGAAAAAATCTTAACATGTTTCAAGGCAAGAATAGATACCCTGTCATTTATCAGTAATACCATTAAAATTTCAAATTAATTTGTAGGAGACATGTTAATCTTCCTCAAATCACTTGCTTATGAAAATAAGTGCAAATATCTGCCTATTAAACAGTTATCCCTTCTTCTAGCAATGTGGCTACAGTTGATTACCTTTGAAATTTGGTGACTGCTGTAGATGGTTGCCATATCTAAATTAATTGGCTCTTTCTATGATTCAGACACCCGTTTCCATGCTTCCTGCAGGAACTCCAACAGCTAAGAGGTAGAAAGCAAAGGAAGAGATGCCAAAAAAATCCAATTTCCTACCTTGAGCAGAAGTAACAGTTTCTTCAAAATGCCTTCATAAATTTCAGAACAGCTAGATATTTTATCTGTTTTATTCTTTCAAAGCACAAACACTTTCCAAAATGCTTATTAGAGATGGCATTACAAAGATAAGTGATCAGAGAAGAAGTTGAAAGGGCACCAGTTCATTCTGGAAGAAACAGTCTGCACAGTCCTCACTACTGTACAGTTCAGGAATAGGAGCTCATTAACAGAGTTTTACCTTGAAGTGCTGGAGTGTGTTTATGGACAGCTACTGTGGAGCAGTTAACAACACTTACTTTGTTCACGTGTCTAAATCCTTACACTCCCACAGCTTGAAACAACTCACAGAGGTTTGACGTTCCTGGTTGGTTGTTTTTTATTTTTCCTTCCTTTGTAAGATGAAACTCAAATTGATACTTCAGCTTCAAACACATCATGAGAAAATGAAGATAGTTTCATTAGTTGACATACCACTCCAGTGAACTAAACTTCAATAGAAGAGTTGAATACAGGCTACTGTACATCATCAGCATCCAAATGCACCAGTTTGAAGTTAGCATTAAAATTATTTGTTAAACTGAAGGAAAAATAACTCCACCTGAATAAAAGCAGTACAATGTACTTCATACTGATTTAGATCATGTCAACCTTAAACAAGTCCATATGTGTTCAAGTTAGATTTTTCACTAGCTTACCTAAACCAATTTTTAGCTAAATTGAACAAATTCTGTGCTTTTTCTTTTTTTAATAAAGTAACTAGAGAAGGAAAAGCTAGCACCTTCAGATTTTTCAGAACGACAGTGATGATCTTAATGTAATAGTTCTGAAAGAATGCAAAAGGAAAAGAAGTTCAATATTCTCTACTGCTTATACTTGGAAAACCTATGAAGAGGCATAAAGCAGAGAGAGATAAGAATGAACTAAAAAGCCTTCTGTTTACTGGATCAATAATGCTTTAGTCTGTTTTCTTTTTAACCAGCATGCAGGTCATTCTTTCTGGCAATCTCTTTGATCTGTCTCTGGTCTGCAAATGCTGCTACATAGAGAATATTAAATATTATTATTATTAACAATAATAACAATAATAATAAATTTGTATGTTTTATTTATATTAATTTTTATGAGATTGTATCTCATCTCTCCTCACATATTCATATGGCTGGATAAAGAATGGATCAAGCCAGTGGACTTCTCCTATTCATTTAATCTAATACCAGAAATAACAAATTTATATTACCAGCATAGTGAACAAATTTATATAATCAGCATATTGACACTGGCCTAAGAAGATTTGACTTTGCTTTATTTATCTTTGTAGGAAATATGGGCAAAAGCTGAAAAACATAAGGTCATCCAAATTACTGCTAGCAAGAAAAGCGTCCTATTGATTTTCTCCAGAATACCTCCTCTAATGCAATTTAGAATATTCCCCCAGCACAAGGAAATGTCATCCTTTCCCATAATGTCTATACTTATTCACCATTGCACATTTTACATGCAACACTTTGTTCTTGCCTTAGAAATAAAACTACTATAAAATTAATTGTTTAACAACAACATTAAGGGCCAAACAAGAAACTAAAGCCAAGAAGAACACATCACATGTACAGCTTCATATTAATGAAGTCTTCCTTCTCACCAGTTTAGCAGGGAGGGAAATAAATATACTCTTCAGAAGGCAAAAAGCTATTCAAAACACAGATTTCTGTAAAGGCTTTTTCTTTCAATAAGGACTTTACCCTAAAGGCTGTATAGTGTGTCAACAACTCTTATGTAGCTGGTGCACAAGATAGTTTTGGATACTATCATTTCTGTTTCACTTCAAACTACATTTCTGAATTATATGGACTGGCATGCAGAATGCCTAGACAGTAAATTTTATTTCATTTTAAAAAGGCCAAATTTAAATCACTAGTTGAGACATCATCTTAAACTGGAGAGGAAAGCCAAGTCTAATAATTTGACTTCAATATATTTTACTAAGGTTTCTTTAGGAGCATCAGAAGTCACAATAAAAGACTGGACTAGAGATGATACAGATAGATAGATATGGTTTTGCAGAGCGATGGACAAAACATAGCTGCTTAAACCATTAGGTCCAAAAATATCCTAAATATAGTGTGGAAAAGGCATGCATGCTGAATGTCCTCAGCCACTAGACAAACTTCGTGAGAACCTATTTTTGCCTACCTCTGGTTTGACCTTAGTGAAAATATGAGCCTCTCTGACTCACAGAATAAGCTGAGTCGGAAGAGACCAACAAAGATCAAGTCCAACCCCTGGCCCTGCACAGGACCTCCCTAAGAGTCACACCATGTACCTGAGAGCATTGTCTGAACACTGTCATGCTCAGTGCTGTGACCACTTCCCTGGGGAGCCTGTTCCAGTGCCCAGCTTCCCTCTGGGTGAAGAATTTTTTTCTAATATCCAACCTAAAACTGCCCTGACACAACTTCAGGCCATTCCCTTGGGTCCTGTCACTGGTCACAACAGAGAAGAAATCAGTTTCTGTCCTTCCTCTTTCTTGACTCAAATCACAGCTGAAAACCTCAGGACCTCACTGAATTCCTGGCTCCTCTTGAGACCATACCTGCGCTGAAATGAAGGATGAACTGCTCACTGGTAGTTACGTCAATAGAGTTAATCAAGATTACTTCTGAATGCTGAAGGTCCATATATATGTTGCTTTGTTTTAGAGAAGATGAATTCAACAGTCAGGATGCCTTCTTAACAAAAACTGCCAATCACAGAGCAGAACAAATGCTGAAAATCCTATCTGAAACCCACTGTTTTTAAGCATCCATCTTCATTGTTTCTAATGCTCTCCTATCCAATGTGTCTTCTTACCCTTCTGTTGTCCTCCCCTTGAGCAGGGATTGCTAAAGTTTGTTTCATGGGAGAAGCTATGGATATAATTGAATGTTAATATTCAACACCATTGCTCTACCCACATATACAGAGTTGTTTCTCACATATTTTTTCTTATTCTTGTATGAAGGACGATTTGACAATATTGAGCATTGAGACTGAAAATACCTTCTGAAATAAAAATACATTCTGGCCTACTAGTTTTCCTTTAGTCCATTTCATTTAATGTTTTCATCAGCATATAGCCCCCTCACATTTTTGAGGGAAGCTCATAGCACATAATTTCAAAGGAATTATTGAAAGACAAACATCCTCTGTGTACTAAGAATCTTACCCACATTAGATCAATGCTTTCTCAACTCCCTATTAAGATGTATTCCCTGGATTCTGGCCAAAATATAACTGATAAAAATTGAGAAATTAAACTTTATTAGCCACAAAATTCACACATTGTTATTGCTGCCTTGTAGGTCCGTTGATTTACACAAGTACAGACCAGCTTCTGCCTCAGTCATCGGAAGATACTGAAATCAGCCACATGAAATAAGCCATCTATCATTGCAGAGGTGTCAGGGTGTGTAAGGGTTGTTGGGGACATGGGGCTTTTGGGATTTTTAATATTGCGTAATAGTGTATTCTGTTTTCTTGTGCTACACATCTTTTACCCATCAGTATAAATTTGGGGACACTATCACTATCCTAGGTACCTTCACACAGAAATGTTTCCTTGCCAAGGTTTGCACTGAAACACCAAACTCCAGAGAAAAACTTCTCTGACCATCAGAGTCCTTCAAAAGTGTCTGGTTTCTCAGACCATCTACTTTATTGGAGCTGATTCCAAAGCAAGCAGGAGAAATTCCCACATACCACCTCTCATCCTGTGAGGCATTTATGCACTGGGGGCTTTTATATATTTTAAAGCAGTATTTCCACTTATAGACACAGCAGTTTCCTGTTCTTTGTTACTGTATTTCATTAGCCTCAAAGTATGCAATTATCAAGTGATTGCATCTGAAAACCTGATGATCATAGCAAATTACTTCCATATCATGGATTGTTTTGCCAATATTATCCTCATGAGCCATTTTCCACATCTTGCAGGCACCACACTATAAGCCTGGTACACTTTCTGGAAGGATAAAAGCTCTGCAACAGAGTACTGATTGGAGCATCTTAGGTTTTGTACTAATTGACAAAGACAATGACAAGTCATCGAAGGTAATAGCAGGACCTGGAGCAGGAACTGAAGAATCTTCACAGTTTTGGTGCTCCTACCCACTTCCTCTCGGCAGAAAACAGCAGTCCATCTCTAACACTCTAACACACAATACTGGGAGACCCAGGCCCATTATGGGTCCATGAATAGAAATACAAGAGACATTTGTTCAGAAATCTTGTTGCTAGAACTTTTCAAATCAAAGATATACTAGTTCACGACTCTCACAACATTCTCTAAATAAAGAGAATCTAAATACCCTTCATGGGAAGAAGGCCTTACTTATTCAAAGGAAGACTAGCAGTCAAGAAAAAAATGATTTTGTCCTTTGTGGAGGACAAAATGGAGAGCCACAAATGGTTCTGAAGAAGCAATCCTGTTTCTAAGACTTAAGCAAAGACGAAGACACAGTTTGTGAGGATAGATCTTGAAAGGCTGGTGCCCAGTATATTTGAGTGTAAGAGCATAACTGAGGAAGGAAGTGATAAAATACTGTGGAAGAGGAGAAGTCAGCTCAGGAGAAGTCAGCTCAATTTTTTGTGTTCAAGGCTTCAACTGACTAGAAAGAATGACTTAAAATCTGTGTCCAAGACTCACAGATTCATCTCAGGGGCACTAGATTGGTAAGAAAAGTATTCTTTTGTTGTCTGTCTGCAGGGAAAAAACCCACAGGTGGCAACACAGACAGGTAAACACATGGAATCACATAAAAGAGGCAAAGAACTTTGAATTGCAGCAGCTCAAAAGAGACAACTGAGAAAGACAGCTCCCAGCTGCTTTTGGATTAAAATTTATCACCACACTACTCTCTTATTGAGGAAGGAGAATGGCACTCAATCCTTGTAACATTCTGTAAGCATTAGCAATCTTGCAACCAGCAATTTTTCACAAATTGGCCAAAGCTAATTTTGTAATGGAAAGCCAGCCAACAGGTGCATAATTGACAGTATAGGTTTTAAAAAGGAAGGCAGTTTGTTCCCAAATGTTCAAAATTAATTTATTCCTTGCTGTATCAAACTTCACACAAGATAATTTAAGCAAATATTATATTCTAATGGCAAAATGTTTCTTTTTGAAGTATTTAAAAGCGCAGTGATTAAAACTGTATTCTAACTCATGACCTCCCTCCAGAGAAAACATGGCCAAGTCACTAAGACCTTTGAGAAACACAAACATGGACAGAAGTAGCTAAGGTTTGTACCTGAAGTCCCAAAGTTTGGGGAATCTTGAACCAGCTTTAGATATCAAAGTCAAAATTATCACAGAAAATCTCTGAGAAATTATGACAAATAGAAACAGAAGATAGGTCCTTACCCTGAATTTCCATGTAATCTTATTAGATATATTTTAGTAATCCATAAAGTCATATCCACTTCAGTTAAAGAATATGCAGAATGTGCTAGAGTGGAATTGCAAAAACAGAAAGCAGCAGAAGGAGGATACGGTTTTCACAGAAAAGAAGATTAAAATTAAATCAATATAAATTAAAAACTGTTATATTTACTGCTGCTGCTACAAACAGTCATAAAATTTTCCAATAACATGATGTTATTCCAGTATTTCAATATTGAAATATGTTATTTCATTCTTGATTGGACAACAATTTTGAATAACAACCCCAACTTTGGAATGTTCTCAATGTTATGTTTCCTCTTACAGTTTATATTTATACTTAACCTAAAAAACAACTCCTTGTAACCCTAGCCTCAGGAACCTCATTATGTTGCACCAATTATATAATTCTATCAAATATATTATATTATTATATCAAAAATACAATTAGCATTTGATTTAATTTGAACTCTATTTGTGAAACAGTGATTAAATACAAACTGAGAATTTCTACAGGTATCGACTGTTGAACTAACAAGGAAGTTAAACCTTTCTAAAAGATACATGCTGTCATTTACTTTTTCCTGGAATGCAAGAACCTAAAAATTGATGCACTCAGGTAGCTCTTCTACAAATGCAAGACACATCAAAGTGGCAAAGACTGCAAACAGAAGACAAAGCCAGATAACTGCAGAAAAA
The DNA here is from genome assembly GCA_024734555.1 of Trochalopteron elliotii. Lineage (NCBI taxonomy): Eukaryota > Metazoa > Chordata > Aves > Passeriformes > Leiothrichidae > Trochalopteron > Trochalopteron elliotii. The sequence goes on along the minus strand of JANPWX010000007.1, from coordinate 2,168,595 downwards.
AGGACAAAAAATATAAAGCTCAGAGTAACTCTCTATATTAGACACTTTTTATTGTTTTTCCCTATTTTATCCTCTTCTTGCTCTCTATTTTGTATGTCAGACATGTTTACCTTAATGAATAACTATAAGTGATCTCAGGCAAACACTAGAAATTCAAAAGCACACCAGTGGTTCTAAAGAAGTCAATGCAGGTTTCTTTATGGAAGGAAGGAAGGTGGGAAGTATGTGAAGACATCACAGAAATCAGTCATTTTTTCATATCCTATAGTTTCTATGCCTTTTTTTTCTTCTTTTTTTTTTTATGAAGATACACTTTTTTGTGAAGTGTCAAATACACCATTCACATACTCTTTAAGGACATAATATTGAAAATATTGTAGGAAATCAGCAAAACTTCAGAAAAGGTTATTCATTCATTGATTTTTTTAAAAAGGACGCAAATCCAAATCCAGTAGGAATAGCAAAAATTGTTTTAGTCACTCCCTTCCAAGTTATATACACAGTTTATTTGTAGTCTGATTATACAAACTTCACATTTGTTCTAGCTCCTCAATTGTACAGTACTGCCATTTCAATTTCCATTGGTGCTAAACTGACCCCTGCTGGCATGATTTGTAGTTGTTGAAAACATCTGGATATTTTAAAAGATTTCTAAAGACGAAAACAGTTTTTTAATGGTACCCAAAAGTGTGCTAATACATTTCCCTGTACAAATCTTTGTAACACAAGGAACTCATAAATTATTTTCTGAAATGACCCAGAAAGAAGCCATGGGAGTATGGGGAGGAAAGGTGAAAGCAGACATATAAGATTATGTGGCTATTCAGCAAGTCTGTGCATGAGACAACATCTTCTCCCTCACCTTAAAACCATAAAAACTCTTCCTAAGAAAATTATGCCACAACAAAAACACTTAAAATATTAATATAGTCACACATTTTTGAAGTTGCATTAATTGAGGGTTAAGATACTTGACTTCTTTGAGGTTTAGTATACTGTTAACAGCAAGTGCTGAAACTGATGGTTTTTCTTGGAGACTTCATTCTCTCTATTAGGTTATTTTTTTCCCAGAGAATGCAAATATGTGGATGCTCTGGAGCAATAAAATCCCCCCCACACATGGATCCCATGACTGAATTTTCTCAGAAATATAAATTTGAAGGGAAAGTTGATTTTTTTGAGCTTGGTCCAAGCTTCAGCATCTCATGCAAATAAAACTATTCATCAGAAGAAAGGTCATGCAAAAGCTGAAAAAGCACTGTCATATTTTCCTAAAGGTCTTGAAAGTGCTCCTGTTAAATGACCTACCTGACTGCACTTTACCCCCTTTTCTAAATCTGCCAATTTCCTTTATTACTATTACCTGTCTGCTAAATAGCAGCCTCTGGCATGGACAGAAAAGGGAGTCCCAGCTAATACAAGGTCTCTTGTCACATGCACACATGTATATGTACATATATGTGGTCCATTTTTAAAATAAATGAAAATAAATGGCATCTAATTCATTCTATATGCCCATAATCAAAGATGAAACAAACATGACAATGTGTGTGTGCTTCATATATGTTTTGGCACTGAAAATTCTTCACACAAACTGAATCCACAAACAGAACTCACAAAGCCTGGTCTCCTTTTCCTTCTCATCTGTCTCTGCTTCAATTATCTTATGTCTATTGCTATATGGTGGTGGCGATTTCCTTAGTGAAGACACTAAGGAGTCTCTTGCCTTCTCACCTACATATCCTCTTCCCTGAGGAAACCAAGCCAAAATCAAATCTGACTTGAAAATAAAGATCATGAAGAAGGAAAAAGGAAGTAAGTTACAGAAGCGAAGAGCTAGAAAGTAATATGTCTTATTTTGGAGGGTTTTTTAGGACAGAACAATTAGAAAGTGGCTTGACAGCAAGAAGAAACTGAAAACATTGAATTAACTGCATTGGAAAATAGGGTCTAAATCCATCCTACTTTTTAGAGTTCCTGTTTTTTCTTGATCATTCAAAAAGAACTCAATTTCCCTCATACAATAGTTCAGTCCTTTCAATTGCAGTTGTAGCATGCAAAGCTATACATGCTTGGAAAGAAAATATTTAAAACAGCAAGATGGAGGAAGAAGTTTAATTTAATAGACAATACAAACTAAAATTCTCCAAAGACATCTTTGGGAAAACTAGAAACAGGAGAAGTTTTATCCCACCAGGCTCAGAGTACATTATTCTAGGCACATGTGCACACATCTCCCCAGTAATTGATAAGCAAACTGTTCTTCACATGTTTGAGTGTTACATACACGTGTGGAAAATATAATTATAAAAAACTTCAATAATGTATTTGAAATATCTGGAGAGTTCAGATTGATGAGGTGTCATTTGTGAACACGCACATATTTTAGATAAAGCAAGATCAGCAGTCCTGATAAGCAACAAATGCCCAAGCATTTATAACACTCCCACATAGAGACTACAAAATATGATCACAACACTGTAAATTATTTTTTTAAAAATCCTTCATACTTTTGTTGTCATCTTTAGGTAATGATGTGAGTTTGGACATTCTGAAATATTACTTGCTTCTATTTAGCATTTAAAAATATTAAGACTGACATCAGTGAATTAATACTTATACAAGGAAATTATATGATTAAATTACTAGGATGATCTAAAAATCTTACCTTAAATGGGGATTTTTAAAATTTTTATTTTTAATATGGATACAAATGCTGCCAAGGCTATGTATTAGTCTACACACAGGGGAAAAAAAAATCTATGTTTTTCAGTCAGAAGAGAAACATTCTAAAAAGGGACAAAAATATTACTTCAGGTATGGAAATGAAGTGCTCCCTATGTCCATGGAGCATATCCCCCCCATAGTTGGCAATGATTATGTACATCCATTTCCTTCCTTCCTACTGAACTGAAATCAAAACAAAGCTTCAAATATAACTATTTATAGGAAAGGGAAAAAAACCTAATAATTTTTTCTGGCTACACATCGATTCCCACCACCACTTTGCAAGCTGCTCCAGACACAATTTGTCATTTCTTTGCAAAGTGTGCAGAAGTACTGAGAACATCAAAGAGGCTCAGATTTACATTCTGTTTTGATGAAAGGATACAACCTAAGAACTGCCCCTTGACTAGACTAGGCTGTCCGAAAAAAATTCTTCTAGAGATTATACAAAGAAGCACATGCCTTTCATGCATATGCTAGGGGGCTGTTTTCTGCAATATCACAATCCTATCTAATGGAGAATAGTGACAAAACCTATGACCTTTTCAAATTGTATAATACCAACTTGCTGCTGTCACTTTACCAGCTGTAAATTTCTTCCGGCCATGTGTCAACCTCATTTCAACAAGGCAAATATAACATATTTCTAAGCATTCAAGTGGAACTGTATGTACTATGCTGCAAGAAAATGAGTTAAGAACATTTTAAAGTAAACTACTGCAGCTGAAGAAAAAAACCCCAAAAGCAGAGAGAACGCATCATGAAAAATACACTGTTGGAAAAAGGTCTCCTGCACCAAAAGGCAATTCCAGGTTAAAATCTTGAACAAGCTAAAAATTAAAGACAGAGTAACCCAACAAGTAAACGATATGTCAGCAAGAATTCCAGCATGTATTATTGATTTTTTCAATATACTCAGCAAATAAATTTTTACCTCTGTTTTTTCATGTGAGCAAGATACGCAGAATACTGAAAGAGTCAATAATAATAGCAACAAATTAAACAGGAACATCTTAAAGACACAAAAAAAATCTCAGTTCAACAGAAAAAACAGTGTAATATATTTTGTCTCTGCTTTGTCATCCTGCATCTTCTATTAATCATTCACAAATTTTAAAAAATTAAAGACCAAATACATACATAAGAACATAGGCCCATATAAAAGGGCACTGAGCTGAATTAGATAAGCACAATAATTCTGCTTATGTCTCTACTTCTGAATATATATATAAATAACAGTTATCATACAAAATTGGCAACTGAAATTCAATGTTTTGTTCTATAAATGGTATTTACTTGTTCACAGTAATGCTGAAAGCCTAATTTGTGACTTGCATTTAGCCAGAAGAACTAGAACACGTTTGGAGGCCACTAGGAGTGTAGGAGGTCCACTGCATCTGGTTCTCTTTATGATCTGCTTATTTATCTATGGACTTCAGCACAGTTTCAGATCAGGTAATTTCCTAAATTACGATGAATAAATAATGATTCTTCCAAAACTACAGCAGTCTTCTTTAGAGATAAGAAAGGTAGATGAATGCTGAGAAACTTGGAATACTACCATATTAAAAATATGTAACTGTTTTGCTGACAGAGTTGATAAGAGCTGTTAAAATAGCTCAGTCAGCACAAGTGTCCACATGCCTGGACCACTGAGTTCAACCACAATTTGCACATACAGCATGGGTAATCTATCTTACTGCAAACTGAGCAGACAAAAACATTTTTGACAAGAGACAATACACCACATTCTTTTAAAAAAGTCAGCACAGCTACACAACTGACCAAGGTATCCATATTTGGGGTTTTATGGATGCCAACAGATTCTTTTTCAAAAAGTCTTTTCCACCTTTCTCAGAATTACAGTTTCTGGTGTTGATCTGGCATGATGACTGCCACAACTCCTTTCAATACCAAAGACTAAGTCTTCAGTAGACCTAATCCTTAGTTTCAGTAGACCTTATTAGAGAATCAGGTTTTGGGTGGTGTTCCTCTTGTTTTCTTTCTAATGGAAAAGGTTGATCTGTAAATTCATAATTTCTGCCTGCAGAAGTTTGTTTAGCTTTCACAAGTACATCGGTTTGTCAGCCACAGGTCTATTAGCAGAAAGAATGCAAATTTGAGGGCAGCCTTTCAAAATAGTCAGTCAACTGGGACATTCAAACAGCTAACATAGAATTTTAAACTGCACGTAATGGATAAATAAGGGCTTTTTTGCAGTTCAAACAAGCATATCAACAAGATGACTAAATTTAAAAAAAAACTGTAGGTTTTGTTTTCTTTTGCTTTCTTTTGTTTTGCTTAATAGAAAAAGAATAGCTTGGTAATGGATAAAGGAAAAGGTTGTCAGCAACTCTAGATATGAGGCCCTTGAAGCTATTAGCTCTTCTCAGAGGCTCATTATTCTTCCATATCAGTCACCTGTTTTAGCTGACATTTTCAAAGCAGATTGTCAGATTTAGGCTTTTCTTTTCTTTTCTTTTTTAAAGATCAGGAGATTGGAAGGGGAGAGAAGTAAAATATTAAGGCAATATCTCAAAAAATTTGGGGGCTGACAGAAATATTTTCTTTTGCCCATAAGGGAAAAGAAATCTTGTAATTATTTTGTTGGGTTACTGTAACACTTCTATACCTTAAAGCAATAATAAAATTTGTTAGATGTTTCTAAAAACGATTCACCAGAAACTGAATTTATAAGACTTGGAAGAAGTATGAGAATACTAGATTTCAATACCAATTTGTCAGAGCAGAACCACCTTCTAGTTTTGCTACAAATACACATTATTCTCTCAGCTCCTATGTGTAAATTAAATTGTATTTGCCACTTTTGGAGTAACTGGCTTTTCATATCACCTTCCTTAATTTATTTACCTCGTAGTTTTTGAAAACATAGAAATATGTTGATATATTTATGTAAAGAAGCTACTGTGATTGTTTCAGTGAACTCATATTGATGAGGACCATTGTTAAGATCCAAGTAGTACTGAAAATGCACAAGAGATCCCATGTTCCAGTTTATATTCCTACTACATCTCTTTGCTGAAAGACAGGCAGATCCAATCAAAGTCTAAGTACTGTATATCAGCAAAAAAAATGGACCAAAGGAAACTTGATCCCTTGATCCCTTGTTAAAAATCCCAAGCCCTGTAGATGCAAAATGTAATTCAAATTCTTCCCTGTTTTGGCTTTTCCAGGAATGGAAATATATGAAAGACATCCTTAGCACAACTATTCATTAAAGATATGATGCAGAAACTGTAGTAAGGCAAACTTATCTCTACTAGATTGCCAAAATTGTTTTTACCTTCTATAAATATGCTCCTCAATTTAATTGTAACAAGAATGTTGTTAAGCCTCTTTTTTTATCTAAGTGTTTTTACTGCCACAGGCTTTTAGTGTTAACAATACCTATATGCTTGTTAAGAGAAATTAGACAAAATATCACCAAAGAGCCCAATAAAGAAGCTGGCATATATAAACCTCAGACACTGTCATTCTGAGAAAACTGACAGCATTTAAATATACAGCAGCAGACCCTGGGGTCACGATACTCACTCAGCTCGTAAAATTAAAAGACTTTGACCTTGACACCAAGGTGGGATAAAGCCACTAGCCCCAGACAGTTGGATCCCCTGGGCAGCGAAGATAAATTGTGAAACAATCAAGAGGTGTGCCAAACAGGGGAAGGAGGAAAGGACATGAGGGATCTGACTTCATAAAGGCAGAACAAAGATGAAGCTCAAAGAAAGCAAAGAGATTTAAAAAATTGATCTCCTAATGTATTTTACAAGCAAACTTAATTTTTGCACTCAAAGATGTGCTTTTTAGCTTTATGCTTTTCTCAGCTTTCAAATAGATTTTTTAAAGATTTGAAATGGCATTTATAAATGCATCAAGGCATTGAGTTTTTATAACTCAAACCATGCGGACTAAACACACACTACATAGGAAGTAAATTGAGTAAGTGTTTTGGAGAAGGATGGCCTCACAGAAATCTACTAAGCAATCATACCACTTCCATGTGAAAGCAGCAAGAAACATCTCTCCTACATTAACCGCCTCTCTTGTTGGAGCTACATCATATATCAGCTCAGCTCTTGCCACCTTCCCAGCTGTGTCACTTCATTTAGTATCTTATTTCCTGTCTTTTATTTTCTAACACCCTCAATCATAACACGGGTAGCTCTTCTTACTACCCATTTTCTGGACTCTATGCTCTGCTTTTTCTTTTCTCTCCTTAGCCCGCTTGTTAGTTTGTGTTTCCCCTACAACAGTCACCTATATTTTAAATGGTCTCCTTTCTACCTGGGAAGCAATCTTTTCAGACACTTACTCAAATCCTTGTCTCTTTGTCTGGTTCTCTGTTACTGGTCTTCACTTCAGTGTACTCTCCTTCTGCTTTGCTGCCTGACCTTAAAAAAATAATTCTTGCAGCAAAACACTGAATGTATTTGAAATATTGTAGTTCATACAGTCTGTTCAAAAACCAGTCAGAGCTGCAGCACCTCAGTAAACGTGACACTTGCAATCTACCTTTGTACTGGAATTGCTTTGCTCTGTAAAATTCTCGGTTCCATTTTATAACACAACATATTCATTCCCTATTTTCTTCCAAACTCTTCCCTGGCACAGAAATGTGTATATTAGCCCTGTGGCATGTTGAATACACAGACTCATTTTCAATTCTCAAGATACAGGGTGGGAATGAAGACAAAGTGGGAAAAGGGAATGAGGAAGCCCAGCTAAAGTCCACTACAGGCAGATTCCAAAAAACACATCAGAAGAGCAAAAGGCAAGTTAAAAATTAAAACAATTTATTCTTGCCCTTCTTTCCCAAGTTGTAATTAGCTCACTTCTAAGCCTGTGCCATAATACTTCATACTTGGGTTTGGCAAAATATACAGGGGAGCATTTAGTGCTGTGCCACTCTGGATTCCTTTGAATGAGAAGAAATTAGAGTTATGTTGGTGTAACTAACCTGCATTTCTTCTGTGTGAAAACAGTTTTGAAATCAGCAGCTATCAGAAGAGGCCATGCTCCTACCTCCCTTAAAAGCAAAGCTAAATGCAAGTCCTCATTGCTTTCCCTTTCCTACAACTGAGGGAGCTCCTCTTCTTCCTGCTTGATTAGTGAAGAAAGGAGTGATTAGGTGGAATATAACCAGTAGGCATGCAGGAGCAAATGTCAACTGAACCTACAGAGACAGAGGAAAGAGAAGATGCATTGTCATTACCAAGCAGCCCTATTTAGCTACACACTTCTTGATACTTGGAAGGAAATCATTATGCTGCTTGTTCTGCTGTGTTCTATCCATCTTTGTCTTTATGACATGTTTGATACACAGGATTATGCAAGTGTACATGTCAATTTTTGTAAATCCAATGGTCTGCTTTAGCTATTCAGGCTTTGCAACTCTTACATACATTTTCAACATTGCTCAAAATAAAGCAATGAACTGACTTAACTACACTATAGCTTCATTTCTTGTAAACTGTTACATGGTGTAAAAAGCAATTGAGAAGTCTGCAATAGCTCTGATTATTATAATCCATAGAGAGTATCCATGATTTTCAGTACCAGATTATATTTGGACACAGAATAAAAGTTTTAAATGCAAAAACTCAGAACAACCAGTCAGGAAATTCTGGAAAGGGGGAATGCAGAAGAGAAACACATGTTTACGTTGACCTAAGAACCTTAGAATAATTTGAGTTAGAAGAGCACATGACACAATATGGGGGAAGACCAGAGGCCATGCAGTTCTAGCAGTTCAGGAACCAAGAGGAAGTTCTCCCTTCCTTTAGGACACTCACCCCATACCAGGAAATCAGGCTTAACATTTATGACTTGACAAAAGGCTAAGGTTACTGCAGAGTCACACTAACAAGTTAAAGATGCTGTGCTAGAAAGACTCAGGAATCCAGCCTTTCTTATAAGTCCTGGTAAATCACTCTGAACAGTCTTGGTAACTATAAATTTCCACTGTTAGTTGCAAGAAAATTGATGCTTTTCTGAGGAATCAGGATGCAATGCAGGAATTTGAAAAAAAACACCCTATTTTATACCATTAATTATAGCAAAGTGAAGTATGTAGATGTCATCTCTAAAAAGCTACAGACTACAAAACACATGTGCACAATCCCAATTTTGCTAATAATTATTTCAGTATGCCTGCATCTGAAAAATTCAGGAAGTAAAACGCATTACGTCTCGGGAGGACTACATATTGAAATAAGCCATCAGTGTCTCAGACTGCTGGTCCAGTAGCTTTATGATAGATAGACAGATAGACAGATAGACAGATAGACAGATAGACAGATAGACAGATAGACAGATAGACAGATGGATAGACAGACAGATAGATAGATAGATAGACAGATAGATGTCATTCTAGCAAGACAGAGGTGATGAAGATCAGCTTCATAAGAGATGATGCTTTGCTATCAGACCAGTTACAAGAAATGCTGAACCAGGAGCACAACAGGAGCTAAGGTGTTCCAGCCATGTGAAACAACAAATTCCTTCTCTCTTCTCAGCTGGAGGAGTGCAGCTGAGGCTCATTAGCTGTTGATAAAATGAAGATTCATCAAGCAAAAGGAATCTCACTTCATCATAGGCAACTGTTTCCGTTAAAATGGAGTTGTGTATTATATTGTTCAGCTGGTTCTCAGAAAATGGAAGGCAGCATCATAATGCAAACATTATTTTGTTAAATTCTTAATGTATCATTTTGTTCTAAAACGCATGCTTAATGCCTTAGCTTTTCTGGCCACTGAACAGCACCATATACAAGTACAATGGCATGCAACAGTCTACTACGAAAAATCCTACAGGCAGAACTTATCAGAACAAGTCAGTCTGGAAAAAAGCTGGTTTTATCATTATCTTTTCCGCAAGAGGCAAAGGTTTGCATTGCCTATTTTATGTTTGCCAGCAAATTGACATTTAATATTGCACTAATTCTTTCTCCATCAGATAAGTTTCTTGGCAAAAAAAAGTGATACTTTCTCATCTTTAAATGTCAAAAATACATTTATTTTTTGGCTTGCAAACACTGCAGACACATAAAATCCAACCATAGAGGGTAACACAATCTCTCTATGATTAATTATGCTTTTAATTAAATTAAAAGATTCCTCCTTACGTGACCTCCATATCAGTCCCATATGCACGTTATCTCTTCTCAGGCTTGTCTCAGAGGGCAACAGACTCCCCATTACAAAGCTAGATAATTTTGCCTTTTGTTGCATTTGCCAGGAGGCTGTTTGGAATTTGATTCTTGTCCTTATTTATGAATTATAACCTCAAGAACAGTTGTTTGTATGATAAATATTCTAAGAATTTGAATTTTTACCGCAACAGATATTGTAGAAGTAAAGAAATGGATTAGGTTTTTGCCTTGTACCCTATTTTTGAAGACAAGTACAATCTGCCTTATAATTAAATTTCATGTGCCCAAACCAAACTATTGTATCTGAATACTAAATACTCTAGACATGCAATTTAAAACACACAAAACCACCTGCATATGTATTTTATGCACAAACTTTTTGAGTGGCTAAATATTCCTGGGAGGTATCAGCAAGCCAAATGGGTTTATACTGGGAGGAAAATAAAACCAAAAACAAAACGTAGGCATACAGTGGATACAAAAGAGACAAACTGCAGTGGTATGCAGCAGTGCATACACAGCAGGTTAAAAGAAATAAATATTTTTCATTAATCATCTTCTGCAGTAGAGGTTGAATAAAATAAACAAACCCCCAAAACTGAATTAGGTACGGTGTGATTAAAAAAAGCAAAGCACATGGTGGAATGGAATATAAAAGCTGTAAGCCATGTAATGGGGCCCTTACACAAAAGCAGGTTTGTAATACAATTCTAAATAACATCCCTTTTCCTTTCTGAGCAGTCACAGCAGCAGCGTTAGTTTCTTACAAGGTTGTCACAAAACATGAGGAACTGGAAATCAAGCCACTGCAAAATGATGAAATACAAGATAGATTCCTGACAAGTAGCAATCTTTCAGACCTTACCAGTGTTCGTTAAAAGAAAACAAATGGGAATAGGTCAACTCTTTCCCCCATGCAGCTTAGCACAGCCTCATTCACATTTAGTTTTGGCTTGACACACTTAGTTTTACCACAGGTGACTGAACTGGATTGTGGGAAGTGGCATCCATCTCTCAAGAAAACATAAAAAGCACATTATATTAGCTCTCTAGGTCAGCAAGGCCCTGGCTCATGATAAATGAACCACTGGGAAGTGTACTAAGAGTATCAAGGACAAGGAGTGCTCCTCTGGGGTGGCATCACCTCCCTTTGTGGAGGCCACCCAAACCCACAGAAAATCTGCAGTGCAGCACCACCAGCAGCACCAACACAGGCTTCCAAGTGAAATGAGCAAGAGTTGGATGGTACAGCTTCTTCCACAGACAGCTGTGAAGAGGCATGCAATATGACCCTTTATTTAATTTTCAAGACTGGGCACTTATTGGTTAAAAGTAAGCTTGATACCAGGATGGATGAAAGCCCTCACCAGTTTTTAACTAATCCAGGCAATTTCTGTTGGTAATAGGAGTGTCAGAGTAGTAGTAAGGTCAAGCAAATTATTAATGAAGCTTTGTTAGGGTCAGAAGGATGATCCGGAGCACTATAGATGCATCAGCCTAACCTCAGTTCCAGGCAAAGGTATGGAAGAGATCATTCTGTGTGCCATTACACATGCAGGACAACCAGGAGATCAAGCCCAGCCAATATGGATTTACAAATCAAAGGTCCTGTTTGACCAATCTGATCTCCTTCTGTGAAAAAAATGACTTAATGCTTAAAAGTCTCTTCCAACCTTGATGATTCTGATTATTGTAGAAGGCCTGGTCCATCCAAATATCTCTTCATATACTTCTCAGCTAAAAAATCTGTAGAGCAATGTCTAATTAGAAAGAAACAACCACCACAAGGCAGAAAACCCTGATACATGTAACCTAACCCTCTCTAGACAAGCCCCACTATTCAGGTAACTGCATTTACTGTTTTGGACACTAACAAGCCCATGTGCACCCCAAGGATGACTAACAAGTATTACAAATAGAGCACACAGTTCTCACAAAGTGATACCCCAGAGACAACATATGGAAAACTAATAAATTTAAGAGGATTGATTCTGAAAAGTAAAAGATAAAGTACCTTTCTTGTACGTAAAATGTCTTAATTTTAAAATTAATTTTAAGATGGAATGCCAAGTACTGCTTCCTGGAATGAAGAATTTTGGCAATATATTCAATATTCCTCATTTAAAATTCTTGTTCAACAAGACTTTTCACAACCTTCTTCATCCAAGCTGTCAAAGCCCAACAGCTTCCCTCCTCTGCAATGGCTATTCCTGTCCAAAGGAGTGACTCACATTTTAATCTAATGTGCTGAACAGCTGTCTAACAGAGTGGCATTTTCTCCTTACACCATTAATTACCTCTGCATTTTGACTAAAACGGGGCAAAGTCCCACTGGTGTATTTTTCTAATATGCCTATCACTCTAGCATGAAGATGCCACCTGCATACTGAAAATCAACATAACTGAAAAAGGCAAAACATCTCCTCCCTCCCCGTCATTGATTTGTTCCACTCTATGGGAGACAGCATCTAATCAGGGATTTTCCAGGAATGACAATCACTATTCTGCAATTCTTTTACTGGAAGAGCTGATCAGTTAAACAAGAGGTTGTGATGTTCCTGGAAACAATGGAACTTCAGTCATTCTTGAGCTCAGTGCTCAAGGATTCTCCTACTTACCCTTCTGGGAGGGTTTACCACACTGGGAGGTGTTCAGGCAAGATCCTGCCCATATTTACCATGTGTGTGACACAGACAGGCAGCAAGGAAGATAAGACTTCAAGAAATGTGATTTCACCCTGCTACACATTTTCAGTTGATGATTACTGCCATAAATCAGATCTTTTCATAGACCAGTGCAGACTGCTGTAACAGACTCTCTTACATGAACTATTTTCAAAGCTAAGAGGAAGTCAGAGAGTTCTCGTATAAAAAATTTATTTTTCAGTCCAAAGGTCATTTCAATACTGAAGTGCCATCTGTTCATGCTGGATTGAAACTTTTTTTTAATCATTGCATATTTTAAAATTAACGTTATCATGGGAAAAATAACAAATACATGAATAACAGTTGAAAATAAAAATTTAAAATGCTGAGATAATTTTTCAAAAATAATTGTAAGGTGCTGTTTTATAGAAAAACGTAAACTACTTTTAAATTGGATTGAGAAATGTTGTTGGTTTGGGATTTTTTTTAATTCAGAAATTCGACTATTTCTAAACTTGAGGGGAAAAAATTCAGCTTTCCACTGTGCTTGACATGATCCAAGATTACAGCAGCAACCCATGGAAGGGACAGACATGGATTACTCTAGCAGAACTTTAAATAAATACATATATAGAAGAATGGAAAGAAGCTACAATACTTTTCATAATACTTTTTTAGCCCAGGAAAAAGTGGAAAATAGTCCACTCCGTGACTTCTTACAGCCATCTGAATATCTGATAGCAGTAACTGCAACCCACAAGAACAAGATATAGCTTGGCAACCAGAGAAAGATACTTTAAACATTGGGCAGAGGGGAAAGTATCAGAAAAAGTAAACATATTAAGAGGTTGGGGTTTTTTTTTAATTTTCTTTGTTCTTTTTTAACATCTCCCCCAGAGAGAGTTATCCCAATATCCTGTTATATAAATGGCAACGGTTTCCTCATAATTTACCTGTGAATCCATTTCTTAACCTCTTTATTTACAGATTTTTCCCTCAAATGTACCTGATAAAGAAACAACAACTCAAAAACACTACAGAAAGGGGGGAAATAAATGGCTGAAGTGCAATGCATACACTTACTCTCATATACTTCTACAGCTATAGTTTGCTGTTCACCCAAGTTTTATTTCCAGGGCAAGTACCACTATTTTTAAAATTACCTCTGTCTGCTAAGACAGAAGTGACCTGCTCTCACTTCTAATATGCTCATGAAATTTCACCCAGAAGCAGCATTCAACCACAGCAGAGTCAAATTACTGAAGTTCTCATTACTTTCTAGCTGGTGCAGAGTCACAGTTGATATATGAGTCCATCATTCTCAGCATTGATTTGCACAGCTCTCTGAATGTCTCTGAGCAGTAGAGTCCCCTTAAAATATTTTTCCCTTCTCTCTACCATAAATCATAAGCCAAATTGTCAAATCTTATACCAATTTCTTTGCTACATTTAAAATATTCAGCAGGTAAATCATTATGTTTTAGTTATGCATCTTCTTGTGTTTAAAAAGAAAAAACAACCCAAATCATGGTAACTAAAATAAGACTAGAGAAACAGCTGATGCAGCCATATAAGCCCTTCATGACTGCCATAATGGCAAATGTTAAAGAAAAATATTGCAGATATATTTTGCTGGAGTGTATTGGTTAAGCAAAGACTTTCGTGTGTCCCATCGTAGGATTGCTCATGTAAGCAGTCTGGGGTTGAAGGTCAACGAATCTTTCACTAAACACTTCATGGTCTCCAGCTCTCCTCTCTGAGTAGACTTACACAGAGTAATTGCATCATCTCTAGGTAAAACATACACAAAAGAAAAAGCCTCTTATTCCTTTTAAGATCCAGCATCTTAAAAACCACTGCTTTATTGTGTATGCTCATTAACACAACATATTAAATACTAAAATCAGTTTTTGACAAAAGTATAGCATGTCAATTCACATAATTAATTTAGTAACAGTTCCTTCTAACAAAAACTGCATGAGTTTAATTCTAACATAAAACAAGTTAAGATGAATATCCTTCATGGGAGGTAAGGAAACTGCCCTCTCAGCATGTTTACCCAACTTGTGTGCGCCTGCACTACATCTTCAGTAGGTAATCAAATACAAGCACGCCTGTCAAAGGCCAGATGTATTCAGCTGACAAACTGATACATACACAAGAAGGAAGGTAGCCAGCATTTTCATTTTCTTTTACCTACATCATACTGAAATAAAATCTTAAAAAACAAAACAACCCAAGAAACCTCAAAAGCAAAAAAAAAAAAAACAAACCCAAAAACAAACAAACAAACAAACAAAAAACAAAACAAAGAAACAAACAAAAAAACAAAACAAAAAAACAACCCAGAACAAAGGATTGATAAATGATAAATGTTTGCTAGCACTCATTACTGTAGCTGGCATATGATGGTACTCTAACAACAAAGGCCTTAGGCAAACACACAAACTACAGTCTCTCTGCATGTATTGTTTATAATCATTACCACACACGACTTGACTTTGCTTAAAAGACTTTGTTTCCTTACAATTTTTCGTTACTGACAAAAAGGAGGATGGGGAAGAGAAAAAGAAACTCACCTACAATTCTTGCCACCTGATTAGAAAAACTGGTGTAAATAATATTTACTACTAATTTTAGTATGTCTAAATCTAAATTTTATTTCTTGTTATAAGTGGAAGTATCTGCAGTTCAAATTCTCTCTAAAGCACATCCTGGATAGGACAAAAAAGTCTTGCTTAAACAACCTTCTACTTCATCTCTCTTACCTTAAATTGCTCTGTGAATATTCCATACAATAAAGCTTAGCATTTTTTCCCTTACTTTCAAATAATTCCCTTGGTTTTCTCCAGCCGAAAAGCAATTCAAATACTAGTTACTCCACAGCAAATATCAGCTTTTTCATACCACTTCAGAATTGCTGGTAAGTATGTTTAATTTAAAGGAATCTAATGTAGCAAGAATGAATTCTCAACAACTGGGCCACTATACTTCATTCAGAAATATCAGTATAGTCAATAAGACTTTTACCAAGAGACATTTGGAATCAGATCTTGAAATATTTTGCTTTTCATAATACAGGATTCCTGATGAATTATTTTAAAACCAAAAGGAATGATCTATTATATAAAAGGCAAACGTGTGAGATCAGTTAATTTACTGAAAGGTCACTCACAAATTAGTTATAGCAGGAAGCACTGAAAAACAAATATGCTAAAAACAAACACAACAGGAATTCTGAATCACCAAGTCCAGCTATTCCCAGACTTATAATTATGATGCCACTTTCAAGCCTACTATTTTATTTATTTTTTCACAGACCTGGAGACTTCTAAATTTTATGACCATCTCACACAGATGAGACTCACTTTCTCTGGGATTGGCTTCAACTGGTTCAGACCCTCTTTTTGGTCAGCTGAGTGCTAATGCTGTGGAAAGGAAGAAGCAACTATGTGACTAATGAACACAAGAAAGGGAAATCAACAGTATCCCCACTTCAGTTTAACTTACACCGTCATGTGTAACAGAATGCCTGATCATGAAGCAGTAGGGGCAAACTGAATGCCTCCAGCTCAGTCCTCTAGCCCAGTCCTGGCTGTGTCCCAGCTCCCCCTTTACCCTCTCTAGGCTCTCGCAGCCCTGCAAGTGGAGGATGAGACATTTCCACTGGCTGACACTACCAACACACACACAAACTCACTAACTGCCCTTTGGAGGATTAGGCTTCTCTATCAGCAATGTTTCATAGCTAGCTCAGTTTAGTGTAGCAACCAACACTCTTCTATTCATTCCCATTTCTGGCATCGGTATCTGGGGTCCAGGCACATAAATTTCACCAGTTAACAGCTTCCCTCCCATCAGCCTGGCCTTACTAAACCCATGATTCAAAAATTCATAGTGTAATAAAAATTCAGATAAAAACACACTGTTCTGCTAATTTAGGGTTAGGTACACAACCTCAACAGCCAGGCCAACAGCCAGGCCAGATGTTTGTTTACACAGCACAAACACAGTACAGGGCAACAGTCCAATACCTGGTGGGGTCGTTAAGAGTCAAATTTACCAGCAGAATAAAAATTAAACAATTTTTCCATGACAAACTTTAACAAACTTTCAGCACTTCATGACTGTACAGTCACCTATTAAAAAAAAAGACTTAAAACCAAAGTCGAAGCGGCAGCTACAATGGTGACTTGAGTAGAGGCTCATATGGAAACGCACAGTGATAATTAATCCCTTGTGAGCAAAAGCTGGCTTAGTCCTATTACAAGATAATTGAAAACTGTCAGTTCTGCTCTGATATTATTTTTGGATAGTGATCTAATGTTTAATTATATTCATTTAGTAACTGACTGGCACTTTTTATAATACCTGTCTGTACCTGAAACCTTTGGAGATTCTTTTCTTATGTGAATGCATTAGAAATCTAATTGAAAAATGTGCTTTTAAACAGAGTTTCACTTCATTGTTTGAGATTCAGAAATAAGATTGTGTGGACTATATCTTGCGGTCTCTGCGATATCAAAATCATTGATCGCATTTGCTAGAAACACACAAATCAATACAGCAAGTATAGATTGTAATACACTAGAAATATAGAATTATACATTTGATTCATGAGGGGAAATAAGCTAATTCAGATAGCTGAAGGATTACTTTTTTGTGATAGAAATCATTTTAATGGCAGGGAGAACACATTCATTCAATTGTTTACCAAAGACTGACTTCAATAGACTATTTTTCCCATAGAAATGTCACTTTTCTGCTTTTTTTATATAACAAGCTGTATTTCATGCTTCAGAATACCAAACTTTGTCAACAACATTTTCGAAATGTTGAATTGTCAGCATCTTTCTGAAGCACCAACAAGAAAAGGAATGAGGATATGGGAAAATAAATAATTAGAAATAAAATCTGTAAAGAAGCTGGCATGGATCTAGAGCTTCTTATGGAGAATGGAACAAAAATGCTAAAAAGGTAAGGAAGGCTGAAGCAACAACTTGGGGGGAAAGGGTCTTATTTCACCTGTTTTTCTCTTTAAGGAGTCAAATGCAGATGAAAGAGGTCTCTGTCCAAAAGGAGTAGGTGATAAAGACAAAGGAGTTATTTCAGCATTTTAAGTGAGTTTTGAATAGTTTGGAAAATGTATAGAACCTTCAGTTTCTCCTTTTTTAACCAAAAAAGCTCACTCATCCTGACCATAAATGTAATTTCCCCTAAGAAACCTGTAAGGTATTCAAATACAGTGTCAGAGTGGCATCTACTTCACTTTCAAAATTTCATTTTCTTTATTCAATTGTTTAATTTAAATACCACCCAAAGAACTCAGAAAGCTACAGAACCAACTTATTTTGTGGCGGTAACAAAAATTCAAGCTATTATCATTCTGATTCTTTTCTTGACATCCATCATATTCTGCTTCTCAATTATACCATATTTTCCTATGTGCCTTCTCATCAAATGCATTTACATTGACTCATACACTAAAAAAGTCATTTAAATGTTACTAAGTGATATTGACTGATACTACACACAAGTACTAAAAGACAGTCCTGCATTTTTATTTATGACTATAAACATCAGGATACAATACATGATCTGTGGTTAAATACATATTGTCTTCCTTCATAAACAAATATACATAGAGGAATAAAATGGAAAGCATTTAATCAGGAAATGTCTCACAAGAATTACAAACATCATTGGGAGAAAGGTATTTTTGGTGGTTATTTTAATCTTTGGGTACGCCTTTATTTTGCGATCACATTTTTACCATGTTCAGATTTCTTAGTGGAGGGGGAAGTTGTATATACTATAGTAAAAGCTCCCAATTTTCTCTTCCAGAAAAGTTAATAAATGTCATTTTATCACTGTGTTCACACTAATTATTTCCTTTTGTCTATTGTTTCTCATTTGCAAGTATTTGAGGAGGGAGGTACATATACTAATTATACACAGAGTATTTGGACACAAATTGTCCCTCCTTTACAGGCAGTACCTTTATAGACGTACAAGGGTTAGGATAAGGTTACGAAGTTATTACATCATATGTTTTATATAAAGCTGTTATACAGGATTTTCCTCAAACATAATAAAAAAAAAATTAAGCAGCATTCCTATGTGACAAGATCAACTAAGCAGAAATGTTATGGTTCAGACAATAACTGTTAGGACTATGCTTCCAACAGCTACAATATTATAATTTGATTTGATGGTTTTTAATGAAATAGCTTCATGTTTCATTAAGAAAGTTCACAAGTTCATTTTAAGTGACTACAAATAGCAAACTGTTAGTTCCTCACTTAGGAGTGTTGAAACTAGTAGTCAAATGATAGGAAATAGCTGGAATTGCTCTTCCATAAAATGTCTGAGATACCTGGGTCTACACATGATGTCCAGCCAGCACTCTACTCTGTCTTGGTCTAAAGGAATGGTATCCCACAGTAGTAAGGCTAGCTCAGTATTTTCCATTTTCAGCATCAAGTTTCATCCCTATAATATATAATCAAGTAATGCATGAAAAAACATTAGTAAGCATATCATCAGCACAGTAGTACCTTGTTGTAACTCAAAACGTGAAATACTTGGCTAAATCTCACAGGGAGTATAAACTGGCATATTAAGCATTTTTGTCCTCCAGCTCTTTTTTTTGTGACTTCTGACCACGTTTTAAGTACTCACAATTCTTCACACCCTACCTCCTAAAACAATTTATTAGAACACTCTTTCACAAGAAAATCTGAGGCAGTGAGTGTTGCCCTGATTTTTTCAGCCTTCTGATGTTTTACATTTTTGTACTAGAGTTCTCACGCGTTGTAACATAAACAAAAAGTGATGTTTTGAAAACTGTGCATTCCTTCCTGGAGGAAGGACAAATGGATAGACTTCTAGTTTAACCAGTGGGGTCAGAGAGGTGTCAACCTCACGGCACAATCGCTGATCAAACTCCAAACACTATTTAAACCCTAAACCCAAAATAAACTTCCTTCTTTTGCTCGCACAACATGACAGTGTGAGTGTGGTTTTTTTGTGTCCGTCTGGCGACAAGGAAGAGGTTACCCCCTGTAGTTTAAGGGGAAAAAAGCAAAATTCCATAATATGTCAAAGAATGCACAAAACATACATTCATAATACACACCAAACCAGTCACATCTTACGGAGATCTGAAGAACACCAATATGACAGCATTTGTAAACACTGATTCAGAAGGACAAGCTGACTTGACCTGCATCCATACAGCACACCAATGCTTTAAAATAAACATTAAATAGTGGAAACTATAAAAGAAAAAACTGTTGATATATAAACAGTTTCCAGCAGAGGGTCAATGTATTTGCTCTTAGAAATTCCCACAAGCTAGCTACAGAAAATTGCAGCCCTCATCCCCATGAGGACAGTGCAAAGATTTTATGGCCACTATTCAGTTCAATAAAATCATAACTGGTAAGTTTGAAAGGAACTTTGGTCAGGCAGAGTTTAATTACACTGATATCAGATAATCCATTGTTCTCTCAGACTGACTTGTGGAAGAACTGAGGATTGCAATAATTTCTTCAGTCTTGAACCACACGAATCAGACATAGATCTTTCACCAGAGCTACTGACCCCCTGCATGAATGCAGCCAGAAGCTGGACCAGATGCAGATGGTCAAGGCTGCTGAGGTAAAACTGAGCTAATGCCAGAAAATTGTGGAAATCAATCAGAGCAGTAGGGGATTACTTCAATACTTTTGCTTGCCAGCACTAACAAAATCATTGTAATAAGTTTATGGAGCCTTGCTCTGAGGTAGAGCAATCAAAACACAGTGCTGTGGCTTCTATGAAGGCAAACTTAGTAGGAGCAGTGGACAGGTGAAATCGATGCAGACAATATTGGCCCTATAACTGAGCTGGTGAAACGGATTTCTAACAGGACAGAAGGAAACTTTTCCCCTTCTTGGAGTAAATACATGGTTGGTCTTTTACAAAAACCCGTAAGTAAATTTTAAAGAGAAATCCCCAGAAAAAGCCTAAATTTCAATCAAGTGATGAAAGCATGCACAACTGTTCTGGGGAAGAAATAAACTGCATTTCTTTTCATACAAGATCATGCCTAAGGGTTTCATTAATTCTTGAGAAACTCCTACTCAAATGGAGAGTCAAAAATGAGCACTACATTTTTGTCTCTTCTGTTCCTATGAAGAAATATGTAAAGAAAAGACAGTTCCAGTTATGTTCATTGCTATGTTTACCCAAGACTGTCACATCAGGACCAGATTATTGTAACATAATCCAGCCAGACCACACAAGGCCAGCTAAAAACTGAAGGCAGTGCAGAAAACAGCAGCTTGTTTAACTTTGCTATATGCTGGCAAAATAATACAGCTTGCCTGTAGATTGGACTCTAGCTATATATTGTTTCTCAGATGGCAGTTACTGTTTAGAGCTCTACACAGGGTACCATTTGTTTACCAGTAAACATCCAGCTAACACACTCTACTTAATAATCTTTGAAGAAAAAGCATAAATGATCAGGTGTTTTCTATGAAAAATCCTTGATTCCAGAGCTCAATCCTCAGCAGAAGGCAAAGCCTGCCAACTTTACCATACCAAGCTTGCATCTTTTCCTCTTCACGTGGGAGGGAATACTGGCTGCAGGGCTTATTATGAAAATTGGTTAAGCATCACTGAGTGAGAATGTCGAGATTTTCCTTGGGATGTGATGTGAAGATGTAGTGTATTTTTCAAAAAGTGTCCATAATTTTTACCTGTTAGATTTCAAAGAGAATAATCTCATATATTCCTCATTGAAGTTTCCTTCTCACTTCTAAGAAACATTTCCATTTCTATCAGGTCAAAAGTCTACTTTCTAAAATCACCTGCATAAAATGACTGCACAAACACATATTTGTGACAACACAAAGAATTTTCTGAGACAATTTGATTATCAGGAAGAACATCAAAAGATATTGATCTTCATATATGACCTCAGCATTAATTTTGTCAGTATGCCACAAAAGAATAAGGATACTGTATTTTTTGAACTTGCTGTATCTCCCTCTGACAGTCTTGAGTCTACCAAGAAATCCTGCATATTTACTTCCTACTATGAGGCCAAGATTTGCAAGTTTTAAATAAGCTTTTGTATAATTACTGAATATCCATTTATCAATAAGTTTTGTGACTTCCTAATACAAAAGGTTTACATTTGCACAAATCCAAGATTTGCTACCACAATAAATGGAAAATAAGTTACATAAATATTTTGAAGCATTTTAGCTGTTTTCACTTACTGGAAGGGAACATTCGAC
Source organism: Trochalopteron elliotii (assembly GCA_024734555.1). Classification (NCBI taxonomy): domain Eukaryota; kingdom Metazoa; phylum Chordata; class Aves; order Passeriformes; family Leiothrichidae; genus Trochalopteron; species Trochalopteron elliotii. The sequence goes on along the minus strand of JANPWX010000007.1, from coordinate 2,146,762 downwards.
TTCCTTTCAAATAAAACATTGTAGAGACAACATTCTTATCTAGTTATGGAAGTAATAAACAAGCTGGTCCTAGAATGTAATAAGGTACAATGAAATTGTGCAAGGGGGAAATTCTTATTATAAAAATGTTTTGTCATTGCAAAACCAGTGTCTAGATCAAGACCATCCATAGTATTTCTGTGACTATAAACCCCACGGAAATATTTGTTTGTCATTCGCCACTCTATGAGACCACCATCTCCTGCTCTTCCTCCAGGAATACATGCCCTGATGGGGTAAAAGCTGGAAACAAGTACACACACCACCCCTCCACCCCCCCTTTGCTTCTCATCAATAGCCACTCCTTTCACCAGTACCTAAACTAAAATCTTTAAATCCTAGAGAACAACTTAAGGAGTGTGTCCCAGCTACTTCTGCTGTGGAACATGTGACATTTTGGTAGAGAATTATAAAGAGAGCACAACATTCCAAAATCTTTCTGAAGAAGCTAGTAAGTTAAAACATTCAGCTTCAAAATGAGTAGCATACAGCTTCTGACCTCTGTCTTTTTTATAGAGAAAAGTAACAAAAGCATTGTCAAACTCAAGTTGCATGAAAGGTCATCCAGGCATAATGAAAACAATTACCTGTAGCGAGACAGTATTGTGGTAATCTGTAGGATGGAGGGAGAAAATACTGTCTGCCATACTACCTTTTAAAACAGAAGACGACGTTTTCTACACACTGAATGGTTTAAATAATTAATTTTGTTTTCTTTAACTTTCAAATAAATGAAAATAGATCAGCTCTCTTTCACCACAGAAACAGAATAATGAAGCAAGAATACATGGTTTTGGCCAAGTGAAGATGCAATTCACAGGGTAACAATAGAATGGAATAAATATTGTCTGTATTGAAATAAAAAGTTTGGGTTCATCTCAATGGCTTACCAAACAGCTGTAGTTTAGCCTAGTCTTTTGTTAGTGCTTGGGCAAATGAATAAAGTCATCATTGCCTGCAAGACTTTCACTAAAGTATTGAATAGCACGAGGTCAAGAGTCTACCCCTGTGAGTCAGACATCAAAAAAGCATGTACAGGGAATATTCTCATTTTCAATGAATGCTATGATAACTGTAAAATTCTGCAAGGCTTTTAGTTAACATGTGATATACTTTTTCCTAATTTATGTGACCAAAAAGATAAAACTTAGTTTAACAGCAGTATTATCTTTCTCCACCAAACATGTAAACTCATCAATAAAATGTTACAAATAGTTTAGCAAGGATCTATCTTCCATAAGGTCATAGAGTCACAGAATCATTTAGGCTGGAAAAGACATTGAAAATCAAGTCCAACCATAAACCTAGCACTGCCAAGTCCCTAAGTGCCACATTTACACATAATTTAAACACCTCCAGAGATGGGGACTCCAGCACCAGGCAGTCTGTTTTAATGCTTGACAACTCTTTCCATGAAAAAAAAATTCTTAATATCCAACCTAACCCTTCTTTTACACAACTTGAGGTTGTTTCCTCTTGTCCTACCACTTGTTACTTGGAAGAGACCAGCATGTCACTCAGATCTCTCCTGTGCCACCTTTTCTACAGACTAAATCAGTTAAGACTGATTTGGTAAGATTTGATTTTCACCCATATATTGTCTTTATTGAGAATATTTTGTATTTGACGGTGACATTATCATCAAGATAAAGTGGAAAATAACTGATGCATGCTGAACCTTTTATTTTGAGTTACTGATTGACCATCTTTATGGTGAGAAAAAGATACTGTGGCATTAAAATACAGCAAATATTAAAAATAACTAAAACAAAACCGAACAAATTCCCACAATACATATTTTATATTAAATATGCTAAAAAGGAACAGCAAAAATACAGACTGGTGTTATGTATTATTCATTTGTTTATAAATATAACTGCTAATATTTTAACCAACAGCTCTATATTCTCACCTAAAGACCTGCTTTATGTATCAGGCATGCACATGATTACTGTGAAAGGACAAAAATAATTTATTTGTTCACTTTCCCCCATAAAAATCAAATGCAGATCATTTCCACTTATTGACCATAAAATCCACGTTATTAATCAGCTGCCTCCTTGCTAGCAACCATTATACTTTGTTTCTGGAAAGTATATAGCTGCAGTTCCCAATGCTCTCCACTGAAATCAGCAAAGCTATCTGAATTTACACCAGTTAAATGATTTTCACATGGTATGGAGAGAGCATATGAACATACAAAAATGAGCAGTGTGCATTATAAGGTTTAAGATTTACAGTGATTGCTACAATTTCGTACACCACAATATCCATCCTGTTTAATAACATCATCTATTTAAAAGATTTCTATGCATTTGAAACATGTAAGATTTAATTTTACTCTGTCAGGGAGTTTTAATTCTTATTTTTATGAACGTGAGTTGACATGGGGTATTTCAGCAGTAGGCTCACAGATTATCAGGTTACTTTTGATAAACAGGATTAACAAATCATCATTTAAGGACAGCTATTCCAGGTCTAAACAAATGTGGATGTGCCAGCACAGTAACATGTTTCTGACCAGCCCACACCAGATTCTTTGCGAAAATGGGTAGTAAATACACAGAGCAAGGTATCTTTCCACCAATATATCCATCCCAGTACCCACTAACCTCTTAGGAATTTCCTGAGCCAAAGGCTGTATTCATTTTGAAACTGGCAGGGAGTTTTTTTTTCAAATCAGCAGACCAGCACTCACACCAGTCTAAGACATGACAAATCTGATGTCGCCTTCTCCCCTCAAGCCTTACCTTTTGATCTCTGACTTCTTACAGATAACAGTACTACAGCAACACAGCATTAGAAACACAGGATGAAAGGGCTCCCACAGCTCCACCCAACTTACCAAAGACTGTGAAGTAGAAATATCATGTCAGAGCAGCCAGATGGTACCACTGATGAGGGAGAATGTTCCAAAGTCCAAGGTAACAGCTGTCAAGGCAAACCTGCCAACTCATAACTTGTTTGTAGCTACCCAGCATCGTGGATCCAATGCATATGGACCAAAAATAAATAAAAATCACCAAATGAAAACCTTTACTTGTCCTTTCCTACGCCTTCCCCCCCCCCCCCCCGCCCCACTTTTCTTGTATGTTCTTATCTTCAAGGGAAAGTGAGGATCAGGGTTCAGCCATGAGAATGAGTTGCCATTTATTCTGTACCATGCCAATCCAAAATATTTTTAAGTTAGTAGAAACGTTCAGTAGCATTTCAGAATCTCATAAATCTCTTGGTCTGTTTGGTATAGCAATAAAACCAGTGAAAATATCAAAATTTAAAACCTGAGATGTTTTACTTCTTTTTTAAAGGGCTTCATTAAAACCATTTCCCATAAGATCTAAAGCTTGTTTACTGTGAAATGTTACATAAAATGCAACTGGAATGCTGGCCCTTTTCTCATTGATCTGATATCTCCCTACCTGGAGCTAAGTGAGAGAACAGCAAAAGGCCATCCAACACCTTACTTCTGCCTTTCTAGCTTCTTTTCTCTAGGCATGTCAAGCAGTTTCTTGGTTTTCTACTCTCACCTTAAGAACAATTACTATTTTCTGTATTTAAACAGAAGGGAAAAAATGGGGTTGAGTTAAACATACAAGAGCTTATTTTTTCAGGTTCAAGTTTCAGGAAACACCAATCTTTTAAATTATAATAGTATTAAAATAAAGACAAATCATTGCATTAATATGATTAGATCACAATATACTGACTTAGTTCAGCTTAATTTATTTGACAAACCAGAGCTTTGACGTGAATTAGTTCTACCCTTCTCAAACTGTTTAGTAAGAGAAGAGGAACAAATAGAGCCTCCGTTAACAAAGCAATTTCTGAAGACCACATTTAAACACCAGTCATGTTATTCTAAACAGTCCAAATTGGCCTGCAAATCTTAATATAGCCCCTTTTTAATACAGACAAATGAGTCTGAAAACTAATCTATCAAAATGGATTGTGTTTAGTCAAAAAAGAAAAAGCCACTATCAACAACAACATCCCTTTAAAGAAAGCCAAAATGTCTGCCAGCTTTTAATTCATGCACAGTAACCTACTGCATCTGGCTTTCCAAGGGCAATCCCAACCCTATAATTACCTAGCAGTCACAACTGTTTTCCTGCAAAGCTGAGCCTACACAGAAATACCAGTTATTACAAAGATGCATTGAGATTATTCTTCCCTGTGTTTTCTAATGCTAAAAAAGGAAATTTCAGATAAATGCCAAAAGGAATATAATCGTGAGCAATTCAATCCTAAATCATGTCACACATGATCAGCATTTCCTGTCTTCTAGTTCAGCTTCCACCAAAGGCAATTATACTTTTTCAATTATAAGAAAAAAGAGTCTCATTAAATCTTACATCACTTCTGTAACATACTTTTTAAAGGGCAGAAATAACTCCACTGCAACCATAAAATTCATGAGGGATTTTGCTGAAAATTACTACATCATGTCATTCTGAATATAACTACTGTCTTCGCAAAAGGAGCAGAGTGATAGAAAATCATGCTTAAAATAAATTGATTATTTCTTCTATTCTTGTTTTATGTCCATGTATTGCTTTCTTGACACACATTGAGTAGCATTATCCAAAATGTAGAAAGCAGTTAGAAATACTACTAATATTGTTTACAATTATCTGTTAACCCAGTAACACTGAAAGAAGAGAAAATAAACTCTGCAGTGAAATGACTTCTTTATTTTATTTTGCATCATATAAAAAAACCCCATGCTTAAATGACCTTTGCATTGCCTCTTCTGCTCTCTTCAAACCTCCCTAGCCTGTAGGAGATGCCCCTGCCTACAGACATGTTCTGCTTGCAACAGTGCTTTCCTGCAGCCAGAAATTTCCACAGGATGCAGTTCTGCAAGTGTGGGATTACCAGGCTCATTTGGACAGACCAGTGAGAAAGTCATTCAGATCCAAAGAGAAAGACAGACCTTTCCTTAAAGAACAGCAATACTAAAGCTGTTTATGAAGTTTTAAGTATCACAATGGTTCTTCTTTTCTGTGAAGAAGGTGGTATATTTCAGTTAAGAAAAAAACCAACATTGATTTGAAGTCCTCAGGAATTCCTCTGTAATAAACGTACCACTCAAAGAATCTCAGTATTGTTACCCTAGCCTTGTCTCTACATGTGTATAAGACAACTGCTGGAAAATTATTAAAATTACTTCAAAAGGCTTAACTTTTTTATTTCACTGTCACTGACATTAAAATTTCAATTCACCATTTGCTTGGAAATAAGCAAAAAATAAAGATTCTTATTTGTATTTAAATCTAACAATCACTTTTAGTTTAGGCACTGATAGATCCTTATAACTTAGGGAATTTCAGAAATTCCCAAAAGCACTCATAATTAAAAGAATTTTATTCAAAGTATTTTGGTGCAATCCAAAAGCTATTTAAGGTTAGATAGGTAGGTTGTTGGCAACAGCTGTTGAAGCTTAAACTACTAGACAGACAAGGAATTTGTCTTACATTAGAAGATATAAGGTAATTGCTTCTTTTAACTCACCAACAACTAGGAATACATCTGAAGTAGGTCTTTCTGGGTGAAGTTCATTAATACAAATAATTGCATAATCAAATGCTGTTTTCAAGGTATCTTTTAAATTGCATTATAGTTGTGAATGGATGAACGGTAGCTCAACAGTTTTAATTTACAGTGTATTTTCTGTCCCTTATGCTTTTGCCTATAAGTCTCCAAACTTATTTCCCAATTATGCAGTCATAGAACCACAAAGCCCTCAAAAACTGAAATGTGCAAGAGTTAATTTGGGGAATGTTTCAGCCTCAGAATGAAGCAGCAAATGAGTACATTTTCATCTGCTGCTTTTCCTTTCTCAAAAGAAGCTATCAATGATGGCTTCCCTGGCAACAAGGCACAAACACACAACATCACTCCTTCAAGCAACTAATCAAGGACAGATGTCTTAAGAGAGCATCAAAGCAGCCTTCTGCATTTCCAAGCATGTCTTACTTTTCTACAAATAAAAATATCCCTATAGCTAAGAAATCCAGCTGAATTCACAAAGTAAAGATATGATTTTTTTTTTTCCCCAGTGCATCTTTCTATACTTTAATTACAGATTCCCTGCCAGTTTAAATAAAGGAGAAGAAACATTTGCCATGTCCATATGGAAGCATCAAAGACCAAGAGTGTTTTCATGGGAAACACTTCTAAAGTAGTTTTCATCCTAACTTCCAAAGTACTCTAGCATTCCTTTACAATGCTGAATGCCTCAACTTACAATAAACACATCAATAATATTTTCAAACTGATTTCAGAGTATTCTGGCATAAAGTCAAGCTTCATTAAAGGTCTTCTCTCAGGGTTTCAAAGATCATAGACTCACATGTTCCCTTCTGTAGAACCTACACGTACAGAAGTCTTGTGTGATCTATAAGACTTCAGTTCCATTTTCCCTAGAAATGCATCTACATCAATAAAACCCCAGGCAACCCTGGTTTTTACCTTTCTTTTGCATAACAACATATGTCTGTTACACACGTGAAACAGCTTATTGAACAGATTATTGAAAACTTTTTACAGCATATGACTACAGCGAACATTAATTAGTAATACTTTAATAATAGAAGTGCTAATTAATTCTTCCTAACCTATCGCAAAACAGCATGTGCAATGCTGCTAGTGCTATCACTCCATGGTGTACTTTTCACATTGAACATACATTGTGCTGATTCCAATGTAACATCTCCCAGAAACACAGAAGAGCTAAGACAGATATGTGGAGGCAGATTGATTTACCAAGACAGAATGACATGGGAGTGGATGCAGGCAGCTTCTGGCAACAAAGAAAGCAGTGTGGGAAAAATTCAAGTTTTGTTCCCTGTTTGCTCTTAAGAAGCAATGAGGGCATTCACATCTTGTCCCAAATTCCATTAAATAATAGATGGGACTCTCAATCTACTCAAATCTCAACACACAAGGTTGAACACAAGGTCACAGAGTCAGAATGGATTCCCAAGTCAAACAGCACATATATGCTTGGGCACATGATCCTCATACAGATCTGCAATTTGGACCAGAACAGTAGATCACCATCACGATGCAAAATTATCCTTCAGGCTTAAAAATGTTTTCACCACTCTGGATATAAAATCTGTTTGTTTTCTTTCACACAGACCCAGTTACAAAATCAGTGTTAGTGAGAGACAAGCAAAATTGACTATTTAAAAAAAGCTAGATGGTTTCCAAAAAGACCAACTGAACATTGTAGGATCCCATGGCCAGATCTTTTACTGTATCTTTTTTCCTGAGAACTCAGCTTTACTTGGAACAATAAATCAGTTACTTTGCCTCTACTATTGTAAATTCCATAATTGATCATTACCTGTATATATAATCAACATCATTTGCTTTCATGAGCTAGAATAGTCACCTACCCTCCCTCTTGAAGGTCCTCCAACTTCTCTGTGCAATTTTGATTCTAAAAAGAGGGATTTAGAGCTTCTCATTTGCTAGTCGTGGCACCACAAGTACGCAAATTTTGTTGGTCTAAAAGAGTTGCTTCTTTTTCTGCCATAAAGAACTAAGACAACTAACATCTCCCCACTGAAATGGCATAAGATGTACAACAGCTACCCACTGGAAAGATAAAGACACCAGGAGAAAATTTGCCAAGCTGCAAATACACACCTTAATTCATATTGCTATATGTAAATAAATGATTTCATAAGACCCAATAAGACTTCTAATCACTAAGAATACTAATTACAGAATTATCATCAGACAATCAAGCATTCCCTACTTAAACCTAGCTCAAGTAATGATCAATTGCCACTGAATGACAGCATGTAACACACTCCTACCTTCACATCTTGGAAAGCTGACTGTGAGAACTCTAGAGTAAAACAGTTAAGGAGAAGGCAGCAGATAAATACAAATTACTGTTATTATGTGCTCATTTGATCCAACAAGCTTCAGCTTGTTTCTGCCTATGCACCATTCCTCTCCTCCACCACCAGCAATGCAAAAATGGAGTCCAGAGAAATCTCCTCAAATTGTACACAGAAAGGAGAACTCCAATCAAAGGATTATCACCAAGACTCTGTGATTAAAACCACATGGTGACATATATTTACAACTTCCCACTTCCCCTATGTGTACAGGCTAATGCTAGCAAAATAATTAATATAGAACATGATGAACTACAAATGAGTAGGAACTCACCAGCCTCTCATCACCTCCATTTCTCACACTTAGGCACAGTCATTTAAATTTCTACAAATATCTGTATGCTCATCCCCCCCAAAAAAACAAGAGATGCTCTAACAAAAAACAATGGTGCTCAAATGTTGTCTCAGACCTAACTGGAAAACATATGTTCCCTTATAAGCATGCTTGTTTTTCTCTTTCTGTGCCTTTCTTATGAGTCTTCACATTCCTCTCAAGCATCTCATCTAGAAATTGAATGAACAGAAAATTAAATTTGCAAACATAATTTCTTGTGAATCTACAACACTTAGATAGCAGTAAAAAGAGTTACTAGAAACCATACCATTTTGGATCTACTAAACTGGGCTGGTCAGTTTGCTTATATCATGGTTGACAGCATAAATTTTATTTATTCTGTTGTCTGTACTGCAATTCCTTGATTTGAAGATAAAAACGTCAAAGTAATACAGGTGGTAGCACCATGCTTGGAAAGTAGATGTGTATTATGCTTACTCTTCTCCCAAACAATAGGCTACTTCATGGTCAAAAAACACTTACTGCTGTGGATACTCCAGCTCTTTCAGTTTGCTTTTCCAGCAGATCTCTACCAATGGATCACAGTTTCTTCCAGAATGCACAGCTCCCAGACACATCTCTATTTATTTTGCAGTGCTTTTCTGCATTTACAAAATTTGTGTGGTTATGGAGATTTATCATCTCTCTGCTCTTGTACCCAGATACAGATTTGCTTTTAGCCCTGACCCAAGAGCATGCACTATGATTTATTATCTACTGATGCCACCAGCAACATCCAGGACCTTTGTGAGACATCAGAACACTACCTAAATTCAGCTGCTTCCAAGAAGATGCAAGCTTGCAAATAAGAACCATTAATGTGGTACAACATCCTGCTGTTACTGAGTACTTTTTGTGCACATGTTCTTATATTCTCTAATTTCTGCCATGAGAAGACATTACAAAGACAGTTCAATAATATATAGGAAGCATAAACATTAGCATCATCATTAAATCAAGAAGTTTTTTTGGTAACTGTCTAAAGTTGAAGTTAACCAGGAAAAGGTATTTCTCAAAACCACAGTTAACACAATTAACTTCTATTTTTTATACCTTGTGGTTCACTCATGCTGAAGATGATGGTACAAATCTTGCTGTGCTTCTCAGCAGCCACTGTAATTCATTTCAAGTATATTCTTTTTACAGGAGACGTTTATTATTCCTGAATTAACTATCAGGTACAAGGATGTTAAGACAACAAGCTGAATTCCCTTCTTGGTCATTCCTGCCATCACTCAGCTCTGGAGTCAGCCTAGATACATCATCCAGGCAATTGGACAAATTTGGGTCCTGAATAAACTGACAGACTGGGGGCAAAGTGGTGAAGTACTGCACTAACCTTTATCACTGGAGCTTTTCAGAACTATGCCTTTCCAATCAAATGAACTGGAACTTACATTAAAAATTACCATCTGACTGTCTATGTCTAAAAGGATAGCTTAATGGAAAAAAAATGCTATAGAATTAGAAACACTGATCTTGTATAATTAAGGCAGCAAATTACGTTGGACTGCCATTGGTCCAAATCCACTAGGAAAATTCCACTATCATTATATCCTCACGAGCTGCTTCTTCAGCTACTATATAATTTTTTATAAAACTATAGACTGTACTTCACTTTTTAATAGGCAAAAAAAGTAGTCAATACATGCAACATTAGTTATAAAACCTAGGCAAATGAAATCCCTCATTAAGAGAGATGCTTGGTTCAGATTTAAACCACTTCAAATATCACCAGGATGATGGATATTGTCTCAGGTTAAAAAAAACCCCAAAAATATAAAAATACAAAAAAAAGTTGGTAGTTTAAAAGCAAAACAAGCAATTCTATGCTGTTGCAACAGCTTCTCACTGTCAACCAGGTCATAGAATTTAACTCATATTCATAAAGTATAAAAGCAAACATGACTCTTTTAGAAGATCAGACAGCACAAATGCACACCGTGCAAGCTGCTGTTTAAAATACTGATTTTTTAACTTGAGAATGAGCTTAAAGGCTGAAATTACTACATAATGAGAAACATGTCAGCATTATTTAGTCTACAGAATTTCTGCATAGCAGAAAACACTGATGTCACGACAACATGTGCACCCTTTTTTACTATCTTCCCAGACTAAAGACCAAACAAGCAAAGTAATTTTCACCTACAACACTGAATGGATGTTGACAAAGCAGTAGGTTAGCACTTCACCATTTCTATCTTGACTAGGAGCAACACATCACCACATCCTATCTATTTACATGATGAAACTCTGACTTCAATGTCTTTGTGATGCATAAAAATACCCAAAGAGTGGGCGTTCAATCCACTTTCCTCTGAACGTTGAATGAAAACTTGGCCTTGATGGTAATAGAAGAAGAAAGAAGATGAATTTTATATTTGTGAGTACAGGCAAAGCACAAGGTTTGTTGACAGACGGAAGAATATTTTTGTGGAACGTGAGAAGGAAGAAAGCTTTAATACTGAAGATGTCTATTTTAAAGTAGAAACATACTGCCAGATTTCCAAAAGTGATTATAAAAACTTTAAAAACAGCCCACAATTACTTTAAATTCAGAAGGGAGATAAGTTCAAATCCATTATCTGCTGTATCTATGACATTAGGAACACATTTCAATGAACACATTTAAAATTTTAAAAAACCCATAACCAGCACAGAAAGTTTCAACAGATCCATAAGAAGAAATATAATTTACTGGTATGAAAAAAGTCTAGTCAATGTTTATATAATCATAAAAGAGGAGGAAAAACTTCATGCCTACATGAGACAGAACTTGTTGCACCCTCAATTGATACTTCAACTGTAACAGCTATTTAGCCCTACAGCATACCTTAAACAGATATTATCCTCATTTTCAGAGAGACTCTGAAGCAGCTCAGAATATATCAAGTCAACAGTACCACCACAAATACATGTTTCCCCATCCTATATTCAAAGAGCACCCTATATTCCAAGAGCGTGGTCTTTTTCAACTATCAATCTACCGTGATGTCATTCTGGAAGAAAAAGAGTTTTTTGCCTTTCATCTATTAAACATGTTGAACAAGTCTCAGAGCTGATTAATAATCCTTCCACACAAAATCCTAGCTCTGCCACAGCCAAAACAAACAAACAAAAAATGCTTTAAGCAACCCCACTGCAGGTCATCCTAAAGACAAGGATAGAACACTTTGCTGCCAACAGCATTACAAGCAGGTATCAGGCTTATCGTCCTCAATTAGAGGCTTTTAAAATTGCTGTTAGAGGATGTAAATGGTTTTCATCTACTACTCAGATCTTTACTAAACATCTCCATGACCTTGTTTCATGCTGGCTTTTCCTAGACATAAAAGATGCCTCACCCCACACATTTTTTTGCATGTACTCCAATTGCTACAACCACTAAAGCTTTTTATCATTACTGCTTCCAGTTCAGTTCCCCTAAGGGTGTCAGAAAACAGACTGGTGTATATCATGTGTCAGAGACCATTGGCTTTTTTAAAAGTATGTTTTGTGGATAGGGTCTGAGCAGAATTAGGCAAAGTAATGGTAATTAATTTCTTGGCCACCTGGGTCCTCTTCAGTTCTACAATAAAAAATAAAAAATAAATTAGAAAATAAATTTTTTTTTTAATGCAACAAAAATATGTTGCAAAATAGCCTACACTATCCTGCCATTTATTTCTCTAAACTGTTTTTTGCCGTCTTACTTTCAACTTACCATGACAGAAGTGTCAAATGAACAAGAAGTATACAATTTTCCTTTCACATCTCCCCCCATGCTGGCCCACTCCAGTCAGTAACTTTGCTATCAGTTTATGTTTTTCAATCTGTGCTGAATTAAATTCCTTAAAAATTTTAAATTCCTTTAAAAAAGGAAAAATTGCTTTTTGCTTCCCTTCACCCTTCAAGAATAAAGCTTTCTTTCCTACCACACAAAAACAAATTATTACAAATTCTACCCAACTACTCCTTGTAATATGTTCTTGCTTTAAAACTCTTCTACCTCATTTTCTACACCTGGTGCTTGTTATACTACAGGCAGTTTGTAAAACAGATGGCACATACAACTAAATGAGGGACCCCAATTATACCATAAGTTCAATTTGAAGTATTGATGTCATACAGTCTTACTTTCACTGCAACAAGCTTTGTAAGCAAAAGCTTATATTTTAATTGTGATCATGTACTCTAATTTAAAATCAGATAGAATGGCTGAAGCCTTGTTTCATGGTCTGCTATAATATCCTTTTGCTCTTCACGGTAACTACTGTGACTGAAAATTAAGATAATAGCTATGGAAAATTATCTCCCCAAATTATAATTCAATGGGGAAATAACAGAAAACCACTAAACCTGAAAAATCACCTTAGATGAAAATAACTTCCTGTGATGACTCAACTTTCATTTGGCAAAGTAAAGAGAGGAGTCTTATCAGACTGTTTATCACCCTTATTCTAAGGTATTGCTGCAATATTTCTTCCTATTTCATTAAATTGTTTAGTAATTTTTCTCTAATCTCTATTTACACTATTGCTTCCAAAGCTGATGCACAGTGGTTTCCACTTTGTCTGCAATCTTGACTTCAAGAAACAACATTGAGCTAAACAAACACCATGAGAAATACAATGTAAATCCTAGCAGCAGTATAGAACTATTTCTGCAAAATGTAAAAAATACAACTTAAGATGTAGGCTCTTAAAAAAAACTGTGCATATTCCAGTCATCTTTATACTTGCTTAGTGCTCCGTTGTAGAAACAAGCAGCAGACTGTAACTGCCACACTGTGTGGTAGGACAGATGTGGTTTGGTTCTGACTGCCCTACAGAACTCTTACGAAACGGCAGCTGTAGGAACGCTTTCTATTAGCCTCAATTTTCTTACGAATATTTGTCTGGTACACAAGAAAACTATAAAGAATTGTTGCTAAATCCTATTCAAGTCCCTCTTGAGGCTTATTGGAAGCACTACTCAAGTGAATAGCATTATTGCCATTTAACAGGCATGCTGAAATCACACACCAATTTAAATTAAAAATAAGGTCAACTTCAGATTTTCTACACACTCCTATGCTTTCAAGAGCAGCAGAATTAAAGGGCAAACAAGGGATACCAGGCTGAAAACCCTGCGATCCCAGACCAAGGGAACAAATTATTAAATAGCTCCAAGTCTTTCCTCCCCATTCTTTGCTAAAACACCAGCTCCTTGCTTTTTTACACTTTCTTGTACCTACAAAAAATCAACCTCCTTCAAAAATGCTAAGATGCAGAACGAAGTTATGACACAGATTAGTCTGCATCACACACTTTTTCTAGTACTGCTCCCAAGTCCAGGGGTCAAACAGCTCTGCTCATTAGGTGGAACTGGTTCACCCAAGCTTCTGCAAGGCTATCAAATCCAAGGGAGCTGTTTTGTCAGAAAGCACTTCTAAGCACCTGAACCCTTCTGTCTCAGCTACTGGATCACATCAAAACAGGAGCTTAAAATGCTGAAGTTCAAGAATGTAAATGATAAAATACAACATTCAAATATATTCTGGCTGTTTTCTGCGCTGTACAAACTAGAGCTTGGTTTTCTCCTAATACATTTCGTTTTTCCCATTTCCTTTGAGCTTGTGTACTGCAGGGGCTGATCTTAGTTTATTCCCCACTTGCTAGATAAGACAGTAAATCAGAATCAACAATACACGTTAGGCAAGTGATCATTCATGTTTTCTCAGTACAACTATGAAGGTCTATCAGAATGACTTCTGTTATGTTCCTGTGGAATACACTGGAAAGAGAGCATTGGGAAATTATGAATTACACTGAAATTATTTTGGCAGTAACTAACACTATTTCTAATGATTGCAAGTCAGCTCTTCTGTAAGTGTGAAGCTTTCAAAATCTTAAAACCACACACAGAGCACTGGGAAGTCCATATTCCCATGTCTGTATTCCCACCAAACAAAACCTTATCAACTAAATCAATAGCATTACAGGTAAAAAGACAATCACAATCTCATGCAGTCGACTTAGGGATGGCAGTAGTCACAGAAAAAGGGGCTGATGTAGTTTGAAGAGTAGGAACATATTCCTACAACTCTAAAATAAAAAGAAGGGTCAAGAAGATTAGCAAACACAAATATATGTTAAGCACCTAAGCTTAACATACCTGAAATGTTGTTTCAGGTATAATCATCCCTGGAATTACAAGACTTTGGCATTTATAATAAAAAAGAACTATCAAAATTAGAAGGTTTTTGCAAAATAGTTTCCTGGGCCACGACTAAAAATAAATTTGTCAGTACTGGTCTTCAATTTACCATCAGACAGGGTAGCAATGCTTCGAATTACACAAACAATGATGGATTAAACATTCATTTGCTTTTTTTCCTGCCTCCAGGAAAAAAACTTCACAGCCTCCCAATCACAGGGAAACTGAACAAGTGCATCCAGAGTTAATTAGATTAGCAAGCTTAGCATCAGAAAGCAACCTTCACCTGTATGTCTTTAATAACTCTTAACCTGCCCATAACTTTATCCTAATATTTCTTTTGACTTTCTTGATACAAATCAATTTTAATTTCCCTGATTCCAGGAATTATTAAGTTAACCAGTGAATCCTAAGAGTAACCTACTGAAAGCATTATTGAAAAATATCTTGACAAGGCAGCTGTATCTTGTATTCCGAGATCTTCTCAGAGAACACTGAGCCTATAAGATCTGAAGGAGCAACATGAAGATGAAACACACTTTATCAGTCATATCATTATCTCCTTCAACTTGCACATAAAATAACACACAAATAAATTACCATAATTTAGTATTCAGGATTTACAAAGGCCAAATGACACTGCTCAACTCCTAGTTCTCTTCCGCCTATGCAGATCCATACCAAAACCCTTTTAACAGTGAGATTTCTTTTTAATTGATACTAATACCTCTTATGTTGAAAAGAAATTCTTTCAAAGCATTGAGTGGAAAAGTAAAGTACAGAATAATAAATTAAAAAATAAAAAGTAGAGAAAAGTTAGAACAACAAGTAAAAATATCTAAATCTTCATAGGAGAAATAAAAGGATTTTAAAGGGACTAGGACACTGCCTGTTGAGGGATGTACCTCTGCACTTTATTATTTTTAGTCTCCTTACTACTTCTTAAGTTTCAAACAAAACCAACTACACCAACAGCCTAAACAGACAACTGGTCTTTTGGTTACAACTTTTTGTGGGCACAAAGACTGGCCTACAGCATAAAACTTGTATCTCTTTTTTACTCTAATGTCAATTTCACAAACCTCAAAAAAGTAAGACAAAAAGAAATTAATCTGACATACAAAAGTGGCACATATGTTTCTAATACATACAGATACCTCTTTCTGTACTATCCTAGACTTATAGCTCTACAGTAATTCAGACCTGTTTTTACTCTTTGATCTGTGTCACTTCTAAACTGACCTGAAAAGGAAAGAGTAGAACAGCACCTGAGAAGACAGTGGTGAGCAGCACATCCACCACATGCATAAAGAGGACTACTCACCGCCCACATATACAGGTGTGTGACCTCTCCAGTGAAATGAAAGAATCCAGCACACCTACTTTCAAAGTAGAATCTGTTCATAACAAAAAGGTGTCAAGACTGGAACTGCAGGAAAGACTGAAGAATTCAGAAAGCTAAAAATTCTTGGTCTAGTCCCTATCATGTGTGGTTAAAATACTGTCCAGAAGTGACATTTTGCACAACAGAAGAATTAGGAAGACTGCTATTTTAGGAGGTAAGTATAATATCTGCTCTATGTGTTGCCTTTTTCCCAACTTGGAAATGAAATGTGAGATCATTTTAGTAAGGAGGTAATATAAATGAGGGTTTTTTCTTGAAGGCCTTCAGGGGCAGCTATGGAAAGATGTGCACAAAAGCCCACCTCCACAGGGATGACTACATGCTTACAGGTTTTAGGAAATTAGCATAATTGATAAAAAGCACCAAATTAGGAGGACAAGTGGTGATTCAATCTCACCCCCAGGTCAAGCCCCTTCTCTGGAGCCCCTCCTTCGGCACCAGTTGTACTTTGTCCATGAGAATGGATCTCAAAGAGTTGTTCTCAGCCTTGGTTCCCAGGAAGAACCAAGACAACACTAGGGCCTTGTACCCCTTGGGGCTTGGAGCTCTGGAATTTGCTTTGTCTTTCTGCCTAGGGAAAAGCCACAGAAAATTACTGGAAAAACTATCCACTAATACAATAGGCTACAGAGCTACAAATACATGTGTGCAGAATACAGAGAACATATAAAAGAGGAAAAAAAAGGCAAAACCCAAAATGGTATCATATGAGGTTCCCTAAAATCTACAATGCTGCATCCTTTCCCAAAAAGTTTATCAACAGTTTCATCAAAACATGCTGTAGAAAACTTCTTTCCAATAAAATTCTGGTTTAAGTTTACTAAACTGCCCTAGAAGTGTGCTTGCAACAGTACATTTACTGTCACTGGATTTTATCTTACGGCTAGGTAATGACAGAGGTGGTGTATACCTTACTATTCTTATAAATGTGAGGACCTGAAATTAGGAGATCTTTAAAATGGCTATCATTCTATCAAACATCAGAATCTCTTTTATTTCTCATTAACTGGAAAAGAAATTTTTCAACTATTTCAAAATGTGCAAAAAGTAAATTCTGACAGAGTATGAGTAGTTGCAATTCTATGTAAAACACCAAGCCTATATTTGGTCTAAAAGAAGCCATCTTAGGCCTGATTCCTGTCAGTAGAGTCACTCACAGGTTTACAGTCAACATGGTAGGTACAGAGTTTATTCAATGTCTTAAAGTGGTTCACATTGTTCTGTCTGCTAGTATTAAAAGAATCATAAATGTATACAAAAAATTTCACTCTTTATCCCTCATCCATTAAATGTCTCAAAGGACTCCAGGCCACCTCCTCATACCTGTAAGTAAAAGCTGAAGAATAAAAAGCAAGGACTGATTTTATCTCAAGGTTATGGAAACATCATTAAACCATAAAACCACGCTGTCAAAAATTTATCTTGACATTAGAAAATGTCTCAGTGGAGTTAAAGCCTTACCACGTAATTAGCTGCAGATAATTCTGTTTAATACAGAGGATCAGAATTTTAAAACAGTCGCAACCTTGATAAATGGCACATTAAATAAACTGAAGCTTGCAAAAAGTGATCAGATAACAAAAATGAGAAAATTCAACTCCAGCTCAAAGGAGAGTTGATACAAAAGCAAATTGTCTAGTAAGGACAGGGCAACATTGTCAGAAAGAAAGGTACATAACCCTTCTGAAACACCTCCCCATCCAGTACAGCTGGTATTTTCCACAGATCTCATGCAAACTAAAAATACATTGGGGTGAAATTCTGCCCCCATGGAAAGAAATGGCAAAATGTTCTTTGATTTTCAATGGGCAGTTTCTACAAATGCACACTCTGAGGGATTCTCTGCCTATTAAGCAAGTGAAAAAAATTATAATTAATTTCCACAAAGACCAGAGCAATGGACAGCAGAGAAGGAGGACTGTTTAAAAGAGCTTCCGAGAAGCTCTTTTGACCTAAATCAGGTTGGAGATTTTCCAAGAACCATCTGGAATTTAGTCACCTCACCACAGGATAATTTTTCTCTTTTGTCTGGCAGTCTGTTTATTTTCCTTCTTGAGGATCCAGCATCAAACAGAATAAAAAATGACCTTTGACTGGATCTTTTTGTGGCATGTAATGAAAGAACTGATCCAAAAAAGTTCAATGTTCGAATAAGCACCCACTGAACTTGAAAGGAATGTTGGAAGCAGTTGGGAAAACAAGATTACATCTTGAAGCTATGTATCTGTAGTATTTCTTTATTCTATGACCACACAGGGAAGTCATCACAGCTGGTCTTCTTTAGAGTTATACTACAGAGAAGAGACTGCAAAAGTCTTATCAGAGACTTTACAGTTCCAAAGTCTTGAATTTTACCTGCGGAGAATAAGCATAACTATTCAGCTTAAAAAAAAAAAAATTTGCACGGACATCCAGCTTATCTTTCAAAGAACATTCCATGGGAATGGCAGAAAATGTCTGCTGCTACCTCCCATGGGACAGGGAAATATTAAATTAATATTTTAATACAATATCACACTCATAAAAAACTCATCTGACAACCAAATTTGGAAAGCTGTAAAAATGCCACATGGAAAATTAGAGAGTGACAACAAGGTCTTACAAAAAGCTTGACAGTTGTGCTTGACTGAACTCTGAACAAGACACTAATTTTACTCATGTAAAGAACATGGCTGTCGACTGCTCTTTCCTCCTAACCACTCACCTGTCCAGTCAGATTCTCCTATCTGTTCTGCCAGTTCTTTTTAGTATAAACGATATCAAGTGTGTGTACACATGACAGGTCTATGTCATTTGCTCTCCATTTTCCCAGAGCAGACTATCACACAGACTAAGCAAAACCAGCAAAAGAAGGAATTTAGTTTAATGGAAAAAAAAAAAACAAAACAAAAAAAACAAATCACAAACAACTTAAAAACTCAGCACTTTGCACTACATCCAATAGGGTAGGGAAAAATTCACAGTCAATATACAGAATATATTGAGTTAAAAATATCTTTGTGATACCAAAGCCACAGTGGGGCAAATGTTGTCATTAACAGGAGCATTCCTAGTTTTCCATTTAACAAGGTATCTGCGAGGTCTTGGCTTTCACTCTGCCCTTAATGGCCACTTACATCACTTTTGTAGAATACATGAGAGGGGAGAGGAGGTGCACATATGTGCAAAAAATCAAAAACCTTCTCTTCACCAGCGTTCCCATGTGTTTGGTAATCATCACACTGTTTCTGTAAAGCCACCTGGCCATTCTCCATCTTAAGCTTACTATTATGTAGAAGGCAACAATATTTGTAAAGAATTTCTTACAATCTGCAACTCAGTTCCAACTGAGCAGGCAGTGATCATCTTCTGATAATCAGTTTTATCTTCAGCTGCACAATTCTCTACACCAGATAACTCAACATGTATGTTTCATGTGAAATGCATCTGACAAAGTTCAGGCCAAACCAGCATGCCAGCACAAGACTATAAAACAGCTCCAGTGGAGACAAGGTAGCACTTAAGGGGTTTTATCTATGCACCCTTTTGACTGGGTCTATTTCAGACAGTGTGATTTTTCAGGTAAAATTCCAACTTTACATCACAGCAGTCTAACCACCAATAAAAAAAAAAAAATCCAGAAAAACACCGCAGTTGATTATATTGTTCCTACTCCTGTCCACAGCAAAAAAAAAGATTCTGTAACTGTGTGAACAGATTTCTTTTAAATGTTAAAAAAATAATTTATAGCATTTTTATTTCATTTCTGCCAAAGAGGCTCTTCCTTTTATTTATATCAGAAGAAAAAAAAATATATTTTGGCTTACTTCATAAGAATACACCTACTAAAACAACCAAAACATAAGTTAAGAAAAATCTTATGGCAGAATTTATCAATCAATTAGAAATCAAAAAAAATTAAATGGAGTTAAAACTATAAGTACTCTTCATATAAAATATTTCTGCTAGCATTATTTGAATTTACCTTCCTGAATCAAAAGTAATAAAATATCTACACCAAAAGCCAACAACATTTGGTTAGTAACACAATAAACATTTTACATACTGTGGAATCTAATTTTAAATACTTTATATGTCATCTTTCAGAATAAATAATCCACAAGGCCTCTGGAAAAAGCATCTTGTAGGATACAGTACTATCACAAACATTAGCATATACCTCTAAATGACAGAATGGGATGGGAGTATATCTGCAAATATATTTCACTTTGCAGAAAAATTCTAGGCTGAAGTGTGGTGTTATATGCTCTTTATTACTGTGAAAAAATTACTCAGTTTGATTGACTTAACTATATTTGAACTTTCTTGGGTTTTTTCTCACCCAACAACTTTAACATGATAATTTTTAAAAAGGAAAAGAAAAAAATGTCCTCTGGCTTTAATTTTGAAGTGCTGCAATTACATTAAAGTTATACTTCTGTTTAAATATTGACTGAAAAAGAAAAAATAGTTTGAATTCGCTTTGTCATATATCACATTCTGAATGTATCTACTGAACTCCCACTCAGAAATAAATTGTGAACACAAGGAAAACATAATTTATGAGCTGTCAAGCACTGAGATTTTAACACTTACTTTTGTGAAGATCTGAAAAAAGTCAATTGCAGGTGGCAATTGAGACTCATCCTGGATCTCAGTTTTCAAATACAGTTGCAAAGTCTGCGCAAGGTGCCGGAGGCCGTCTTTCATTTCTTCACTTAACTGTTCAGTGTCTTATGGGGAAAGGGGAAAAAAAGTAGAGCATGTCATAAACAGAACATTTCACCAACATTTTGAAAACATCCAATGGCAGCCATACAGTCTAGACATTTCCAGTCCAGGAATTAATCTTGACAGAGGGCAATTTTGACAGAGGGCAGACATTTCTCATTTTTTGTGACAGTTACCTATCAACACACAGTAGAGTTTATCAGGTTGCTACTGCCAAATCATATAAATATGACAGCAAGTTAAAGATCAAAAACCAGTAGATAAAGCAGATGTGTAAGCAGATGTAAGACATTACACACAAAAAATAGGCATCTGGGTTTGTAATATTAACCACATTAGAAATATGCTTGGAACTTTATACAGCAGTACATACTTTTATACTGTATTCTCCACAGATGTGTCAGAAACACTTTATGATAGCAGATGAAACAGAAGAGAATTTATGAACAAAAGGAGTTTCATACCAGTAAACAATGAATATGAAATAAATATCACATTATTAAATATCACTTTATAAGCACCTCTATTCGTGTTTTACAGATAGAAATCCTGTACAGAAAGAATCAGTGTCTCATTTTCTAATTATGTGATTATGCATGCATCAGGTCTCTGATCACACAGAAATTGAAACTGCTGCTGTCCTAGCAAGTTCACTGCCTGACTACTTGCTTCATACTTTCTTTTTCCAACCAGTTTGCACAAAATGGAGAACGCGAAGCTGAACATATTCAAGCACAGTCTATAACCAAAAGGCAGAGATTTATGATGCACTATGAATCAATTTTATCTCTGCATATTGGTGAATTGCTATTTTATTAAAAACATCTATAGATGCTCACAGCACTACCCAAATGCAATTAACAGTGTGGATGTTTGCAGGTGATTTTTGCAAGCATGAATGAACATAAATGTTAGAAATCCAGGCATGTATGTTTTTCACAATGTACAGAAAATCTCTGGCATAGGAAAGTATAGTATCTGTGAGGACTGCGTCTTCAAGAGAAGGAGGAAACTTTTAGATGACTGAAACAATCAAGTTTAAAAATATAAAAGAAAAATTATAAATATACACTTGCATTTCTTATATAATATTTCTTTGAAACCAAAAATGCCTTTTCCTTCAAGTGTAATTATTCAAGACAACATGTGATTTACCTTAAACTATCTATAATACATTGAAAAATGTATTATAACAAAGAGAAGAAGGCATGGTTTGTTTCACCACTGGCAGATAAAACAACCCTAGACTAAAGAAGAGAAATCATATAAGAAGCATGTTACAAACGGACACTGTAGCTTAGGACAGATGTGAACATGAATACCAAAACCAACTGGAACTTCAGGGAGAACTGATAGAAATGGAAGCAGAATGCAATTATCCACACTGGAATCTGTCCAGGACATCAGAGCTAATGATCCAGAAAAAAATCCAGAGGGAACCTTAATGGAAAATGATCAAGACCTGGTTTTCCAAGCACATAAAAAAAAAGCCCAAAAGCAAAATGAAATTAAATTTGTGAATGTTTTCATCTTTTGTTTTTAAGAAACTTTTTTCAATTGTTTAGGAAACCTGGTATGGAAGACAAAATGCTATAAAAGGCTATAAAAAAATCTAAATAAGGCATGGGGATTTAGTTATGTAACTCTGATACTTACACAAGTAAAGCAGCAAAATATCTGCCCCATAATACAGCACACAAACTTTTTTCTTAATACTGAGTCTTGGTAAGTAAAAAACAAAGATGGTTTCTGAATTACTCTAACATACAGAGAGCCCAGAGAACTAAGGAAGGAAGGAACTGTCTTAAGATAAATGAAAACTAGCAAAAGTAACAATGCCCAGAGAGACCCCTCCTATTTAATCTGAGTTTCAGAGCATATATATATAAAGGAATTTCAAGGAAATACGGAGATTAGAAAAGAGCTTCATAAAGGGCTGGATGCCTCCACATGTTTTGTGTTTCTTTATGTATTACATGTTTTAGCAGATAGTTATTCAATAAGTGTATAAAACTTTATACTCTTCTATTCAGTTTATATGTCTCCCACAGCAAAAAATCAGCCAACAGTATAAAGTAATGTTGAAAAGCAATAGTGTAAAGCAAAATAAAGCATAGTGTCATAACAATTTTCAAAACCAAAATATTTTGGAATTACAAATGGAGAAAAAAAAATAAACAAAAAAAAAAGATAAAGAGTATGAATGAGAATTCTGTCACATTTCTGATTAGTGTTGAAACATTATCTTCTATTACAAAGATGCTTCCTGAGAATGTTTTTGTTTCAGATTACAGCCTGTATTCATAGTTCATGTGATTCTGTTCAAAGAAATCTTTTCTCCTATATACTTAAGCATCTAATGAAATTGCATTTCTGATTTTCCTATAGATTCCACTAAGTACACAAAGAAACAAAAGCTTTATCAACACCATTCATAAATTTTGCAGCAAATGGAGAAATTGTTATGAAATAACAGGAGCTTTTGGAACATACAGAGGCTGCAAAAAACAGCACAGCTACTACAAATTCTCATGCCAACCCAAAACACTTTTGGATTATTTTAACAAAACCACAGAGACCATCTATTCACTCTAACAAGGAAGCCAGGAAAACAACACAAGTAAAGAGTCAGCCAAAACCTTTACATAAGATTATGCTTAGAGCATTTGTACTGTAGTCTGAAGTATCAACTTCAATTAATGTGTTTAATCCTAAACACTTCGTGCTGTGGAGTTAAGAAGATTCCACAGAAACTGTTATTAAGACTTACTCTAAGTACAGAGGAAACACTACATATAGATCTCTGATTTGTCTTCTCCTAAACTAACTGGATATGTACCAGTTGTTTCTGTATCAGCGAGAGGACAGTCATCCCATCTGTATCACAGACCATATCACCATTTCCTTCAGAATGAGAATGTCCTGGGTTGTAGTATAAGATATGCACAAAGTATTCTATAACCATCTTCATGAACTGTTCAGTGTTCTCCCAGGCCCTCTTCCGTTAATGTATCTTCTGTTAATGGCCCATCAAATGCCTGCTGCATGACTCATAGGTAACTCCCTCCGGGAGTTATCTCACTTTAATGGGCCATTAAGGACCCCCTGTATGACTCATCATCCCATTGAGAGATGCTCTGCCCAGGGGGAGGAGCCAAGCATTCTCACCTGGATATAATCTGGTATTTGGGACAGCACAGGCAGCCCTTACCCACTGGATTCCTAGAGGACCAGAGCTACCAGATCTTTCTATGGGATCACTGCTTCAGGAAGACCCCCTCATCTGGACTGCTTCCATCACCCTGCTCAGGTTGTATTCTGACTCTGTCAGTGGTCTTTTGTATTATTACATTTATTTTATTTTATTTTACCTTTTTTCTTCTTATTAAATTGTATTTCTGACTTGTAGCCTCTCACTTGTTTTGCTTTCAAACCACTACAGAGAATTTTAGCAGAAGCTTCTGCCCACTCAGCAGACATTTGTACCATTTATCCATTGCAGCTCAGGCCTATTCAACACCTTCTCTCTTCAAGCTTCTCTCCAGACAAGTATCACAGTATTCCCCTTGTCTCCAGTCAGGTCAAGGAAAAGTAAAAGTCCATAGTCTACATAATTTTAACTTAATTTGAAGCATCTGTTTTCCATAAACCTTTGTTACATGAACTGAGAATATCCATTGCAGAAAATCATTATGTTTTAAATAACTGAAATCTATCCATTTTAATGTGCTGCCTTATTAAGGTCTTTTGCCCCTGCAGTTTGGGAGAAGGCAGCAGAATGTGGTGTTCAGAAGTAAAATTAATGCTATGTATTATTATTATGCATTTTTAATGTTTATATGGGTTTTATTTCTAACTAGCTATACCAATTGATCAAGCAGATTTGTAGCCAAAACTGAATAATACTAAAAAACATTGAGGTAATCAAAATATTCACATTACTCTCTGAAAAATCCCTCTAAAAAAGATGCAAAAATGAATCAAGGATGTACTTTTTCCTTTCTAAGTCTTCAAGGTGCTACAAAATATGGAAAAAATGTTTCCTATTTCAACATTTGCTCTGCTGAGAGATTGTAATGAGCATCTTTTTCTACCCAAGCAGTTGAAAATTGTGAAACCATGAATGTAGTAACTGCACAATTTCATCTTTTTTCTCTATTGAAAGGTCATGTAGAAGAAAAATATACACACATCCCTTTTATTGCTAAATTTAACTTTCTTTCCTATTCCTGGAAGTTATTTTGAAGCTTTATGCAGTAGCACGTAAGTATTAAAAATGTAAAACCTCAATGCAAAAATATATGTAGTATTGTGTATGTATGTAAAAATATTGACACTATGTATTAAGGCAGACATTGTGTAAATTAAAAAATGAGCAGGCAAGATGATCATTGTAAAATGCATAAAATAAAAATACTAAAGCAAAAAATCAGGTGAAGGTTTTGTTTCAAACAACATGTTTTTCATGTTTTTCCTTTTATCTTTGAAATAACTGCTCTTTCCCACAGAGGTTTTTGTCTTTGAGTCTGTTACTCTACAGACCAAACCTCCAGAAGGCAAGCTGCAAGAAAATCAGATGGCCCTTTCATAAAGCAGATCTTGGAAGTATTTCCTGAAACCCGGCTGGCAATTACTTACTTGACTGAAGATCGGAAAAAGAGTAGAGTCTCTCAGAAGGGCATACTGATTGTCTGAGCTGTAGAGGAAAAACAGATAATTAACACTTACATAGCATGTTTTATCTTGAAAACACTCTACAAGAATGATTATTCCGTGTGATAAACGCATAAAATAATTAGGTAAGGCCAACAGCATCAACATAAATCCAGGACTTTGCATAAACTATCCTAAAAACCTAAATTTCTTTGTTGCTACAAGATTTATTACTAATTTTAATTTTTTTAACACTTTGGCAGCTTACTTTACTTTAGCCCTTTAGAGCATAATTGAAATCAGTTTATGAGGTTTGTAGTTTCAGAGTTCATGTGACTATAATTAATGCACAGTATTGCTAGGTACATATTTGCCCTTTGAAAACTATCATGCACAAACTCTTCACAACAACGTATAAAATAAATGTGAAATCATATTTTATCACCTCAGACCACAACAAAGGCCTGTACTTTCACCCAACACAGACAGCATCATAGCAGGTTCAGCAAGAAAATGAGCAAATCCCTTTTGATTTACAACCCCACACATTTGTAAGCTGCTTAAACTAATAGAAAAATTAGTCCATATATGGTAATCAAACCGTGGGAATGTCAGACACTCAGGACTTCCAAGAGAGTTTAGAAAAATATTAAGAAAGGTAATCAAGACTAAGAGGACCCGACATGGAAAGATTGGCATTATGCCCTCTAAAGAAAGGGCTAGCTACCACTGTTTCTGTCCTTACCACTCATTCAAACACTGAATGAGGCTTCCATTAGGTTAACAGAAAAACACCAATAAGTTCAATAGTATTGAAGGGAAAACAGTGTCTCCCTATGTTTACCTTCCAGGCAGGAATAAGTTTCAAATGTTACCACATAGCCATAAGAAAAAAAAGTCAATAAACATGTTCCTTGAGCTTAGTTATGTCCATTTTGGAATCTCTTGATCCTTTCAGCATTTCTGCAAATTAATCAGTAAACTTGTAATGCAATTTGCACTCTTAATTTTTTCAGCATCCCCAGTCACTTCAGCCTTGTAGCTCATAATTACATTAAAAATGTAGAGTGAGAAAACATTTATCAGAATTTGCTGCACTGAATCAATCTGAAAGAACACCACTTACTAGCTTAAAAACAATCCTGCCAGCAAGTCTGACAGCGTCTGGAGGAAAATTGGGCTCGATGCTCTTAAGACACTTGCATTCCTGCTTGTGGTCCAGCCAAGCTTCTTTCTATCAGGGTATTGTAAAAAGGAAGAAAAAGAAAATAAAGTGCATTTTATTTTACATAACCTGTATCCTACTTTTTTACATGTACACACATATTTTATATATGTAGTTATCTACAGTTATATATGCACAAAAACATGCTCAAAACAATACACACTGATTCTCCTTTGTTGTGGCATGAAGCAGAGACCGGATCTAGCTGCTTACTTCCCAAGACTGGAGAGAATTAGAAAGGATGTTACCT
Source organism: Trochalopteron elliotii (assembly GCA_024734555.1). Taxonomy (NCBI): domain Eukaryota; kingdom Metazoa; phylum Chordata; class Aves; order Passeriformes; family Leiothrichidae; genus Trochalopteron; species Trochalopteron elliotii. The sequence continues at coordinate 2,120,053 of JANPWX010000007.1, read as the reverse complement.
ATCATACACGAAACTCTAGGCACACGTTCACTCAGCAATCAAGACTGCAGAGGCCTTCAGAGTCCATTCACTGCACTAAATGCAGCTGCTCTAACGCAATGGCCAAGTTTCCAGTGCTGCAAAACCTGTCCCCAAATATCCCTAAGCTGACGAGGTATCAATGCCCATAGCTGGGAGGACCAGTAGTGATACTTTTCACAGTTCAGACCAGGAGTGGTCACTGATACCAAAACATAAGACAGAACCAAAAATGTTTTAGTTGCATATATTACCCAAACCTGAAATTTTTGTTTCGTGGGCCACTTTGATTACAATGGCAGAGATGGACTAACACTTCCATAGCAAGCAAGAGTCAGGATGACAAGATAAAGGAAACACTGGAGTATGTCTCTTTTTGTCTCTCATTCACTGGTGCCCCAAGATTAGTGCAGAAGAGCAGCAAGAATGAGCCTTCAGCTAAATAAACATGTTGGAAGAAAATTTCTGGTCACTTTTTTTTCCTGTCTTCTGTCTCTACAAGCAGAAAATTCTGTTTATAATATACAAAAACTCCAAGTCCATTCATTAACATATTACATAGTTACATATTTTATTTGCATATTCACAGCTTATGTTTGAAGCCACACAGCTGTTTCAAATAGTTTTAAAAGCAAATTAAAAGAGCAGGGCACAACAAAAATTTGCTACAATGACAAGTACTCAGAACCAAGGGCTTCTGAAGGTCACATTTTCTCGCAAATGTGCAGTAAGGGGGAAAAAATGAACCCAGAAAGAACAGTTTCTGTTAGACGAGTGCCACAGAAAAAATTATTGTCTAATGTTAAGTACATGTTCAGCCATTAAAAAAAAAAAGACAAAATGGCAGAGCTATGTGTAAGGGCACATCAGACCTGGAGATGCTGACAAGCGAGTTATAAGGATTCCAAAGGCAATCACACAGTTTCTTTTTAAGCTGCATTTACGTGAGGGAATTTCAGGAAGTTTCAGCACCAGCATTTATTATATTTAATTCAGGACTTTTTTCCCCTATGGTTTACGTGTAATAAATAAATTGAACTTTTTATTTCTTTCAGATACATGAGAGAGCTGTGATTTAATTTCTTTTACCCATAACTCTACAAGGGGAAAAAAATGAAACCAAGAAGGCATTAATCCAAATACAGTTAGTGTCACACACTGTCTGACAAATAAAAGTTAAGTATTTAGTGCTGAATAGAATTATCTTTGTCTAGGAAAAACAAGGTCATGCTTGTAAATGTCCAGACATCATTCTGTGTAATATAATTATATTGACATTTTTACCTAACTTAAACTAAAAATATTCCTAGGAGTAAGCCTTTATCTGTCAGATTTTTTCCTTTACATAAATGTTGCACAGAATTTTAAACATGCTAGAGGTGACATAAAAATGATTAATAACTTACCCAACCAATATAGCTCTAATGAGATGAAATATGCTGTACCACATAGCATCATATGCCATGTTCCTTTGAGAGTATTCCCATGTGATAAGAATAGTTCAAACACATGCCTTTCATGAAACAGCACTTTGGCCAAAACTGATGCCAAAAAGGAATCACTCTGATTCCTTTGCAGAAGGAGATGGAATGGGGATTGCCAGTCACTTATTCCCAATGGTCAGGGAGAGGGAGGAAAGCTACAAATGCATTAAATATAATGAAATTCAACAATATTTCTTCTTACTATCCATACAACATATGAATTATAGGACAACGTGAAAACAAAGATTTGTGACCCTGGAGAGACCTACTTTTAAAGTCAGTCTCTAACAATACTTATTGGTTGGACTTCTGTTAGTCCCATATTTTTGGTGGGAGGGCTTTCCTAATTCTGTGTATCCTGACTTTCAGTCAAGGTTTTCATATTCTATATCCAGCAGGAGTATAAACACTGTAGTGTAGAGACATGGCCAACTGGTATGATCCTTCCCCTCCATGCCAGGGAAGGTTTTCCAATTTTGCAAAGATTTCTTTTTCCCCTGTTAGAAATAAACACTAACAGAAGGAGGCAAAGAAAGGCAAGTGAACAGTACAGGGCAATACAAAACCCTCCTCCTCAAGGCTTTGTTACACTTAGGAACTTGGAAAGAATATCCTTCTGTTTATCTCCTCCCAAAGCACTGTCTCCTTCAATCTCAGTGTATCCCAAGCGCAAATCCTCAGGCCTCACCCAAGTGAAAATGGTCAGCACCCACAAGGCTACAGAGATGGTGCAGCACAGAGCTCTTCACTGGCAGTAGATTGAGAGGCTGCCTGCTGAACCAGCACCAATTCCAACATCTCCCTGCACAACCCAGGCCAAGGATCACCTCCTGCTGGCTCAGGACACGGGCAAAGACCCCTCACAAATGCCTTCAATGTCTTGCATATTTTCAGCTGAGTGGTTTTGCCAATGCATATCCATTCTTTCACAGACATATGCTATTGCTGTCTCCCCTTGGAGACTGAATCTAGTAGACCCTAAAGCAATGTTGATGAAACAAAGGTTTCCCTTGTCTTCTATGCATGATCAAAAAAAAAAAAAAAAGAACGCTTCCTGCAGATTAATGTGCTAATAAAAAGCTATAAATAATAAAGACTAGAGCTGATTAACCAAAAAAAAATCAAAGCAGGATATTTTTCCATTGGAAGGTTTTGATCTGTTAAAAGCAAATAATCTGTAATTTCCAAAGGATTGTTTGAATTTTCACAAAATGTGGGGGTTTCTTGATTATTTTACTTTTACTACATTATTTCAATAATGTTTGATAACATCACATTCTGAATTCTGCCTCAAAGTGCTCTTCCATTTTTCAAGGATTATCATCTATACCATTGGTCCCCAATCCATGGGATACCCCATATTAATAAACATTGCCAGGGGTGATCACAGTAGTGATTATGAGGAGCAGCAGATGTGATAACACTACCTTTGGAGAGACACCCAGACAATATAGCAATGCTAGAAGCCAGGCAGCCCATGAAATTAGGCATTAAAAAGTGCAAAATGGGCTGCAACAGGTAAATGCCAAATAGGGGCAAAAACCAAAAGGTCACCCTAAAGGATCTCATGTAATAAGTTCCAGTTCCACATTTCTGATATTCTTTAAATTAAATTAAAGTGGTAAAAGTGAAAACAGCATGCTTCAACTGGCCTGAAAAAAGAAAAATAATGGGAATGTTTGAAATCTGGAACAACTCACTCATAATCTTTAAAATAGACATTATGGAGATTTGTAAAAACTGGATATTCTAATTTGCATATAGGTTTTCTATGGGACTACAGGCTCTGCATAGATATTCCCTTAAAGAATAACTATTCTCACTACAAGTTCCAAAAGAGAGACATTTCCAAAGACTACTTCGTCTCCTTAATGTTAGGCGGAAGATAGCTTTTTGTACCACTTGACATTTTAAAACAAATGCAGACGTTTACAAGATATTTGCAGCTTTAAAAATGGCTCTTTTTGGTACACTCTGAAATATAAACCCCCTGTTGCATTTACTTTGAAGTTTCTTCCACAAAATTCACCTTTATTCTAGACCCAGAACACCTACTGAGATTAATTTTTTTAAGTCAGATTTTTATATTAATTCTGATTTCATTTAATGTATTCATAACAAAACTCCAGAAAAATAACAGGTCTTAAGCCTGTGTTTTAAGTTGCAGTATCACACATTCAAAAATAATCAAATCATTCTGTAACTAAGTGTGAACTGCAAATTCAAATGCATAATTTGCATTTCAAAGTTATTTTATAAAAGTAAAACAGTCCAGTTTTGCCAATATTCACTTTTTTAAATGTGCAAAATGCAGTTTCATCAATACCCTGCTGTTTATCTGTTGACCAATTAGTCCAATTAGAAGTGCACATATTAATAAATTGCACTAAAGCTACAGAGGCTAAGTAGGGCACAAAGCAATTGGTTTAGCCTTCCTAACAGCTGCTATAAAACCAGAGCAGCACAATGGTTTAGCTGGCTTATTAGAGCACATATGAATCAGAGGACAGTTCTCAAGAGCAAAGAGATCTGGCTGGTCTCCGTTTTCTCTGTATCACCTGTTTCAAGTCATCAATCCCAATAAATTCACTGCTTTGATGACAAAATAACTCCTTTTTTCTTGTTATTCTCTATCGCTACCTAATATCACAGGATATTACATACATTAATTCAGTATTCATTTATTTATATGAACAGTTCAAGAAATTATGTAACTGCAAATACACAGCACATTAAGTGCAGATTACTTTGGCAGCAGTAGCCTTTCTCACTGAGATCCATACCTACAACTACAGATGGCTTCAGGCTATCCCTTATGAATCCTTGAAGAATGTTCACACAGTTGTGCTTCTCAAAGAGGAAGCTCCAGTTCCTACCTCCATTGCCTCTACACCTAAGTTGGAACAGGTTATTGCATTACACCTTGTGGATTTGCTTTTGCAGGTCAGTGCCAGCAGTCTCATTTCACATTAGAGACCTGCCAACAGAAGCTTTACCAATGACCCTTCTAGGAGATGTTTGTTTTAGACTTACCTTGCAAGTACTCTGGTCTTTTATAGTCTTCACAATCCTGTTTTCCTTATGATCTCCCATAATAAATCTACCTGTGGCATTATTATTGATGCTACAGTAAGCATCTAATGTATGTTGCACACATTTGCCATACAATGAATCAGAATGACAGATCTTCCGCTTTCCCCTCCCCACACGTTTTAATCCCCAAAAGGAGGGATTTGTGGCATCTTGAGAACACTACAGATTATATTAAGGCAGAATTGTTTACATAGAAGCACATGATACGTGACAAGATCAGCCCTGAGGAGAAAGACTTGGGGAGAAAGACCTGGGAGTGTTGGTTGACAAGAAACTCAACATGACCCAGCCATGGGCACTCACAGCCCAGAGAGCCAAATATGTCCTGGGCTGCATCCAAAGCAGAGTGGGCAGCAGGGCCAGGGAGGGGATTCTGCCCCTCTACTCTGCTCTAGTGAGACCCCACCTGGAGTCCTGCCTCCAGCTCTGTAGCCCCCAACATAAGAAGAACATGGAGCCAGTCCAGGGGAGGGCAAGAAAGATGATCAGAGAGCTGAAGCACCTCTCCTATGCAGACAGGCTGAGAAACCTTGCAGCAGACTTCCAGCACCTAAAGGGGGGGGGCTACAAAAGAGCTGGAGAGGGACTGTTTACAAGGGCATGTGGTGATAGGACAAGGTGGAAATGGCTTCAAACTGAGATTACATTTAGCTTAGACATTAGGAAGAACTTCTTTACTGCGAGGGCAGTGAGGCACTGCAATAGGTTGTCCAAAGAAGCTGTGGATGCTCCATATCTGGAAGTGTTCAATGCCAGGTTCAATGGCATGCTTCGAGCAATGCTTTCAGCAGTGTCTGCTCACGGAACTAGATGATCTCTAAGATCCCTTCCAACACAAACCATTCTATGATGCTTTCATTGGAATGTCAAAGACATTTTTAACATAAAAAGTTATAAAGTATTACTGTTCGTCTACTTTGACCAGTAGTTGGTTTTCTTCATTTTTCTCTATTTAGGAAAAGAAAAAAAAAAAACATACACACACACACCTCCCCCCCCAAAAAAAACCAATCACTAACAACCCTCACCCCCCCCACAAAAAAAAAAAAAAAAAATCACAGTGCAAAACTATGAGGAACCATTTAAAACTTGAAGTGTTCTTCTATAAGGCAATCCTATAG